>VXBR01004201.1:55968-91774 GCA_013400215.1 Cisticola juncidis | reverse complement strand
CCCCGGGGCCGCCGGGGGTCGGTGGGCGCCGCCTCGGTGGGTGCCCGGCGCTGAGGGGCCGCGCCGGGGCGATGCTCGGGCGGACGGGGCCGTGTAGATAAGAACCGTGCGATGGACACCGAGTCCTGTCCCCCCGCGGCCCTGAGGGGTGCTGCTGCCGCGGGTCTGTGCTGGGCTTCCCCGGTGACACGGCTGCCAATAGGGGGGATTGTTATGAGCGCCTCCTGAGAGAATTTTGGTTAATTAGTGCTCGTGTCTAATAGCTTTTAGTTAACCTTCTCTCGGTTTAAATACCTTTTTGCTGAGAAGGCTTAATCAGGACGAACGAGCAGGGCTTGCTCCCGCAGGATGGTGAGGCTTGTGCCTGTGGCGTGGAGAGAATTTATCTGGAAGAGAGGGGAAAATGGTGAAGGCTCCTCTTCCCCACGCAGAAAGTAGAAGGCTTAAGAACCAAAGTTTTGTGACACTGTTACTCGGACTGCTTTCGGATTGCAGAAGTTCGTGTGGTTTAGTCGGCACGGCAACGCTTTCTGAGTGACTGTCCGGTCACAGCGATGAGCTGCAGCTTTGGCTCCTTCTGTGGGGTGGTTGGAGGTCTCAGGTGCTGCAGTTGTACACGTGCAGTATTTCTTCCTGATTTCCTCTTGCAGTGTGTTTTGCCTCTCTTTCTGGGCGTGCTCTTTGAGCCTTGTCCAGTTCTTGGAAATCTCTTTGCTTGTCTCATCCCTAGCACGTGCTGTTAGGGTCTTATCCCTGGATAGTTTTTGCTTCCTTGAAACTTCAGCACTGACCACACGACCCGCTTGTGGTGCTTGTGGGCACTGGGACACCCAGCTGAAGCCTCCTTGGAAACTGGAGCTGCCCAAGGTCCCAGCCACAGGGAGCTTGTTCCTTTGGAGGAGGGTTTATTCCATGGTAGAGCCAATGTTTGGCAGGTTTGGAAGGAGTCTCAGTGCTGACGACTGGAGTACATGGAATGAGGATTCAAAGCAAACAAGCGTGAAAACTTTGGGATAACTTGGCATCTGAAGCACCAGATTTCTTCCCAGTGGACAAGGGATTAGTGAAATCACCCTGGATTAAAGATGCTTCCTCCAGGAGTTGGATAAATTCTGCAGTGGGAGAAGGAATTCTGGAATCTGAGGTCAGCAGAGAAGGCCAACGAGGACGAGCTGGCCCTGCAAGGTATGATGTCTTGGTTTTGCTGTCCTCTGCTGTGTTTCTGTGTGTGGGTAGAGGGGTGACAGGAGTCAGGTGGGGAGAGTTCTGAAGGCTTCACACTCAAACTTGAGCCTGTCTGGCAGGTGTTGGCTCTTTTGACCTCAGCTTTTCGTGAGATCACTGCCCGTTCCCTGCCTTCTCGTGGGCTGTTGCTTCTTACTGCTGCTGTTTTTGTAGAGGTGGAAATAGAGAATCTGTCAGCATTGTCACCAGCTTTGCTGGAGAGCCAAATGCTTGACTTACAGGAAAACTAAATGGCAGAGAAAAATGTTAAATTGTTATTTTATTGTCTTCTTCATTAATGGAGAGCCTGTGTCATGTATTTTCTAAGGTAATAGAGTTGCAGATAGTTTGAGTGTCAGGTGTTCTGCCCGGATAAGGGCCCTGAAGTAATGAACCTGTCCTGGGTGGCAGCTAAACCATGAACCCTCCTTGAGGGGTTCAGTGCTCCCTAGTGGGGCACAGGGCAGGTGTACATGCAGCCAGTGCCCCCTGGGCAGCTCTCCAGGACCTGAGCTGCACCTGCAGGCCTCCTGCTGAAGTGGAGAGGGTGGCAGCTTTTTCTGCTGGGGTCGAAGGGCGGGACTGTCCTGCAGGGAAGCTGTGCCTTGTGACTCTGCTGAATTGCCAGGGCACTGCTGCCTCTGCAGGAGTCACATTTTTGGAAGCTCATGTGTGTGGATTGTTTTGATTCTATTTTTTATCAAGCAGCAAACCCAAGAGTATAGAGTAAGAATAAATCTCTTCCTACATTCTTGGGAGACCATGCCTTGTGCTTCATTGGACGTGAACCTTAGCAGTAGAGCTGCATTTGCTTTCAACAGCTGTATTTGCAAAGAGCAGCTCTTGGACCAGTGAGATCATAATGTAATCCCTTTTCTTCTGATTCTTCTTCTTCAGATGCTGTCAAGACAGATTCCAGTGCACTCACATAGGAGGAAAATGTTGTCAGCTGAGATTCTTCCCTGCCTGGTCACAGTTATCTTGAGGCTGCACAAGAGGATTTTTACAGGGATCTTTCCTGGCAAAAGGCAGTAATCATGATGGTGAGGTACAAGAAAAAGAAGGAACAAAGGATAACAACAGGTGTCTGAAATTGTAGTTGCAAGGATGGACGGAAGGTGAGATGCTGAAGATGAAGGATTGAAGACTTTGAAACACCAGAGGTCTTGGGTACCTGGAGACAGAGACTCACAGCTTTTAATGCACCTTGGAAAAGAGACTCAGGAGTGACAGCTGCCATGGGATGCCTCTGCCAGCACTGGTGTTCCTCTGCTGCTGAATTTACACACTTCATTCTGGTGATAACCCTTTGGATAGATTCTCTTGAACATCACTCCTTGTGGCTTCACCTGGTTGGTGTAATTTGTTCATGGAGTCAGAGTTTCTCTGCATGTGTGTGATGCACTTGTTCCCTGACCCGTGGGTTTTTGCAGTGGGATGTTGTCACCCTTACTGATGGATACCTGAAGCCCTTTGATGATGGAGAGAAACCAAAGAATGTTCTGCTGTTTGCATTGCTCAGGTTGTTTTGAATCAGCTGAGCAGTTAACAGGGGTACTGCTGGAATTGGTTGTGCTCAGAATGGGTGGACCGGTGTGGCTTGGCAGCTGGAGGGGTTTGCTCCCTCAGTGAGGGAGACTGTTCCAGCGTGCTTCCAGGGACTCCATGTGTCGTCTGGACGTCTCCTGGAGCAAAACACCTGGGAAAAGCTGCTTCAGTGTCACTACAGAGCTCTCAGGAAGCTTTTGGCAAAGATATTTCTACCTGATTTTTAATTACCTGGCTCTTCACATTGGTGACAAACCAGCTGCCGCTTGCTACTCAGAGTGGCACTTTGTACTCCTAGCATTGCTTCACACAAGATACAGAGCTTACCTAACTCCTGGTGTCTGTGGAGGATAAAACAAAGAACCTGCTGCAGTTCAGGTCTTTACTGCTTGATGTTTTTCACCTGCTCAGTGGAACAGTGTGATGCTGCTGCCCTTCTGAGACATCAGCAGAAACGTTTGCAAAAACCCTAATCCTGCATCCTTGGTGAATTGTTGCTGAAGAGTGCATCCAAGACGTTTGTATTTGGCTTAATTTACTGTGTTTTTAATTGATCAAGGTAACAAAACATGGTCAAGGTTACAAAATATCAGCAGAGATGTACAAGAATAGAAGAAGAAGCTTTTTAAGGAGTGCTGACTCTGTAAGAACACTCATCCATGCAAGGTGTACATGCAGTACTTTGTCCTGGAGTGTTCAGTGATAAGCTTGTCAGTGGTTTTTTAGTCATTGAGGGAAGAGAGAGAAAGGATGTGTTGACTAAAAATGAGTGAAGACTTCTGAGGGTGCTGAATTGAAGAAAATTCTCGCCAGAATCATCTCCTCTGTTGCCAGATTTCCTTCTGTGCTGGATTATTTCTACTCATAATCCATTTCCAAAGGTTTAGGGAATTTTCAGTTTGGAGAGCTAGTTGCAGTCAGTAAAGTTTTATCTTCTCTCACAGTGCTTTGGAGGGTGGCTTGGCATGTTGTCTCATTACAGAACTCCTTCCATGATCAGTATGATGTGGTAAATACGTTGTTTTTTTCCCTTTGGACCCTTTTTTTTCCAAGCCCTGCACCTGCCACCAGGGCAGCACAGCAGTGCTCAGCAGTGAAGTACCATTGTTCTTTACCAGGAGTTGTTTTTTGGTTCATAATGTGACTTCTTGCCAGAATCCCAGAACAGGGGTAGGCTTGCCCAGTTATGAAAAAATGATCTGTAACCTGCAGTTGATGCTTCCTTTTTATTTCAGTTTGTTGTGTAGCTTTAACATTATTTTCTGTAGAACTCCTTCAGAATTGTTTCAAATTTTTATCTCATTTTCTGAAGCTGCTGGAGCTTCTGGTGCTCCTGAAGGACTCGGGTCAGATATTGTTCTCTGAAGCTGCAGGATTCGTCTGGTGTGCTCTGTACTTAGCAGAAAACTGTGAACCTGATTGTGTGGATTATTAATGATGATTTGGGAGGATAAAGATGGCGTTTATGTAATGTGAAGTTGCTTTAAGTAGTCTCTGGAGCCAGATTTTTCATCCCCAATTGAAAGTTTTCAGTTTACAAGCAACCTTAGGCTTTTTCTCAGGGCCACTGAGGAAAAGGTAACTGGGAACTGTTGCTGAGGATGTATCACCCAGATTGTTAAATTCACTGTGTCTTCCTTTCTTACCTGTAATCCTTTCTAATGCTGTTGAGTGTCCCTCCAGACTGGGATTTGGGTCATCAGCCTAGGAGTAGTTGTGTTGGAACTGTTAGGAGACCAAGCCTGTGTCTAACCTGGCACTGTTTGATCTGCAGTTGTTTACATGAAACGTTTCTCAGGGTTTGGTTTAAAGTTCCTACTGCTTCCCTTGTAGGATTGTTTATATTCTAATTTATTATGGAGAGTTTGGGGGAAAAAAAGAGATTGAGAAAACTATATGAAATAAGCTGCTATGGGTCATAAAGTAAAGATCAGCTGTATTTGTATCATACATTAATCACTTCATTCTTTGTTGTTGCTTTCACTGACTTTTTCTGCCAGTTTAGATTTATGGCTGCCTAATTTTTAAGCTCTTGCTGTTCCTGATAGGAATTCTTTGCTTTTGTGGATTTTAAGGGAAGAGGACAAAAAAGGCAGGGGGGGAAAAAAAGCCAAGTGTTCATATTGTAGGATTTTCCTTAAGTGTTACAATTTTTTTTTCTTTTAAAGCTGGCACTGTTTGTCTCTGCTCATGTTCTTAAGCAGATCCTGAAAAGCTGTTCAAGAAATGCTGGCTCTGCTTATCTTTAAATAAAGAAAACTCAGGTCATTTCTCTTTTGAGAGTTAGGAAAGATTGACAAGATTGGATATTCAAAAAAGTGAATACAGGAGTGAAAACAGCCATGGTGGCAGGGATTTGTAGCTGATGTAGGTTGTATTTGCCCTTTGGAATTTGTTGGGGTATTTTGAAGATTTGAAGCTTCTTTTAAAAGTTTTGAGGCTGTTTTTTTTAGTAATTTCCCTTATCATGAGATAGACATTTTATTGTGTGTGTAGGAGGGAAGGGAACGGTTCTGTCATTATTTAAGGGAGAGGTTAAATGTTGAGATAAGAATCTGATCTAAACATCACAACACTTCAGAAGTTGTTAGTCTGTTTTTATCAGGTGTTTTCCTGAGTAGGATTGAAGGATCTGGTGGGATTCAAGCCATACTCCCCCTTTTCAAGAGTGATAAGGCAGGGTGGCCCAGGTTTTTTAATTTAAAATGGGAGATGACTTTATGAGAAAGATGGAAAGCCCCTGGTAATTTGATCTTCTCTTTTTTTTTTTCCTGAAACTAATCATGTGATGGTTTATGCTTACAGATGTTCCCATTTCTTGTCTTCTCTTACCAAATCTTGCATCTTACCCAGCCTTGCATCACTCCTTACTCTTGGGACTTGCCCTGAGCACCCTGTGCCATTCCCAGCGTGAGCCTTTGGGTGCTCCAGCAGTGCAGAGACTGGAATTGCACATTTCTGTGGTAGCTGTGCAGCTCACTGTGCTGCACTTTTCCTTGTTCCTCTGCTTGTTTTCTTTTGTTCCCTTGCACGACTTTGAACCCTGACTGATCCTGAGTCTCACGTAGCAGTGAGGGTTATTTACCATCTCCTGATACAGATAAGCTGTGCTGGCAGGCCAGGGGCAGCTCCTGGCGTTTTCTTCTGCCAGGTGGGTGTTGTGTGCAAGTGGAGCTGGGCAGTGGCCTTTGGGAAGGATGGGGTCACTGCTCCCAGAAATGCTGAGGGAAAATCTCTGAGGCTTTTGTCTCCTGAGCTCACAGTGCCTTATCACTGTTTCTCTGTTTGGGCTGACTGTGGATAATGTCTCAGGTGATGGCCTGATGTGGTGTTTTTGTGTGTTTGTTCTTATCCTTACGGGCTCTGTGTCACAGACCAGAGGAGTTGTAATGAGGTTATTAAAGTCTGCTCTGTTTTCTAAGTAAAGGAGAAAACAGAGCTGCTCTTCAGCACTCTGGTTCATCGTGCTCTGTGTTTTTACTGTATCTTAAATCTGGTAATTTAACTTCTTGAAATACAAAGTGCTGGAGTATAATCCAGGGAGACTGTAATACAAATTTGTTCAGTTCTGCTTTAAAAACCCCACACATTAAAGGCAGCATCTCCCAGACGGCTCAGATCAGCCCTGCTCTTGAAGAGAACACTTTGGCAGGTCTGTAATTTCTGGTGTTGAGGTGTTCCAGGCTGGTACAGAATTTCAGATGTCAGTGTTTGAATTGTAAATAGTGTTTGGCACTGCCTGGCAGGCTGTTATTCGCGCAGCTCCACAAACACACTCCAGCCATGCACAGCCAGGTTCTTAGGAAAAGTGAAACTGTTGGCATAATCAAAAGAGTTGTGTTAGCTAGTCAAATGGAGAGGAGTTCTGTTCTATTTTTGCCAGACTGCTTTCAAGTGTAAAAAGCAGTGACTTCTGGAGGTGTTTTTCAAGCCCTGCTGAATCAGGGTGTGCAACCTGCAAATACGCGTGATCCGGCGTATTTGAATCTCACCAGCAGTTAAGTGAGCACCAGGACTGTGCCCAGACATGAAGCTTTAGAATAATGAGGGCCTTAGCAGGCAGGTGGATTTCTGTTTGAGGCTGTTGGGTGTCTGAACTTCATAACATTTAGTTCGTGCTCTAACTGCAAACAGGAGTGAAGACTCAGGTGTGAAATGAAAGCATTACGGCAGCACTGTTTGAATGTAGGCATGGGTTTAACATTTGGATGAGGCAGATTGTTGGGTTTGCTTCAGAGTTGTTAGGCTCTGGTGTTAGTGATTGAGAGAACTGAGGGCATTTTGAGTTGTGTGCAGGGGAACAGTGAAATAACTGATGAAACTGGGGCTTGACAGGTGCATTGTGAAAGTCAGCACTCAGCTGGCTCTGGCACAATATTTGCCAGAGATTAAACTGTCTGGTTCAGCTCTGAAGCACTGAGCTTTGTGTACCTGGAATTTAGGATGATTAAAACTGTGTTAATTGGTGAACTACAGAAGTGCAAAGGAAAAGTATGCTTCAGGTTTTGGGAGTTCATGGCTGTGTGGAAGAAAAATGGAAGGAGCAAGGGGGATTGTTCCTTGCTGAATTTGCACCAGTAAGAAATTAGACACACTTATGACATACACGTAAATACCAAATTTTCAGAATCTCTTAGCTGCCCTTAATGCCAAGGCAACACCGTGGCCTTTTTTGAAGTGATTTTTAAATTTTATTGTAGAGGCTGACATACTTAAAAACCCAAAAAACTATGGAAACAATCTTCTAAGCCAATTTGATGAGTTCTAACTGAGAACGGATTAAATAATTTGAAATAATAAATGCTGCTAAAATTGTTGTTTCTGCAGTGTGCTCTGTGAAAAATGTTCTGTATTTCATTATTATAGATTGTGTCCAAGGGGAAAAGGAAAACCCCCACTGCTGAAACCTCTTGTAAAAACAGTGGTTAAAGAGCTAGTGGAGAGAGATAAGTATATGCACAGGCTTTAAAAGTTTCCTAATTGCACTGCTAAGCACAGTTATTAATTAACCATTTTCTTGACATTAAATATAATTTACAGTGATTTGAGTGCATAAAGCATTTGAGGTTTATATTTCTGTCAGGTGTGAGTGTTTCACTCAGGTTTGTGTGGTGGACCTTAACAGAGCTACAATATTGTATTTTTCTGGGCTGTTTCCCTTGGGTTTTGTAATTTTTTTTTTCCTGCAAGTAAAGCATGTGGTTTGGGGAAAAGCAAAACTCAAAGCTTGAATTCTTCTCTTTCCTGTAGGTTCAGGTGCAAGTCCATCCTAAACTTTCCTCTACTGAAGATGCATTGCAGTATGTGGAGGAGCTAATTCTGCAGTTGTTAAATATGTTGTGTCAAGCTCAACCAAGAAGTTTTCTGGATGTAGAGGTACAGAGAACACTTGTTACAAATGTTATTGCAGATAATTTGAACTGTTACATGAAAGCTGCTATATTAATCATTTCACAATGCAAAAAGGAACACAGTAATTATGCATCTTTATGTAGCAGAACTTTCTGCATAAAGCCTGCTGGGTTCCCCAATAGCTCATTTTCCTATCAATTGAATTGGTTGTTCAATGCACAGCAAAACTGTCTGTGAGCTGTATTATTTTTTAATAGATGATGAGTGTAAATTTTGTATGTAAAGCTGGCTGGTTCCTTTGAAAAGATCTTTTTTCCCCTCACTGATACCGTGTGCAAACTGCAGCTGCTTAGTCTGAGGCTCTGTGCTGCTTTCTCAGCAGGGTAATTTAGGCTGATATATCCCCTGCTGTCCCAGAAATTAAAACAAAAATCCTTCAGTCACTTTTTCAGAAAGAGTTTAGGAGCACTTCTTTTCTCTGTACAGAGACCTCATCTCTTGAAAATTGCCTTTCAAAGTTCTACAACCTTAATGTTTGAGAACTTTGAAAATTGGGTCTTACCTTTATAGAACAGTATTCTGTCACTTTGTTGTTGTTGTTAGAAAGCTGTTGTTTGTGTGCTTTTTCCTGCAGCAGCCCTCTGTAAGTGGTCATTAACTTCATCTTCCTCATTTCATGGTTACTCAAACAGCAGCAGTATTTACGTAAGCGAGCACTTGCAACTGAAACAGTCAGTGGGAGCTGTGGTCTGAGAAAATAAAGTGTGAGGTTGTGTGAGAAAATAAATTTCTGGCATCTGTGAATACTAAGACTGCAAAAATAATAATAATAAAAAAGGTGAAGCTTTTGAAGCTCTAGAGACCTGTGTGTGAGTTCCAGCAGGAGAGTTGTTCAGTGCATGGGGGAGTGCAGGTGCCCTCAGGAAGGAGTAAATAAACTGGGCCCTGTCTGGCCCACCTCTGGCCTGAAACTGGTTTAAAATATGTGGATGCTTGGGTATTGGGTATTTTCTTCTCCTGTTGTGTTCTTTGCCATCATCAGAGCAGTCTACCCATGTACAGACTGGACCATGGGCTGGTCAGTGGAGGGAAAACAAAAAGCTTGTCATCATTTCATGCAGTGACCATCCTGCACAGGGAATGAAGTGCTAAGGGAAAATATAGTCAGGTATTTAAATGCTGAATTACCAGCATTTGTGTGTGCACAAGGGGAGCAAACTGTGCCTTCAATTGCAGCTTAATTCTTAAATTTTGAGCACTAGATAATTCTAGATAATGACACTGTGAAACAGCCTTATGAATGTAGTGAGCAGCGTGTACAAAAATGATAACATTTCCTCACCTTGTGTAAGCTTTTATAGTTGAAATGCAAATATTAGCAACCATTTCTTTGTTAAGTAACAGAAAGCAGTTTGATCACACAGTTGCATTGCTGAGATGGTTCAGATGGTGCATTTACCCCTTGGCCACGTTTTCTTGTCTTCAGGATCGTGTTCAGAAGAGTTTCCCCCACCCTATTGATAAGTGGGCAATAGCTGATGCCCAGTCTGCCATTGAGAAGAGGAAACGAAGGAATCCCTTATCCCTGCCAGTAGAGAAGATCCATCCCCTCTTAAAGGTGAGCACTGATGGAATCTCACTTTCAGAGCTCAGCCCCTCTGTTTCTGCAGTGTCTGTGTGCTGCCTCAGCTGTGAACCAAAAGAGTTAGAAATGTCTGTTTGTTGCACAGTTAATGGAACTTATTTCTGAGTTAAAAATCACTCGGTTCTCTCTTGCACAAACAAGGCAAGAACCCATTGTGTAAATTTCATCGTTTGTGTTTCATTTTCCAAGGCTGAGAAAACACTCAAAACCTCATGGAAATAGCCCTAAATGTTCAAGTGAGGTTTCTGGGACAGTTTGTTGGCTCTTGGCACTTGCACATTTGATAGAGCAGCATCTCCAATGGCACTGTTTCTTCTCCAGGCCTACACACTCCTATGTTTCTATTCCTAGAAATTCCATTCCTATAAAATAGATATGTGGTGAATCTTTATTGAGCAGGAGCTTAAGATTACTGGTTTGAGTTGTAATCTACAGCGTCTGTTTCAACACCTAAGTAACAATGGAATGCCTTTGTTTTCTTTTTCTTTTGTTCCTTTTCAGGAAGTTCTAGGCTACAAAATTGACCACCAAGTGTCTGTTTACATAGTAGCAGTATTAGAATACATTTCTGCAGACATCTTGAAACTGGTTGGGAATTATGTGCGGAATATAAGACATTATGAGATCACAAAACAAGATATTAAAGTAGCAATGTGTGCTGATAAGGTAAGCCCAGCTCTGGTTTGTCAGGTTAACAAACAACTAAAGCTGTAGGTGGTTTTGAGAGGACAATGTCTTTTTCTTAGTGATTATATGGAGTGTTGTACCTTCCA
The DNA here is from genome assembly GCA_013400215.1 of Cisticola juncidis. Taxonomy (NCBI): domain Eukaryota; kingdom Metazoa; phylum Chordata; class Aves; order Passeriformes; family Cisticolidae; genus Cisticola; species Cisticola juncidis. Next base: position 81,232 of record VXBR01004201.1, on the reverse strand, counting down.
AGGAGAAGTTGGTGCCATAAAATATGGTTCCGGTAATGGAACAAAACTACCAGAAAGCTAATTCAGCTTATAAATTTCTTACTTGTGCTTAGATACTTAAATCTCTCTTTCTCTTGATTGCATCTGCCTAATGGCAGCAACATGTGAACACTTTAAAAATGTACAGGCTGTGGGCAGGCCAGTGCTCACTGCAGGTAGATCACAGCGTTCTGAGCATGGTCATTTGTTAACTCCTGGTAAAGCTAAAGCTGGAAAGCCAAAATGTGCCCATCTTCTGACTTCACACAGTGCAGTGTGATCAGAAACTTAGATTGTGCACTGCTGATTCAGAGCAATAGAACTCAGCTAAGTGCTAATTGCTCTTGTGTACTTCAGCTTTTAAAATTGTAATTAATTTTAGGACCATGTTCTTGGAAAGATGCCTGGGCTGGTCGGAGTGACTGGGAGTCCTCACAAATTGCCACTGCAAATAATGACTTGCAAATTGATATCAATGGATGTTGGTTTTGTAATGCTCAGCTGATTGCAGACTGATAATTCATAAATCTCACTGCTCATCAGTCTGATTTCATGAGAATAATAGGTTTTATTTATTGGTAACTCACTGGTCAGTCTCGAAAGGGGGTTCTCATGTTGTGTATCTCCCTCTCTTTGCTGCCTAGGTATTAATGGATATGTTCCATCAAGATGTAGAAGATTTAAGTGCACTAACTTTATCTGATGAAGAACCCTCCACCTCAGGGGAGCAAACCTATTACGACCTAGTGAAGTCATTTATGGCAGAAGTCCGACAATATATAAGGGAGCTGAATCTCATTATCAGAGTTTTCAGAGAGCCATATGCCTCCAACTCCAAACTGTTTTCATCTCATGTAAGTACTGTGCAAACCACAAACACAACAAGCACCTAGTATAATACCTCTCAAAATAGGGGGATACTTCCTGAACTGAACTGTTGTTGAGTTTAGTGTTTCAGTAGTAGAAAGAGCACCTTTCTTGAATTCTGAAATGGAAAAAGAGCACTTGCAGGTTTTGTAGAACTGTGGAAGAAACCTTCCCACTTACAGGTCTGTAATTTTAAGATGTGTCACTGTTCTTTGCCATGTTTCAATAATGTCCATTTAATTTATTTATATGTGGTCATTATTTTAAAAGTACATTTTCTGATCTTACATAAATCACAGAAAAAGTACATTATAAAATGATTGGAAAATCTTGTTCTATGTAAGGAAGTTCTTGACTTTCAGAGCAGAGTAGTTTGCACGTTTGACTTCTGTCTTGTTTTGTTGCTCTTTGCAGGATGTGGAGAATATATTTAGTCGTATATCAGACATCCATGAACTTAGTGTGAAGTTACTGGGCCATATAGAGGACACTGTGGAAATGACAGATGAAGGCAGTCCTCACCCACTAGTAGGCAGCTGTTTTGAAGATATGGCAGAGGTAAGAGAGTGGGCTTGGGGGGGTTGTTTGTTTGTTTTTGCTGTTCATATTTGAATACTTGCAATTAGATCTCTGTCCAGCTGGCTTTCTTCAGTTTGAGATCTCTTTTTCCAGCCTCACTGTAATGAAGGGACTGTCAGTTTTTAAAAGTGCTCTTTTTTCGTCTCCAAATCTCAGCTTTTAGTGGCTGTCTAAAATTCAGAGAGCAGCGGTGAAAAAACTTCAGCAACACTGATGAGGAGGTTCCTGTAAAACTAGAAACACATTCCTGTTAGGGAATGTAGCTGGCAGATCTGTGTAGAACCTGAGCCCACATCTGGTGTGCTGTGTGTGGTTTGGAGCTTTTTGGCACAGGATAGGCAGGGTGGGCTTGTAGGGAAGGTTGCCATGATTAAGGGGTTGAGACCCACGTGCACAAAGAGGTTTGTTGGTTCTTGAGAGGCTGAAGTAGATCTGACTGCTGTCTTTAGTTACCTGAAGGAAAGGTGTGAGCGTGGCCAGGGCAGATTCCTCTCAGCTGAGAACTGTGAGATCAGCGAGAGGACATGGGAATGGCAAAAGAATTAATTCTGATTAGATACTGGGAGGAGGGGGAGAAATTTGCAATGAGAACAGTCGAACACTGGGATGGGCTGCCCAGAGAGGTTTTGGTGCCTCTGTTCTTGGAGTCAGAACTCAACAGGATGAGACCCTGAGCATTCTCAGCCAGCTTGAATGATGCCTCTGTCCTTGAACAAAGCACTGGACCAGTTAACTTCCAAAGATCTCTTTTGGACTGATTTAATCTGTGAGCCTGTGCACTTAAAAGTATGGATTCTTCTCTGTAGCTGTTTTGGGAAAAGTGTGCAGAAAAGTCTCTCCTATGTAGGAGAGGTATTTTCTGTAAGAAACGTGGAAGTTTAGCTGTTCTGGGACTCTGTGACTGTAAAATTATTCTTCATCTCTTTTTAGGAACTAGCATTTGATCCATACGAATCATATGCACAAGATATTTTGCGTCCTGGGTTTCATGATCATTTTCTAAGTCAATTATCAAAGCCAGGAGCAGCGTTTTATTTACAGGTAACTTGCCTTTAAATAGGACATGTTGTTGGTATTACTGTTTTATTTGCATTGTCTTGTTGCTCCCATGTGTTGTTTTAAGGCTGAAACTTATTTTGTTTCTAGTCAATAGGTGAAGGCTTTAAAGAAGCTGTTCAGTATGTTCTACCCCGGCTCCTCCTCGCCCCTGTTTACCACTGTCTTCATTATTTTGAACTGCTAAAAGTAAGAATATTGTGTAAATCTGATGTGTTTGGGGGTTTGGGGGGTTTTTTCATGGTTCTCAGTGTTAAGTGAGAGCTTTGTGTGCTCAGTTAGGTGTAAAATCTGTTACTAGAATGTGAATAATAAAACCACTGTGGTGAGAGAAAAGCAGGCAGTGTGCTCTGCAGGTGGGTGCCATAATTAACTGAGTATCAGCTGATAATTACTTCTGCTGAATAATCCATCAGTCTAGAAAGCAGTAGAGATCTACACACTCATATTCTTGGAATGATTGTTTCCACAGTGCCAGGAGATGGTGGCACATGGCTGGATTACAGAAGAAGCCTTGCTCAGGTTGTTACTTTGTGTATTTGAAATCACAGCACGATTCCCCTTCAGAATTAATTTTATTTTACTGAGACCTTTGGTGTTCTTGCAGTGCACATCTCCTGGGGTTGTAAAGGTGATATCTTTCCTTCAAAGGGGAGACTTGGTTAATATTTGTACTTGGGCTATTTGTAATTAGACCTTGGATTGATAGGGTAACAATAACACACTTATAATAGCTGCAGATGTTTTTCTGGGTCACTTATCAGTATTGCATAATGATCTTTAAGGAGTGTAAAGCATTTTGAGGAAAACTTTCCAGTAGGACCTTCTTTTGAGTTTAATATAAATTCATAAGGCATACAGTGTTCCAAACAAGTATTTATGGAAATTTGGATGAGAAGTAAAAAAAACAACCAAACAAACAAAAACAGAATGAAAAACCAAAACAGTTTTAAGGAATCTGTTGTATTTCCTTGAATGTTTGGTTGGTTGTCTTTGGATAAGCCAGAAGTTCATCTTCCAGCCTAAGTGTCTACAGTTGTAACTCCACTTTTACTGATTCAGATCTGCATGTCCACCTTTGGCATGTAGCATTATCTAACGTGCCTCTTGAAAAATTTTGGGGTGTGTGCTTGATGTGTTTGTCTCATTCATGGGTTTGGTCTGGCTTTGGACACGTTTAGAACATGAAGCATTTCCTTGGAAGGGAGGTTTGCCACAGCTTGTTTGCATTTTGTATGATAAAGTCATGTACAGGTGAAGGTTTCTCTGCTCACACTGCTATCACACAGTCTCAAAATGCAGCACTGCAGGCATGTCTGAATAATCAAGTTAAAAATGCTGTGAATGTGGGCCTCTGGTTATGAAGAGACAAAATATTGGCAAAGTAGCACGTGGAAAAAGCATTTGATTTCTCTTGACTTATAGATACACTTAAGGATAGAGAGGTTAGCGTTTATCTCTGAACTGTGTTGTATAATGTTGCATATTTTGAAGTAATCTGTTTAAAATGTGTTTCAGTTACCTTCTAACTATGCAGACTACAAAAAAAGGAGTAAATTTCTATTCACTAAAGGTTCTCCTGTTTAGAAACTGAATCCCTCCTGAGGTTGGACAGGGCACCAGGAATGCACAAATGCATATTCTGTTTTTAGCTGAATCCTCTTGCTGTTACATTGTTGGGTAATTAGCATAGGACTAAGAGCTGTGTTTTCCTTCAACCAACCTGAAAGTCCTCAAACTTGTATAAAGGAACTATATAAAACAGCAGCTTTGTGTGAAACTGCACTTTTCTGCAGATGTTCAGATAATAAATGAGCTTTTCTAAATCACAGAATCATAACTGTGACCTTTAGTAATTGAAGAAAGAGGTTTTCAAGACCTCTGAATTAATTTGGGCCCTGTTTCAAATGCTGCACATTTGTATCCCTGTATGATACTCTTTCATCGGGTGAATAAATTACTTTAAAGTTCTTTTTTTCCCCAAGTAGAAATGCTGCAAAGCATATATAAACTTTGCTTAGATAAAACAGCATATTCTGGGAAACAGGAGAACTTGATAGGGAATTTTGTGTGGTTGGGATTGTTTTAAGCCAAGTGTAGACTTGAGTCCTGTGATTTATGAATGCTAACCTATTGTCTCTTTGCTAATATATTTTAATTGGAATTCTATCTGTAATGTATTAAAAATCTCAGGATGCTTTCATTTCACAGCAGCATCTATTATGTTCCATTTCTTTTTTTCAAACTTTGTTCTTAGATGAGAAGTAACATTTAGCAATTCAGCTCAAGTAGAAATATTCCTCAGTTGAACCTTTTTCTCTTCCACTTTCACCACACTAATGGTAAAAATAATAAATCTGGTTTGGCGAGGTCTTTCAAGATAACCTCTCCTTTTCCCAATTGTTGTTACTGTTGGTATTATGTTTTTGGTATTATTTTGGTATAATTGTTGGTATTAAATTTGTTACATGTTGCTGAAGAAGGCACAAGGTGGTAAAATGTCATTTTAGGACTACAGTGTCTTCAGCTTGATCCCCTAAATTTCTTGCTGTGTCTTTTATTGGGCAGCTCATCCCAAAGTCTTTTGGGCTTTGACTTCAATTCCATTGTCAGCCTTGTTTCACTCAGTGTCCTGTTCCAGAGTGTAACAAATTGAATTTGGTTTGCAGTCCCATCTGCAAGTGGTGTAACCCAGCCCAGGGTGGAGAATCAGTTCTTAATTAGCTGAACTTTGTCAGTCTGCAAAGGTTTGGCAGTATCCGCAATTATAGATTGTTGTCTCACACACTCTGGGCTGCTGTCTTGAGTAGAGCACTGTGATTACCAGGTTTAATTTGCAAAGTATCCTTTAATTACTGTTAAAACCAGTAAATCATGGATTTGAACTAGCTGTTAATTATTTTAAGAAAGTGTTCACTCAGTATCAGCACAAGATTTTACTTTCTGAAATCACTCTTCCTTCAGTGCTTCTTTCCAAAGGCAGTAACTTGTATGCACAATACAATTTGAGATAAAATAAAGAGCAGAAGTGTTACTGTTTCCATCTCTTTATGTGTGTAATTGTAGATGTGGATGACTTCTATCCACTGGAGATGAGGTGCAGGTCCAGGTCTCTGTGAGAGGGGATGCTCTGTGTGGTAAAAAAAAGTGTTGCTCGACCAAACTTTAGCTAGTGTAATAATAAATAAGGGCTAAATAATAACATATATTTAATAGCAATTAATAATAAATTATTAGTAAGTTATTATATATTTATTTTATGTAAAATATGTATTACATACAAAGAAAATAAAAATTAATAATAAAATAAACAATAATAATAAATAAGGGCTGCACAGTATTTTTGAGTGTTTCTTAGGAGAAAAAGCTGGGATGATGTAAAATCTGGTCTGAAGTCTAAGAAAACATTTCCTAGAATAAGAAAGTAGGTAAAAAATGTAAGGAACTTCATATTGTTGGGCTAGGAAGACTTGTATTACAGCTGGAATGTTGTAGAGGTACAGGAGTTGTCATGTGGTAGCAGCTGGAGTAGATACAGCCAGGTGAAATGAGGAAATGAGATTCTGTATTTATTTCTTGCTTGTGGGGTTTCATTGACAATATTTCTATTTCTTTTCTCCTTAAAGTGCTAGTGGGTTCATGCCTTGAGTTAGTTTTGTGTTCATCACCAAAACAGAGAAGTTTATAGGGGAAAATAAAACTTTGTCACACATTTGTGTGGGTGCACTTTTCCCAGAAACTTGGTTATTTTTAATCAAACTGATGGGCCCTTAATTTTCTTCCTAGCTGTGGCACTTGTTGATGCATTTCCCATGCTTATATCAGATAAATCTGTGCACATGGGTGTCTCTTCATTTGTCAGTGATTTATGTCATCTCTTGTGGAGCTGTAATGGGGCTGCATGTTTTGCTTTATAGGGTTTTTTCCTTATACACAGGATGTATCTGGCATTTTGAGAAGCAAATGTCTCTTTCCAGGAAATTTTCTAATAATTTCTAATAATCTCCTTTTCTTTCTAAATATCTCTGAGAATACTTTTTCTATTATCCCTCTAAAATTGCTTTTCAGCAAAAACTGGATAAAATACAAGAGAAGTGAGCATAAAATGTTCCTTGTGAGCCTTTGCCTTACAGTCCTCAGTGGCACTGGAGCTGTGCCAGTCAAAGTACAGCATTTGCTGTTCCAGGTGTTACAGGGACTTGCACAAATTTTGATCCTTTTTTTGTCCCACTAAATGAAAGTTTTGACAAAATCCACCAAGGACTGAATGTTGAGAAGCTTATTTTACTTCAGATTTTCAACTCTTAGTTTTTGTGACTGTAACAGTCGTGATACAGTCTCTGATACACTTGTATTGCAGTGTAATCTTTTAAAAATAGTAAAAAATGTATTTCCCTGTCCTCTCCTCCTGCCACCTTCTATGCAAAAGGCAGATCCTTGGAGAGAGGTAGTGCAGTGGTTGAGACTTCCCTGTGCTTGGATCTCTTCACTGAAAACACTTCTGGATGTGGAGCTGTGGGTTTTGTTTCTCTTATAACAGTGGGGGTTAATGTTTTCTGTCAGTATTGGAGATATTCCACGGAAACTGATGGAAATAACAAACACAGGTGGAACAACCAACTCCATTCATGGTTTCTTCTTGTCACTTGTGGTTTCATTTCATTTCACCTGCTGGTTTTTTTTTTACTTAACCACCAGGGCTCCTCTTAAAATCAACAGGGTTCCACCCTTGCTTCCCAGAAAGATCTCTGAAATTGTGAATTTACCTTATGTAGTATTCCAACATTCACACATTCCTGTTCAAAAATTCATACATTTCTGTCCAAACACAGAGATGTCATCCAGTTTTCTCTACAGCCTTGCAAAACTTTCTGGCAAAGATCAGACTTGAATTGTGTCAAAGCAGGAAAAGTGGTTTTTAATCCACTTTGGAATTACAAAAGAGAAAGGGAAGATGTTTTCAAATTGCATTGTCTTTACTTTGATGGAAAATTTGGGGGAAGAAAGTGGAAGACCTCAATTACAAGTGTGGAAGCACATAGGTAAATATTCTGTGATATTTCAAATACTGATCTAACTACATGCTATGAACTGAATTATGAGTTTTAAATTTCTAATGTATTCTGCAGGTCTGCTAATAGTGATGAGACAAACCAAAGTGACAGTAAGAAAGAAGAGAGTTTCAGAGCATGAAGGCTCTGGAAGGATCTGTGTGAACTTGTACATTTGTTGCAGAAAGGTAATGATGCTGCTGTGGAGGAGACATCAGCATATGCAAAAAACCCAAACCCCTTATTTCTGAAAAATGTGGAGCAAATGGGTTTTCTGTATTTGGAGAAGTCAAGGCCTCCTATAGGCAAAATAGCCATTCCCAGTAATGCAATGGAAAATGCACAAATGGCTGCTAGGAGCCTACTAAAATCTGAATGTTTAGGAAATAGTTTTGTGAGAACCTCAGAGAAGACATTTGGAAAAAAGGCTTTGCTTTTCTATCCCTTCCTTGGTGAAGGAGATCTGAGTGTGTAACCTAACCTTGATTGCATATGTGAATCCCTTCCCAGCTGCACAAACTGAGAGCAAAATTGCACAAACCGAGAGCAAAATTGCACCTCTTGCTGCTGAGCAAGGTGAAACACTGAGCAGGGAGCCTCAGCTCTGGAGCAAATGTGGAATTTGGTCTTCTGACAGGCTGTACCCCTTTATGGGAATGCTAATGGCAAATTGGCCACATCAGAAACCTGTTATAGAAAACTTTGAGCTGTTGAGTTGGTGAAACATCAGCTGGCAGACTTGTGTAGTGTTTATTTCTGAATGGGTCTTCCTGACTTTGCCTCAGTGTCCATCTTGATTTTCAAAATGGCACTTCAGAGTAGTGTAATTGAATTCTGAAATGTAATTATTCTTAATTTCACACACACACACATTGAGTAATCAAAGGAGTAATTCCTAAAATTCACATGTCTCTTTAGCCCGGATGTTTTTACGTTTTTGGGCTCGGATGGTATTTGATGTACTTGAATTTTCAGTGTATATCTAGGATCTCTTTTAAGTCAGATAATAAAGAGGTGAAGGAACAAGGAACCTTGTACTAGAAGTTGAAATGCTTTTTGTTTTCCTCTGTTTTGATGCTTTACTTGTCCAGTGTGCTTCCCAGAGGGTTGATCATATTTTATATTGTGAGTTAAACTTAACATGAAATAAAAGATGAAGGCCTTTTAGCTTATCTTTTAAAGTTCCAAGAGAATGCTGAAGGCTTTTTGTAACTAAGTATCTGATATCTGGGGTTTGAAATTTAAAATGTGCTGTTGTATGTAACTTTGTAAAATTAAACAGAGAAGGCATAGTTAAACTTGGAGTGGAGAAAAGGTTTTTGTCACTGCTTCAGTAAGATACTGTGTTCTGTTCTGTCAGTGCAACTAACACTCCTGCTGTAATGTAGGTCTAAATAAACAGGTGACAGTAGGAATATTTTTACTGCACTCTGCTCAAGATTGTCTGAGTTTCTGTGAAAACAAAATTACTTTTCAGATTTCAGTGCACTGTATGTATGTTCAGGAGTATGGCATGTGGAGTTTCCTTCAAGGTTCAGGTGTGAGGTGCTTTTTAGTCTGCTAACATTTTCCAGAAGTGCAGTGTTCCCTGAGGTTGTCCTCATTTACTGTCCCAGATGATTTCCTGGTGCTTCCTAAAAATTCAAGTTTCTAGATATGAGAACACCTTCTTTTGTCCCCAGTACACTGCTGCTTTGGGCTGAATGTTTTGTTTTGTGTAGGGATTACAAAAAGAGAGTGCTCTCAGGTATCTCTGTGCTATGGAGCCACCTTCCAGGATTGGTTTATGGCCAAGTGCCAGCAGACCTGCCTGCCTTGGCCAGAGAAGAAACCCAGTTGGTTTTTATTCTTGATTACAAAATAGCTCCATCTTCTTTATATTGAAGCTGTGGTCTTGATTCCCAGAGGAACTGGGGAACTTGCAGTTCCCAAATTCCAATGGTTAGACTCAGTCTTCTGGGAAGACAAGTCTGGCTTGGGATGCAAACCCTGAAGTGTAAGAATTGCTGTCCATCATGACTCCTGCTGCTGTGGCTGCATCTGCATGTCCTCATGTGTGATTTCTGTCATTGTATCTCCAGAGAGATGCTTCTCTGACTAAGAGGTCAACTACCACAGTCTAGTTGTGCCCTGCATGAGAAGGAATTCTTTTCTGTCTCTTTGGAATTTATAAATGTGTAATCCTTATGGTGTGCAACAGGTAGAACAAAATCCCTTGTCTTGCATTTGTTGGTGTCTCTTCAGAACTTGTGGCCTAGAGTGTAGAGTACTTCCTTTTTATCAGAGACTTCCCCAGCAGTCTGTTTTTCCAGGTTTGTTTGCCTTGAATGAGCAGGGTCTTGTGCCTGTGGTGTTGTGAATCACATGAAGCCAATACTTTCTCCTAAGACTGTTAAACCCCACAATCTCTGTAATATTACTGATAATCAAAAATCTACACTCTCTTCACATAATATTATAATATTTTTTTGTAGTATATAGTGCACTTTCTGTTAAAGAACCAAAACCAAAAGCAATCGACCAACCTTAGAATTGTACTTAGAATTGTGCCTGGTTTGTTCATTAGGGGGCACTGCACAGCTATAGAAGAATGAGTGGGATTTGCAGAGAAACTTTCTGGGGGCTTTCCAACGATGCCATTTTATTTTCCACCTTTTCCAAACTGTCCAGGGGCAGTGCAAGGTGAGATCGTTGCTGTAATTTACACTGAGCTCTGACTGAGTCTGGTGTTGGTAATTGTACAGGACCATGCTGGAACAGAAACTTAAAAAATTCTCTGTGTCCAGAGAAGTGTCTGCATAGTAGTTCAGAGTACTGATGTGCCATTTGTGTTGGTTTTACACAGAAGACACACATTTCTGCACAACTCCAGGTTTCTAAATGTTTTCTAAATGTTTTCTAAATGTTTAACTTTCTAAATGTTAAACCTGGAGCATAGTGACACTCACTGGGTTTTGATTTAGTTTCTGTTTACCATTGGAAATAGGGTTACTCCCAACTGATCCTTTTGGGAAAGTATTAACTGCTCTCTCTATATGCAAATACATATTTTACTTTGGGACATGGATGAATACCAGTGTTTTTGCAGCTGGAGAGAAGTTGCTGTAAAAATGAACATAAGAGCAGAATGCCTTGCAGTAATGAGTGTCAATCTCTACTGGTTTGTTTCTGAGGAGAATGTACAGAATAGCGTGGGACCTAGTAAGGCGTATTTTCAAGACCAGGCTTAAACAAACTCTTCCACTACTGAAGAGTAACAATGCAGAAATTGTAGGAAATCCAGCTAGGCTGCTTTGATGGAAGTTTGTAAAAAGGCAGCACACAAGGCAAAGAGCCTTCTCTGAATGCTTGTGAAGGAAAGGTGCAGAATCTTAGAGACAATTACAGCTTTTTCAAAGCTTTGCTTTCAGGACTTGTGCCAGTGCTGCTGTGCCTGCTTCATTGGTCTGAAATTCTGTCTGAACCCAGAGGTTTCAAACCCAGTTCTGCAGGACTGAACAAAGGGGAGATGATTGCTCCACTAAATCTGAGACAGAGGGATGTGAGGAGGGCAGTCTGCTCCTTCTTGGGTGGTGGCATCTCCCCAGGATCTCCTGGGAGTGGTGCTTGCATTTTTCAGGGCTTGTTACACAGGTAGGCTCACACCTGCTGCTGCTTGGATTCAGAGTATGACACTGCATGAACCAAAGCTGCCTAGAATAAACTTTGTGGTCATCCTTGTGGCTGAAAGCACAAATCAAGGAGTCTCTGGCATTGACAGCTGTTGCACTGAGTTATTAACTCTAGTTAGGGAAAAAATTCCTGCTGTTCTCTGACCCATTCAAATATCAGACATGACTGTGTTGTACTCATTTGGATTTTGGAGGGCAATACTTACATTTTACACTGGAATCAAACAGCTCAATTGTACTTTTTCTAAGGATGTCTCATTCTGGTTCGTGCTGGCCTTCATTTCACTCCTACCATCAAAACAAATCCTTCAGTTGTGTGGAGCTAGTTCTTGGTGTGTGATACTCTAAAATGCTTGTCTGTTAATAATTCTGCATATGTTATTTCAGTTTGACATCTAAGCCACAGCTGTAGTGATCTATTTTTTCATTCATGTGAAACATTTTAATGCCTAAGTGAAGATTTGAGATTAAAAACTTCAATTTAAGCAATCTTAAACATGGCAGAACTAGTTTTAAAAAATTTACCTGTCATAACAACAGTTAGACACAAAATGTTACTGTTAATCCTTCTTATCCAGTTTTAGTTTAGTTTTTAGATTCAAAACTCATTGTGGCTCTGGGCAACTTGATCTGTGTTGGCTCTGCAGTTGTGCTGGAGGTTGGCTGAGATAATCTCCAAGGTGGCCTTCAACCTGATTATTAATTAGACTGTTATTTGTGAGATGAGAGCCCTTGTAATCTTGTTTTTAAATGTGATGAGGGAATTCTGCTCAGCTTTGGGTCCAGCTTGCCTGTTCCAGGATGTTTGTATGTGTTACAGATGAATTTGACCTTGTCCTGTAGTGTGGTGTGTATGGGGATCTCCTTCCTTGCTGAAATGGGTTCCATTAAGGAGCTGTGAGATAAATCAAAGCAGTTTGAGATAAATCAAATCAAAGCAGTTTGAGACAAACCAAACTAAAGCAGTTTGAGATAAATCCGAGCAGTTTGAGATAAATACTGCGTGTCTGAGTGTGTCTGTGTGTGGGGTCCTTAGTGGCTGTGCTGGATTTTAGTGAGATCTCAGCAGAGAGTTGTCTCTCACCTGTGTCAGTAACACACCTGGTTATTACCATTAATAACCTGGTTATTACCATTAATGACTTTTACAACCAGCAGGAGCACAGAAAATCAACAGATGGTTAGATTTCTTCTTCCTGGGTCAAACTTCTGCATTTGCACCTGCCAAAATGCTTGTAACACCCTTCCTGTCTTTGACTTTCCATATTGACAGCAATTGGAAGAGAAGAGTGAGGATGAGGAGGACAAGGAGTGCTTGAAGCAAGCAATAACAGCCCTGCTCAATCTTCAAAGCAGCATGGAACGGATATGCTCCAAGAGCCTGGCGAAGCGAAGGCTGAGGTAAACGTTTCCGGGTTTTCTGCTCCCTGCTCCTGAAGCTCTGCTACAAATCCAGGGCTCCCGGTTTCCCCTTTTAGTAAACAATGAACAGAATGGTTTGTGACAAGGCTGCCTTTTCAGAGGAAGTGACATCAAAGCCCAGATAATTTGTTATTGTTTTAAAAGCGTTCTGATTCCTACGTGTCCTTGCAAACTGGTAGTTGAGACGTTGTGAGAATTCCCTGGTAAGTAGAAAGTTACAGCCTCGGTGGGTTCAGGGTGCTCAGGTAATAAAAATCCACCTAAAAATATTCTGAAAGTACCTTTCTGTGTGGTTAGAAGGGAATGTTCTTGAATTTGAAACTACTCTTAAAATCGATTCAATATTTTCGTTGTCAGGCAAGTTTTGTGCTGCCAAGGCTTGAATCTCTAGGTTTGAAAATGAATGCATTTAACAGCTGGTTTTTTTCTGAATGTACTTGTTTCAAATTGATGCCGTCTAAAATTGTTCTGTTGGCTGTGGAAGTGAGTGGCTTGTTGGGTTAAGAAGCACTCAGATCTTGCCTGCCTCTGGTTGCCTGTGTTTAGCTAAAACATCTACTGCTGAAGATAAGTACAAAATTCAGCACATGAGGTACTTGAGTCAAGCCTGTGCAGTGGTGCCGATACTGAAGGATGAAGCTGCACTCTCAGGGGGATCCTCACTGGTCAGGAGGATGCTCTGGTGTTTTTGTGTTGGTGTTTGGTGTTTTTAAGTGCAGGTGTACTAACAGGCTGCCTTTCCCCCCTCTCCACCCAAGTGAATCCGCATGCCGCTTCTACACTCAGCAGATGAAGGGCAAGCAGCTTGCCATCAAGAAAATGAATGAAATCCAGAAGAACATTGATGGCTGGGAGGGCAAGGACATTGGGCAATGCTGCAACGAGTTCATCATGGAGGGAACACTCACACGAGTAGGAGCCAAGCACGAGAGACACATTTTCCTCTTCGATGGCCTGATGATCTGCTGTAAGTCCAATCACGGCCAGCCGAGGCTCCCTGGTGCTAGCAATGCAGAGTATCGGCTCAAGGAGAAGTTCTTCATGAGAAAGGTACAGATCAACGATAAGGATGACACTAATGAGTACAGACACGCCTTTGAAATCATCTTGAAAGATGAGAACAGTGTTATTTTTGCTGCTAAATCAGCTGAAGAGAAAAACAACTGGATGGCAGCGTTGATATCTTTGCAATATAGAAGCACGCTGGAAAGGATGTTGGATGTAACAATGTTACAGGAGGAAAAAGAGGAGCAGATGAGATTTCCAAACCCCGAGCTCTATAGGTTTGCAGAACCCGACTCCGAGGAGAATATTGTGTTTGAGGAGAACATGCAGCCCAAGTCTGGAATCCCCATCATCAAGGCAGGCACGGTGGTGAAGCTCATCGAGAGGCTGACGTACCACATGTACGCAGGTGAGGCACAGCTCAAGGGAGTAACTCACTCCTGCTTCTCCTCCTGTGCTAAATACATGCAGCAAAATATGTAAAAGGAGTAAAAAGTGAGTGTGCTTGGCAGTTCATGTGGGATATTACATGTGCACAAGGTTGTTCTCATGCAGGTGATGGGGTGGGGGCCAGCAGCAGCGGAGCTCTAGACAATCCTTTTTCCTCTGTGCCCCAGGCTAAAAGAGCTGCCTTCCCTGCAGGCTTCTAAAGCTGGGTGACAGGAGAACTGTGGGCCCAGTGTTCCCAGTTCAGTCATGGAAAGACCAATATCATCTTGATAGGTGCAGTCACTTATGTGCTTTGGCCTCAGAACTTTGCCTTCAGTGAGGATTTGATTTAAGGACTTCTGACTTAGGGTTTCTGTTTGTGTTGAAGACACATTAAAGACATTTATGTGGTTATCCAGGCTGACTTCAGTGTGTGGGGTTCTTCTTGCTAGCAGCCAGGATTTTCATAAGCTGTGCTGTAAATCATGGGCTTGTGTTTGGGGTTTGGATCTTTTTTCTGATTCTGTCTGTATGTCAATTATTCTGAAACTTTGTGCATCTTGGTATTAGTGCTTTTCATATTCAACAATCTATTTTTTTTCTTCCTTTTTACATTCTTAATAGTTGTAGATTGTTCTTCTGCAGCTTAGTCCTAGATACCCTGCATAGATCAGGAATATTTGTTTTAAAGAAGTGGGCAGTAAGCAGAATATAATTTCTGTAGTTTAATACTCTGTTTACTTTTAAAAATACTTATATATCTTTGCTCCATTACTATTCTTGCTGTTTTAATTTCCTTGAATTTTCCTAACATTTACTAGAAAGCCAAATGCAATATTGTGCTGGCAGTTTTCACCTGAGCAGTTTGGTACCTGTTTTAATTTTCTTGTAACTTTGTAAACTTCCAGCTCTTGGCTTTGAATTTTGTAGACACGATTTCTGACATTGGTCATATGAGAATTTTATGGTCTTGAAAGTTAAAATCAAACAATTCAGCCTTAGAGAAAGGAAGACACTTTTTTACTATTATTTTTAAATTTGGCTTTGTCTTTGCCAAAGAATTAGCAGAAACTATTGTATGAGAAAAATGAGAATATGGGTGCTGAGAGATGGTCTGAAAGACTTTTGACCAGAAGGATAAAAATAGTTGTCTTATAATGTATTTAGCCTTTGTAGCCTTGGACATCTCAGTGATGCTGCATTGCTACATTGTGCCTAATTTCTCAATCTTATCTTCTATACCTTCTGTTTTATAATTGGTTATCTGTAAGGAAAAACATCATTGTTCTCACCAGCCTGTGCAGTCTTTTCCAGGGCAGCAAAAGAGTAAGAGACAGAGTGACTCAACCAGAAATGCCCTGTTGTGCAGGAAACATGGTCCATTTTGGTGTAAATCCTTCAGGGTTTTGTGAGATGCAGTGAGCAGGGGAGTAACTCTGCAGAGTACCAGGTCAGCTCTTTACACATGAATCAGCTGAGTTCAAGGCTTCTCCTCTGCTTGGAGACAGGGAAAATGAGGGCTGTGGTGGTATGTAACAGGTACAGACTGGAGAAGTGCTTTTCTTGCCCCTCACAGGACTCTGTGTGTGTGATGGTAATCTGAAAAGTCTTTATTGTCTTTATATTCAGATGCCAGAACAGCAAGTGTTCACCTTTCCGAGGCAATTTCTCTGAAATTCAGTGACTGGTTGTGGCAGCCCTTGATCTGGCAGTGTAAATATAGTATTTACTATAGCTGTGGCATCTCTCTGGGTTTTTGTCTTTGTAGGTCAAGTGGTGTAAGAAATAATTACAGATACACTGCAAAGGTCATGTGAATTTGTTGCAGTTTAGTTAGTTGCTGTAATCAATTCGTGTCTCAATTTTTTGTCATATATGAAGATCCACGCAGTCCTCCTCAGTAGTAAATACAGGTGTTGGACCTTTTATTTGTCATCCCTCACCCCCTTGACCAATGACAAACCCTTTTATCAGCCAGGATTTCTTTGCTGTGCAAGAGGGACAGCTGTAAGGAGACAATTCTGCTAGGGGTGGGAGGCACCCAGCACTGCAGCAGCTCCCAAGGTGTGCCAAACTATCCTGTGCTGGAGCAGCAAAACAGGGAGAAGCCTCCTCTGCAAAAACAACTTTCCATGTCCTTTCACACCAGAGAAATTGCCCTGCAGTTAGGAGTTCAGGTTCTGAGCCCATCTGCATATTCTGGTGGCTTTTCCTTGTTTTCCTGTGTCTCTGCACTCATCATCTCCTCCTGCCCGATTCCTGTGCAGGAGCAGCTGGGTTAGGTGGTACCAACGTTTCCAAGTCGTGACATTTTTTTTATCTATAGGGCAGCACTCTTCTATTTTTAAAGCTTTGATATGTTCAGAGTGCTTGTGCGTCAGCGTGGTGTCCGTTTCCTTTCTTGAGGAATTCAAGCGTGATTATTTATAAATCCTCCAGTTATTGTTCTTTTTTAGCTTTCAAACTGGCTGCATTGAAGAGGGAATTATCACATGAGCAGACATCCTGGCTAACTGGTGTTGTCTGTATTTTTTTAACACTTACTCATATATTGTACACTATTTTGGGTCACAGTCGTTGCTGGTAAGATAACAAAGTTAGATTGGATTTTCTGATCTACTTCGTTTGAAATTCAATATGCATTGTGGATTTATAAGCTGACCCTACCTGTAAATAACAATAGCTATGACTCAGAGCTTGCAGCGATCTGAAAATGTTAATTGCTCTGGAAGCTCTTTTTTCATGTAGACAAAAATCTCTTATTTAGAGTAGATGCTGTGTACAGATTGCAGGCTGTGGAAGCTTGAGTTACTGTGCTTCTCTAGCACAGCAGAATTTGGGTGCTTTCATGGTAAAGGTGATGTGAACAGGGATGACCTTCTTTGTGCAAAAAGTGTTGCAGTTCTGCCTTTGAAAATCATTTTGGACTGCGCAGTTTCAAGGACTGGGAGAGGGATTATGGTTAGAAAAACGGAGTAATGAAGGGCGTGAGAAGCAGAATAGCCAATTGTTTAAGAGAACTATCTTGCAACAAAATGGCAAGGAAATGCTGTGTTACATGGCACAGTCAAGGGGTGCAGCACAGCAGAGTAAACTGTTGCCCAAATGAACAGCTCAGTGGGATCTAAGAAAGGTAGAACGTTCATTCAGATGGACAAGATGCTGGTAAAGAGCTAAGGAGGATTTTAAAGCAGCTCTTAAAAATCCATATTCCAAGAAACAAATCCAGTAGAGCATCAGGTCAAATAATGCAACCTTTTTATCCTACACGTTACAGGATAAAATTCTTGTTTTCTTGAAAATTCTTGAATTCTTGCTTCAAGTCCTGTGAGCTCCTCTTCAGCCCCTCTGTGTTAGGACAATCACCAGCTGGAGTTTGGTTTTCAGACCTGGGTATGGGTTTAATATGCAAAGCTGTTGCAGTCTGCTCATGAATTCTGCTCAGTGAGGACAGTGTTAACCTTGTTTCCAGTCAGCTCTGTGCAGTGCCAGTGAGCTGTCACTGCATTTCCTCATATTTGAAAACAAATGGGTTTGCTTTTGTCATCATGAGAGATACTTGGGTTTTCTGTTTGGAGCACTTGATTGTTTTTAAGACACATTTTCCTTATTTTAAGTGAATTGATATGTAATTAGTTAATTTAATTGAAAAGAGTTGATTTTCTTAAAGTGAAATAAACACAACCTCTAACACAGCTGTCAGATGAAAAAATATCTTGGCTGCCTTAGCCATGACTGGTTTAGGGAAAATATTCTCCCATGGAAGAGGCCATTTCTACCCAATGCAGAGTTAGTCCATGTGGGGTTTGGGTTCTGGGCACTGTCAAAACCAAAGTTCTTTACTCATAAATAAAATCATCAATTCATTAATTCCAAATTCATCAGAAAAGAATCCTGTCCTTTAACAATTGAGGGGGGAGGGAAAAGTCATTGTTGCGAACCTTCAACAGAATGAAAATTGTTTAAATTCTGCTTTGTATTGCTATTTTAGGAGGTTTTGAATTGTTACCAAAGCCATTTTGGTTTATGTCATCCTCTCTGTAAATTGGTAGCGTGACATCCTTAATTTTAACAGATAATTGAAGTTATTGTAAAGGAAAAAAAAACCAGGTAATTGCTGACATAAGTGTAAAATTATTCTTTGTCTTAGATCCCAACTTTGTTCGGACTTTTCTCACAACATATAGATCCTTCTGTAGACCTCAAGAGTTGCTGAGTTTGCTAATAGAAAGGTATGCCACTGTTACAAATACTGTTCTTATGAAGTGCAATTTTTTCGTTTTTACTTGGTGTGTGTAAGATTCTGGCATGTGTAAGTTGGTTTGGAGTTGTTTCCAAGAGCTGTTAAAAATCTGTCCGATCCAAGGACTGCCAGTAAAATGTAGAAGTGTCTCAGGGTTGCTGTTCCCTGAGATTCTCCCCAGGGTTGCTGTTCCCTGAGGCAATAAAATTTTTCGTCTTCTCTTTGCCCCTAAGTGTTTCACTCCAGAGGTAGAGATGACAAGCTGGGTCCGTCAGTGCCTGTTCCAAGGTTGTTTATTCTTCATTATTCCAGTTCTGTCCCAGCTCTGCCAGGCCTCACTGGCAGGGGCATTNCTGCTTATTTTGAATTCTCTCAGCTTGTGATTCTTCATACACTGTGGGCATTCACTGCCATGTCAGGGATCAGAGGCAGTGTCCTCCTGGGCTCTGGGTGAGGCTCTGACCCCCTTGGACAGATCCCAGACCCCCTGCCCGGTCTCCAAACCCGCCAGGGTGGCCAGAGGGATGTTCTAGACTCCAGCAGAAGTTGTGCCCAGGGATGGCAGGGCGCGGTGCTCACTCCCGTGTCCGTTCAGGTTCGAGATCCCCGAGCCCGAGCCCACGGAGGCGGACCGCATGGCCATGGAGAACGGGGACCAGCCGCTGAGCGCCGAGCTGAAGCGCTTCCGCAAGGAGTACATCCAGCCCGTGCAGCTGCGGTGAGTGCTGGGCATCCGGGCTGCTCTGCCCTGCCCGGGGGCTGCCTGTGCCCCGAGGGCACCCTGAGCTCAGCCCTCATTCATTCTGTGTCTCTGCAGGGTGCTGAATGTGTGCCGGCACTGGGTGGAGCACCACTTCTACGACTTCGAGAGAGACGCCGACCTGCTGAAGCGTCTGGAGGAGTTCATCGGAACAGTGAGAGGTACTCACAGCTCTTCACTGGCATTTATCCTACAGCATCCCCCTGCAGAGACAGGGAATGTGAACAATTCTGCTTGCAGGAAAAACAGGACAGGCTGCTTATTAAATACTTCATCGTGAGCGTGAAATAAACTTTCGTTCAGCACACACACACTGTTATTCAAAATCTGGCTTCTCTTCAGAACAATGATTGTTATTTACATGAATTATGAGGTTTTTCATAGAGGCTCTCAAATAATAAGAACCTAGTAATGATCAGGACAGAATAATTGCTTTGATTCTCATTTTAAACTTTACACAGAGGTACTTTTCTAAAAGTTGGATGGTGGAAACCATTTTTTCTTTGAAACAAGAGTTTGCAGTTACTTCACGGTGCATGTTAGAACTGTAGGACACCTTTGCCGTGGTGATTGTACAGACTTTTCCTGTTTCCTTTTAAATAGAACCAAGAGAGACACAGGAGCAATTTGTAGGAAAAGACTGTGTCAGAGAAGAACTTAGTGGTTATTCAGCCATTAAAAAGAGGACAGAATGAGGCAGTTAATTCAGTGAGTGTTGCTGGAAATTTTTCAATGGACTGGTGCATGAAATTCTTATGGTACAGAGCTAAAAAGGCATTTGGCCTTTCAGTTCTGTTCTCAGCTTTGATGGTAAATGCAGTACAGGAAGAAGCTTCTCCCTGTTTGTTGTTTTGACTTTCTAGGTTATCTGAGGTAATTGTGTGCTCTTGCCCAAACTATAAAGTTCAAGGTGTTTGCAGAAGTGCATTTTGGGCAAAACAAGGTTTGTTCCTAAAAACTCACTGTAAACTCAGAAAAGAAAGAAAAGCACCTGAATGAGAGCAGGAGTTTAATTTGGGTGTTCTGATTTGTGCTTGGGCAAAGTCGTGCTCAGCTTTGGCTGTTGAGGAATTCTTTCTGTATTTGAATACTTCTACACTTGTGTGAGAACACCAATCCTGAAGAATATATGATTGCTTTAATTTAGAAGGTTTTGGTGTTAAATCCAAAGATTCCTGAATGATACTGATGCCTTAGGAAGAACAGTATTAACTAAACAGTAAATTTCTCTGTGTGCCAGGCAAAGCCATGAAGAAGTGGGTTGAATCCATCACAAAGATAATCAACAGGAAGAAGCAGGCACAGGCCATTGGGCCCAGCCACAACATCACTTTTGAGAGCCCCCCTCCAGCCATTGAGTGGCACATCAGCAAACCAGGCCACACAGAGACCTTTGACTTGCTCACTTTGCATCCCATAGAAATCGCTCGGCAGCTCACCCTGCTGGAGTCAGATTTTTACAGGTAACTGCTCCCCTGGGAAACAGTGGCACAAATCAAAATGTTCTCCGTGCCTGAAGGTGTTCCTCTGGTGTGAAACCCCCCAGAGATCAGGGGACTTCACCAGTGGTGTGTATTAATTTTTGCAGAGGAAGCTCCCTTAAAATGCAGTATTTGCTTTGTCCTCCCCAGGTTAACGTGTGTGACTGTTGCATACTGTTAATTGTCTTGTGCTCCAGCTTTCTCTTGATATTTTCTGAGTAGATCAACCCTTGAGAAATATGAACAGTTATTAAATCCGTTTTCTTCACATCCTGGTTTGTGTGGCAAATTAAGGACCATGTCAGATCTCATCAGCTGTCTGTCAGAAATTACTCAGGCATGGGAAGCTCACATTTTGTCCTGGTGAATGAGTTGGAGATTTCATTCTTCATTTAGATGAACAGAGATGGTTAAGAGTCACATAGCTTAAGAAATATCTACAGTCTAAAAAAGAAGTGTAGAAATATCAGTCATTTAGCCATGAGGGCAGCCTAACTTTTGGAGAAGGAATACCTTATAATTAATTTCTAAATACGAATTTCAAATTCAGTGAAAATCAAGAGAGTTTGGAAAAATAATACCTTCTTTCAAGCTTTTAGTTACATTTTCTGATAAAACATCTACTTTTCCAGAGCTG
The DNA here is from genome assembly GCA_013400215.1 of Cisticola juncidis. Lineage (NCBI taxonomy): Eukaryota > Metazoa > Chordata > Aves > Passeriformes > Cisticolidae > Cisticola > Cisticola juncidis. The sequence continues at coordinate 60,013 of VXBR01004201.1, read as the reverse complement.
TGCAGCCATCAGAACTGGTTGGAAGTGTGTGGACAAAGGAAGATAAAGAAATTAATTCTCCCAACCTTCTCAAAATGATAAGGCATACAACTAACCTAACTCTGTGGTTTGAAAAGTAAGTGACTTTCCTGAATCTGCACCTACTCCCTGTCTGGACATTGACAGTCCATTCACAAGTATCCCGTGAAAAATTCTCTTCTGGGAGAATTCTTGTGTTGGTGCTTAGATGCTAAAAATGGTCACTGTGAGAATTTTAACACAATGGTCTCCAGCTTTTTATTCTTAGAGTGTTTTCAAATCTCTAAGACATTTTCAGAACTACCTCCAGGAATTTGATAAAATCATATTTTTTTGTGTTACAACTTGATGTGTTTGACTTTGGAAGCCTCATCAGTGCCCTAATACAAACCCTAGTGTTTTTATGTATTTAGATGCATTGTAGAAACAGAAAACCTGGAGGAAAGAGTCATTGTGGTGAGCAGGATCATTGAGATCCTGCAGGTTTTCCAAGAGCTGAACAACTTCAACGGGGTCCTGGAGATTGTCAGTGCCATGAACTCGGCAGCAGTTTACAGGCTGGATCACACCTTTGAGGTACAGGGGAATTTTTGTCACTTTTGCTGTGGCAGTGTCATGCAGGGTGCCCTGGCTGCTCTGGAAGCCTCTCTTGGCAGCAAGCATGTGCTTCCAAGGAGCAAGGAGAGTAAACCCCCAAGAAATTCATCAATCAGGGTGTAAGGGAGGGTTTTTTCCTTGGGTTCAGAAGCAAAAAATCCATCCCCACATGAGAAAGGTGTCTCAGGATGTGGGCACTGTCCTTGTGATCCCTGATCCAAGAACCAGGAGGAGCCCATTGCTCTCAGAATTGTAGCTGGGCCATGCCTTTACCTTCTCTTTCCAAACAACCTGTCTGATCTCTCTTTGAAGCAAATTCCAAGTCGCCAGAAGAAGATCCTAGAAGAAGCTTATGAGCTGAGTGAGGACCATTATAAAAAATACTTGGCAAAACTCAGGTCCATTAATCCTCCTTGTGTGCCTTTTTTTGGTGAGTACGTTTGGTTTGGGTGAGCCATGTCCCACATTAACATTGGGAAAGTTTTGAGATGAGGTACTAAAAAGAGTATGAACAATAGAGAGAAAAATCAATTTTAATAGGACAAGTGGAATTTCAGGTGCCCAGACATGAGTATTTGGGAAAAAAAGACCCCTAAAGTGGCTATTCATGGAAGAAGTTATTTGCAGTAAAAATAATTATACCTGCAATATCCTGTTTCCCTATTTGCTGGTTTTTACTTTGAGTGTGGTTTGAGCTGTTACAACCAGAAATACTCTCAATGGAAGGGGTCACATTAGAAATACTATTGCCATTGACTGGGAGAGAAAGATCCTCTTCCTCATCAAGGGTTCCAAGAAATACAGCTTGAGTCTCATTTCTGTGAAAAAGTCTTATTTCTGTAGAAACAGGGTTTGGAAAGCAAGCATCCTGTTTATCACCGGATTTAACAGTTCTTTGAAGTATATTGCAGACATTTAGCAAATTGTGATGTTAAACACAGGTCACTCCTGTTCTTAAGCAAGGCACTTAAATGTTTGCTGCAGGTCAGCTTCCAGGCAGTGCACTTGTCCAACACAGGCTTCAGGCCAAAACTGAGAGAAAATAGTGTTGATGGCTTTTCTGGCCTTTTACAGATTGGGGAAAGATATACTCCAGAGCTCTGCAAAGAAAGATAAGATCAACTAAGAAACCTTCTGTCCTGCCTCAGAGATGAGTAGAGGTTAGCAGGATCACACGTGAATAGCTTCAGTTATTTCTGTCAAGTCATAATGACAATTCCAGACACATGATCTGGAGTGGAGAGCACCCTTTGCTTCCTAATCTTCAAATGATTTGATGCAATTATGAAGGCAGGATAAAACCTGAAAATAATTGCTGGAGTTCAGCTGGGGTGTCCAATGGAGGAGTTAAGAGAAAGCACTCTGTTCAGTCTCCTCTTTTAGTGTTCAGTTGTGTGAGCTTCCTAAACCATAGAAAGATGCACAGACTTTGGGACTTGGATGCAAAAAGGCATGTTAAAATACTCAAATTGTTGCCCTCATTGGAAGGTGAGGTGCAATTCTCTTATTGGCCCTAACAGAGGAGTTTTCTAAATAATTGCAGTGCAGAAATTAAATTCTGTAAGAATTCATTGTATTCCAGTTGTGGCTTCCTCCTTGTTTTGTACTCTGTGTTGAAAACCTCTTCTGTGTGTCCTTTAGGGATTTACTTAACCAACATTTTGAAAACAGAAGAAGGCAATCCTGAATTTCTCAAGCGACATGGGAAAGACCTCATCAACTTCAGCAAGAGGAGGAAGGTAGCTGAGATAACAGGGGAGATCCAGCAGTACCAGAACCAGCCCTATTGTTTAAGGGTGGAGTTTGACATCAGGGTAAGTGACACCGTGTCCTTGTGGGGTGACTGTCAGCTGACAGGCCGTAGGGACAGGGTGAGTGCACACAGATCAGCAGTGACTGAACCACAGATGAGCAGAAGACTGCCATAAAACCTCTCCTGGGTCTCACTAAGAACAGAAAGCTCAGTGCTCACTGTTTCTTGGGGTTGTTTCATTTTTTTTTCTCTTCTGTTGAGACACTGCTAGATCCTATTGATCAGTGTTAGACAGGAAGTGAAACTGGCAGGTTGTCATTGTCCTTTACTCAGGTGCAGTGATTTGTCCAGTGAGTCCAGTTGTCTTTTCCCTTTTTACACTGCCTTTATGTTCCAGGTTTACCTGATGGCACAGTGTTTACATCAGTATTGATGGTGATGATACTTACATGTTCCTTTCTCCTGGTGCTTGTTTTCCTTGGTCTGAGGTGTTGTCTAAGCAGTGTCCTCTCTGGTTGCTTTCCTTGCTTCCTTTTTTCTCTTTTCTTACCATCTTTTGAGCTATGTACTTTCAGAGAGTCACGGGACAGGTTCTCTTTAGAGATTCTGCAAGTTTTTTTTTAATTTGTTCTCCTCAGGCTTTGAGAGAATGCATTGTGGTAGCAGTCTTCCCTGCATCAGGGTAAAGATGGAATGGTTTGTAGCTTCTTCTGGAAGTGTTTGAGCACATCTGGGCTGATTTTGCACTGCAGAAAGCATTTAGGGTACTTGCACAGCTGGTTTTCAGGCCAAGCATAGCAGTAGCAATGTCCAGAAAAGGCCTGGTGACAAACCCAGGTTTAATAGCTGTCATCACCTCTGACTCCAGCGTTTTCTCTTGAGCAGCTGGGATCATTTGTGGTGTAGGAGTGAGCATTATTAAGAAGCATCTTAGCTGACGAGTTGTCTGCCTTCTTGTATTGCAGAGATTTTTCGAAAACCTGAATCCAATGGGGAACAGCGTGGAGACAGAATTCACAGATTATCTGTTCAACAAGTCTCTGGAGATAGAGCCACGGAATGTCAAGCCTCCTCCGAGATTTGTTAGTATTGGATTTTTATACTTATTTTTCAAAAAGCCCTTAGGTTTATGGCGGAGTCTAGAACATCCCTCTGGTCACCCTGAAGGGTTTGGAAACCGGACAGGGGGTCTGGGATCTGTCCAAGGGGGTCAGAGCCTCACACAGAGCCCAGGAGGACACTGCCTCTGATCCCTGGCCATGGCAGTGAATGCCCACATTGCAGGAAGAATCACAGGCTGAGAGAATTCAAAATAAGTAGTTAGTTTATCATAGAGTGTAAATGTAGAATCCAGGATTTTCAGTATATGGGTTTAAAGAGACAAGATGGAGGAACTGGAGAGGGGTGCTGTCCTCCTTGTTCTTGTTCTTTTCCCCCATTTTCTGCTGAGTTGTATTACTCAGGATTGGTTTAGAGTAGAAATGAGATGTTAACATGGGTAGTAAGGATTGGTAGGATTTTGTAAATAAAAAGTTTGTTTTGGATGGTGGTTGGGTCAGAAAATGGTACAAAGGGTCTGGGACTCTCTGATCTGCCCAGTCCTGCCTCGTGCCCTGCTCTGCTGGGAATGGCCTGCAGAGCTGAGACAGAACTGAGATAATGAAGAATAAACAACCT
>VXBR01004201.1:0-54338 GCA_013400215.1 Cisticola juncidis | reverse complement strand
AATGCTGGGCTCCTCCCCTGGGTGCAGCATCTCCCATGGATGATGGAATTGGATCAGCCCTGAGTGAGCCTGGATGGCCCATGGACAGCAGAGATCCCCTGCAGGGAGGATAGGTCCTGGAAGGGATAAAGAGCCCTACCCCAGCTGGGTTTAACAGCTGCCCATGGACAGCAGAGATCCCCTGGAGGGAGGATGGGTCCTGGAAGGGATAAAGAGCACTGCCACAGCTGGGTTTAACAGCTGCTCAGTGACAGAAGGCACCCGCCCCCTCCCCTCAGAGTTATGAGGACTGGGTTATACAAAAGATAAAGAAAAAACACCCCCCCAGCCAGTTTCAACAGATGGCAGACAGAGTACACACTTTTGGTTACATATTGCAACCCAAGACAAAAACTTTCAGTGTTTCTTACTCCATTTTTCTTTAAAAAGGTTTTATTGTAAAGGAAAAACTGAACAGAATTAGGTGTGTTACGTAGGGACTGTTACAAGTCCTTGCAGGACCTGTCAGAACTGAAGGCAGAGGTAACCTCTAGGGCCCATGTATGTCCCAGACAAACTTGTGGGATTTGCTGCCATGTATTTGGTGAGCATCTGATGGTGAACACTGAGAATAAAAAATTAATCCTCTGTGGGTGCCTTATCCCGCTTCCTACAGTTCAGAACTGATTTCAGTGTGCATGGACAGTTTTGCTGCAGAGCTTAAAATCAGTATTTGCTTGTTTCAAATCCCTCAGGATCTATCCACACCTCTTTTTCTTCTGTCTTTCCCCACATGCAAGGAAGCTCATGTTTTATGGCACACCCTCAGTATTTAATAATGGAAATAGGCTCCTGTCACATATGAGGGTGCTCTGAGGTTTCTCCTGTGTTCAGCTGGCTGCCACAAGGAGGTGAAGTGACTTCCTCAAGGCAGAAGTTCCTCAGCAGAGGAACTCAGCCAGTGCTGAGTGTCCAAGCCAGGTCTTTGGAAAGCCTCTGGAGAAGGAAGAATTTCTTTGCTGTTGGGTCCATTGACTGCAGGTTCAGGATATTGTTTTGGTGCTGTTGTGACATAAGAGCAAGGTTGTGCTGTGGTTTTGGTCTCAAGGATTATTTAAGAGAGTTCAGGAGCTGATGGCCACAGGGATCTTTGCAGCTCAGAAAAGCGGTTTCTCTGGCAGCTGCAAGTTAGAGGCTTGTTTCATTGTTTTTATTTACCACTTGTTTGATTCATGATGCTCTTCATGATCAATTGCTTTGTTATTTGTGGCACCTGTATTGGCAGCAATATTGAGCCAAAAGTTCATCCTTATTAATGGGGGTTTTTTAATGTCCCTTAGGATCTGCTTCTGTGTCATCCATAAACTTCACCAAAACTTCAGATGATGCTCCTGTCCCTCCTCCTGTTCCTCCACGAAGAAGACCAGAATCTGCCCCAGCTGAATCCTCCCCATCCAAAGTAAGTAAGCAGAAAAAAGGTCATTCGTTTTTCTGTGAAGAGGGAGAGGAGGGGCAGGGTATGATAGAAAAGTAACTCGTAAAGGCAGAGTATATTTATTTTTTGAGGAACTGTATGTGAAAAAGTAAGCAGCCATGTACTTCAAGCCTTCACAGCCCTGCATCACTATGTCTTGATCTCAAACAAATGAAAACAGATGGGACCTAAATTTAGGATCAGAAATGTCTCATCTACTGATGTGCTGTGCTCAGGTCCTGTGAGAACTTGAGGCTTCAGGCAGATGTTTCCACCTGAGATTAATTGTTTCAGAGTATCATTTTAGGATATATGAATAAAAGTAAGAACTTATGAACAGTGATGGAAAGTGCTGTACACAGCTCAGTCCTCTGGAAAGTTTCACCAGAATATTTGACCCTGATGCTGTGGTGCTCAGGTGCTTGCTTTCCCCTCTTGCTTACCCATCCTGTCTGCATGCCTGCTTAAGCCATTGCTGCATTTTCCTGTTGCATTTGTCTGGAAACTGGGATCTGATCCAGCCTTTGTTGCAGACAGTGTCAAATTTCACCTGATCTCAGTGGAAGCTTGTTTGTGATTTTAGATTTGAAAATCCCACTCAAAATTCCTTCAGAGCAGATAGGTCTTTGAAGAGAGCTTATAAGTGTCTCTTCAGCAGTTTTGCAGTTATTTTCAGATTACAGGCAACAGTTTTTGTCAGTCAGCAGGATTAAACACATCACCAAAATGTATCTGAAATCCTACCAAAATGTATTTGAAAACACTGTATATGTGATAGGGTGTTGGAGATCAGTTATCCTGTCACTAGGGTCTGCAGCTTGGGAACTGTTCACATAATTCTGACTGCTTAACTCAATCTTCTGAGCATGGTTTATTTTTTTACCCTGTTCAGCATCATCCTCTCCCATGTTCTCCATTTCTTGAAGAAGTATCTGATGTGCTAACCCACTCCAAGGGCTTGTTACTGGGGAGGTAGTGGAAGATAATTCAAACCTCCCCAGCAAGCAGACCTGGAACTGGCATGGGAATTGTTGCTTTGACCATTCTTTGCCTTGCCCTTGTGCCTCTCAGTGCATCTCCCTTCCCTCCATCCCTGGCTGTTCCCTCCTGTGTTACTGCAGCCATGAGTGCATTTCCTCTCTTCCATCCCTGGCTGTTCCCTCCTGTGTTGCTGCAGCCATGAGTGCATTTCTGTCCATCCCTGGCTGTTCCCTCCTGTGTTGCTGCAGCCATGAGTGCATTTCCTCTCTTCCATCCCTGGCTGTTCCCTCCTGTGTTGCTGCAGCCATGAGTGCATTTCCTTCCATCCCTGGCTGTTCCCTCCTGTGTTGCTGCAGCCATGAGTGCATTTCCTTCCATCCCTGGCCCTTCCCCCCGTGTGGCCGCAGCCCTGCTAGGAGCAGTCTGCCGTGCAGGAGCGGGTTTCTGTTTCACAGCAGGGTCCTGGGCTTTGCTGCCGCTCCGGAGCTTTACTGACTGCAATGTTTGTGTACCTCAGATGAGTTCTGCACATCTGGACAACCCTCCAGCCATCCCTCCCAGGCAGCCCACCTCCAAAGTGTACTCCCCGCGGTACTCGGTGCCCGATCGGACCTGCCTCTCTGACTCGTGTGTCAGCACCGCCAACCCTCCCGAGCTGCCGCCACGGGAGCCCGTGCGAACTCCTGATGTTTTCTCTAGCTCACCACTACACCTCCAGCCCCCGCCCCTGGGCAGGAAAAGCGAACTCGGGAACGCCTTTTTCCCCAACAGCTCCTCCCCGTTCACGCCCCCGCCGCCCCAGACCCCGTCCCCACATGTAGCACGGAGGCACCTGCCCTCGCCGCCCTTGATCGCGCAGGACGCGGAGCCGCCCGCCGTGGCCGGGCCGCCCGTGCCCCCGCGGCAAAGCACTTCCCAACATATCCCAAAGCTTCCTCCAAAAACTTACAAAAGGGAGCACACGCACCCGTCGGTGCACCGGGACGGGCCGCCCCTGCTGGAGAACGCCCCCTCCTCCTGAACTGCCCCGCGCTGGGAGCCGCTTTTTCCTGGTGCTACGTCTGTTGCTGGCAATGGATGCACTGAACCCGGTGGTGCCGAGGGCTGGGACGTGGATGCCGAACACTAAGGACGCTCCGACGCGGCGTTGGAAACGGGGTGCACAGAAAGGGAGCAGCTGCGGAAGCAGGCTGTGCACTGGGACACCCGGTGAACTTCTCATTTTAGTGTGCAGGAGTTGTTCTGGAGTGGTTGGACAGCTGATTGTACCAGAAACCAGTCTGGGGAGACTCCTCTGGCCCATGAGCAGAGACTGTGTGTGTGTAATGATCGATCATGTGCAGTACAGGAAGGAAAAACAGTCTTGTATCCATCAGTTCCATACAGTGGCACAGTTTTTGGAATGAAAACATTATGCACTTTTTTAAAATCTCAAACAGGGAACTTTATATCCTCCTTAATTTTCCTTTGCTTTACTTACTCCCTGCTTTAAAATACCTTCCTAAAATTATGAGAAGGACTGTGAGGAAGATCTGTGGTACCTAACCGAGCTAGAATTAAGGCAAAGCACTGTATTGCGGTCCTGTTTACAAGTCGTTACAATGAGTAGTAGGGGGTACCTAGGCTTCACCAAAGAGGTACTTTATTATTATTTTCTGAAATACTGTGGTGCCAGTTCAAAAATAAATTTTTGCCAGGAAGCATAATGTCTAATTATTGCTTTCTTTAGGATGAAAGTCTTACATCGTTAAGGTGACAGCGAATTTTTTTTTAAAAAAAGCAGCACTATCATCTGAAGCAAATATACTACATTTAGAAGACTGTTAATCTCTGCTAGGTTATGTCATGTTCTTTTTAAGGTTTACTGATATTCCATTTCATGGCTAGTAGCTCTTCTTTTCCAGTCATGCCATGAAAACAGTCACTTGTCCACTTCCATAGCTGTTGTCATGTTTTACTAACAATAGATTAATCAGCATACATAGGATTGCCTTGCAGTTGCATAAATCGTGTGTATATAGTGAATGTTGCATAAATATACTTGCAGATTGTTTTTAATTTAATTGAAATAAAGATAAAGATATGTTTGGCTGACATACGTTAAATTATTACACGGACAAATGTTCAACTTAGTTTCTCAGTTAAGCACTGAGGGGGATAAAAGCCCACCTTGTGGTACGTATTTTTCCTAGCTCAGTGTATGTATTTTAGTAATAAGAGACTAAAGAGATGTTTTTGGCGTGTTACATGATAATAATTCAGTAATATTTGAGAGGCTGGGTTACTCCCAAAGTGAATTATTATACCTTATGAAATGTTTCCCATGTCCTGTATGACACGTTAGGAAAAAAAATCAAACTTATATTATTCTTTACAGTGGCTTTCTCTGTCTAAAAGACACATGACCAAACAGGTGTGTGGTAAGTATTTATGGTTTATCCCTAAACCTGTGTGCTGCCCTTGGACTCCAGGCCAGGCTGGGACAGCAGTGGATGGCAGCTGCTGAGGAGCAGGAGCTCTGTCATGTCCTCTGTGGTAGGTATGTGGAGCATAAAGTGTCACCTCCACTTCATATGGCTCGTATGGCAAGGAAAATTCCCTCACATCTCCTCTGAGATGAATCCTGAGAAGAATGCATCTCAGCATCTTGGAAAGCTGTGTCTCTTAAAGACACTGGTGTCAGTTGAATGGTGGCAGAAATCACCTTTATAATGCTTTCAGCAGTGCCATTGATCAGGGCCCTTTGATCCTTTACTGTGGTTGTTACATTTGGAAAGCATTTCATCAACTGGAATGCCACTTTTCATCACAGTCAGGTCTTGAAACTGTCAGTTGTATTCCTTCTTGGATGTCTTTAACAATGGTGTTTTGAAACTTCTTTTTCTGGCAGAAAAAAAAAGTGAAGACCTGACAACCTTTGCTTCAGAGGACAACGTTATATAGGAGCTTCATAAAAACTCTCAAGCCACAGGAGGTGTAGTTCAGGTCATGGGTTCTTTGGGTAAAAACACCATGGTGAACATAGTGTTGGCAGTGTTAGCTGAATTATTAGCTCCTTGGTGGGTTAGCAGGAAAACTCCACGAACTGAGACTTTCTGATCTGTATTTCTTCTTCAGCACAACTGTGTCTGAGCCAAGGCAGAGCAGGCCACCCAGTGGTCAGGCTGCACACCCAGGAGAGACCTCACATGGCTCTGCTAATCAGATTTCTTAAATGTCAGTAGGTTTGTGCTTCCCTTTGTGAAATGGGGAATGCTGTTCCCTGTTGGTGGTGGAGGATTAAAGTACTTTCCTGGTGAGATACTTGGACAACAGGTGACAGTGGTCACCATGCAGGAACTCAAACGTTCTTTGGTGCCCAGGGGTCGGTCACAGTGCACAAACTGTGGTGTTGGCTCAGCTGCAAACAGGAAGGACAGGGTCAGAATCAAACCTGTAGCTTTTAGGAGCTGAATACAACTGCTAAGCCACTGGTTTGTGTCATGGCAGCTGTGTTAATAATTTCTGATCTGGAATGGCTTCTTACTTGGATCATGTTTGCATTAATGACTACTTTCCACATAGAAAATGAAATCATTTTAATGATGCTCTCTGTCCCCTTGGTGAAATGACCCTGATCTGGTCTGGTGTGGCCTGGGGTGACGACGTGACCTGGACAAGGAAATGTGCTCGTGTAGAGGCCTGGAGAGTTTCTGTATTGCTGTGGAGAACTGATCCATGGCTAAATGTCACCTAAACCCACTGCAAACTGGGCAGGCAGGGTTATGGAGCAGGACTTCATAGGTTTATGAGGATGGGGACAGCCTGTTTGGCAGGGCCTCTTGCTATAGGACAGAGTATTGGCTTTAAACTAAAGGAGGGTAGATTTAGACAAAGCCTAGGGAAGGAGTTTTTTACAATGGGTGTGGTGGAGCACTGCAAGAACAGGTAGCCCAGAGGTGGCAGCATTCTAGGTCAGGCTGGAAGAGCTCTGAGCAGCCAGCTCTAGGTGCAGGTGTCCCTGCTCCCTGCAGGGTGTGGGACTAGAGGGACTTTGGAGGTTCCTTTCCACCCTAGGCTGTTCCATGGGTGATTTTGCTGTGCTGCTGGGTGGGAAGTGGCTGCTGTGCTGCCTGGTGGCCCCACGGTGACAGGTTATTGTCATGGCTTTCTGCAGCCCTGCTGCAAACTTGCTAAGCAGTTTTCCCCTAGCTGTATGCTAAGGGGGAATGTTCTCCTGCAGGGTTCATGCCATGGAAGTGCTCCAGCCTCAGGAAACCAATTCCAGTGTGAGCTCAGCTGGTGCTCTGACAAGCCTCTCTTAAATCAGGGAGGTGTCTCAGGAAGAGCATGCTAATACACTGGATTTGGAGCCTTCAATTTTGAGAGTGACTTTGTGGGATATTTAGTTCTTTTTCTTTTGTGTGTGTTTTAAATTAGATTTTCCCAGTGGCTATCACTGGAGGCACCACTGTTGAACACAGTAGATCATTGTGCTTCATAGAAAAGATTGTTGAATTGTCATTTCTGAACCCAGACAATGCACAGGTGAAGTCTTTCTTCAAAAGAGAGACCTGTGGCCTAATATAGGTGTAAAAACAAAAATGCTGTTAACTTATTTTGTGAATTCCATTCCTTATTTTCCATTTGAAAAACCCAGACCACCCTTAAATACATTTTTCTGTCCACTGAGAGCAAATTTACCTTATGTGTTCAGTGGAAAATAGTGCATTATGAGGAGAACATAGTAAGGAGTAAGTTGAGGTTTTTTCTTACTTTTTAGCCAGCAAATGTGAAATCCTGTACTGGGTGGCTGAGAAGTTGAAAGGGAAAAATAAAATAAACCCCCTTTTTCATGATAATTTAGCTGCCAAATGTGCACAACATCTGTAATATTTTTAAAAAGAAGGTAAACCAAGGTAGGTGATCAAGGGCACATGTTACTGGAATTGCTTTGGACAAGTTTGTTGCATCTGTTTCGGAGAAAGCCTTTTTTTGTTTTGAGTCTAGAATGGCTGACTTAAACATGGAGTGTAGCTATGGAGAGGTGTGGTCTAGAAGAGCCTGAGGAGCTGAAAATCTGTCCCAGTGAGCTACACCAACCACAGGATCTTGACCAGAAGCCTGGAGAGTGGCTCAGCCAAGTTCTGAGAGTCTCAGAACCTGGTGTGAGGAACAGTCTGCCTGCATGACTGGACTTGCAGGGATACAGGATTGTGTAAGTCATGTTGCCTCAGAAAGGGACCAGAAGAGCTCCTGTTCCTGCTTTTAATGGATGCAGCCTTCTGGCTGGCTCAGTGCAAGAGGCACAACGTTATTTAAAGGCAACGTTTATTTGGCATAGGAAGAAAAATAATCCAGAGCACACATGTACACTAAAGATGGATTTGAAACAGATCCTGCAACAGGTTGTGTGTTTGAGGTGTGAGCAGCATTCATTCATTCCTGTTATTTACATTTGCAGATTCTGAGCAGGTACAAGGACATCCCAAGTGGTAAGTGTAGGCCTGGAAGGAAGAACTCGCAGAGAATCAGAAAGAAATAACCATCAGTTCCAACTGTGCTTTAAATCAGTAGAATAAAAGCTGAAATCCACGTGCATTTTACAAGCAAGGATCTGCCACTTCAGAAGGATTTCCTCACCCAGGAGATGTTAGCAGGTAGGTTTTTTCCCTTTGTCCTCTTTCTGTCCTGGTATCTGCCTGGCAAATATGAAAAGCAGGTTTGTTTTGTGAAAGGTAAAAGTGTCATTACACACATGAGACCAAAACCACAAGAATCAGAGCCCTTGACAGCATCAGTGCATGACAATGGACACTTGTCCATAATGATCCAGCTCTGGTTCCATGGACAGACAAACAGCTCTGTCTGTGGCTGATTCCTGTGCAGAACAAACAGGCTCTGCCAACGCTTCAGGTACAAGTGGCTCTTCCTACATAATTCCTATCCTGGCCCTGCACAGTCTGACCAAAACAGCTGCCAAGTCCTAGGAACTGCCTTTGTGATTCAATGGCTGGTCAGCATGGAGCAGTCCTGACTGGAAAGGGACTGGGAATTTGTAGTTTTGTGAGGATGTGAGGGAAAGGGAAGGAGATGGAAGAGTAGTTATTTGCCGTTAAAAGCCTTACATTAAAAAAAAAAATCTTCCCAGAGTAGTTTCCAAAAGCTAGGGGAGGAAAGTATGGTACTTCTTTCGTTTTTGTAAGGAGGAGAAGTGGATATTTGTTTCATTGAAATCTGTGGGAGAGGGACCAGCTAAAACATTTTGATCTTTGGAGTTTTGCTTGGTCACATTGTTGAAATGTTGGGAAAACCTTGACTGTGTTAAAGGATGGGGTTTGTCTGTCTGGACAGCCCTTTCCACACACACCCCTTGGCCTCCAGCAGAGGAGGAGAAGCGAGCAGCAGGCTCAGGTCAGTCCACACTGGAGAGCTCTGGGCCCTGCATCTGCAGCAGGAATTGGCCACTGCATCCACAGGCACAGCTCTGGCTCCCCTGTCCTGCTGCCACGGCCAGGGGAGCCTCTCTTGGCCCCAAAATCAGCCCCCCTCGTGCTGATGCAGGGGGTCCCAAGCCCCCAGTCTCACAGTATTCCCCCAAGGCAGTACTGTTGGCCCCATGGAGACAGTCCACAACTTGTTAAGGTGAAGCTCTCCTTCAGACAGACCAGTGTCCCAGGCTTGTGAAAACAAGGTGATAAAAGCAGAGGTTCTCTTTCAAACTGCCCTCAGAAGGTGCCAGGTTCAAGTGGCACCAGAGCTCACAGTCTTGTACTGTCCTGGCCATGCTGGGAGCAGAAGCACTGATTCCTACAGCAGGGCACCATTCAGGAGAACAGCATTCACATAAAAGGTGAAACGGTTTTGAGGAGTGCTGAAGTCCAAAAGAAAGGATGTTGCTGATCAGGCAGTGCAATGCTCAGGTGCTTCAGCTGATGCTTCTTAGACCTTCTCAAACCACCTGAGTAATGCCAGCTGGCCTCCTGGAATATGTCTTTTTTTTGAAAGTAGGGGAAAGAACGGAATTTTAGATTTCTGGCCAGGATGCCAGGGCTGCAAAGGTAACCTTTCTGTTGTGGGTGAGCCCAGATAAGACCTGCCTTGAGTTTGGAAGAGCAAAGATGAATGGCAAATCAAGCAGTTTTGGGGGATAAGGGCAAGGAGAAGATACTGGGGTTTGGCCAAAGCTTTCCAAAACTTAGGGGAGTTCAGTCAGGTAGAGATGAAAGCTAGCAAGTTCCTGTGCTCATTGGACCTGCTGGTTGAGCTCCACTGCAACCCAAAGCCTGGTCCTGCCCTGTGCTAGAAAAAAGAGGAGGCTGCATCTGTAAGGCAGTTGTGAGAGTCTCCTCTCCCCCACCCTCCACCCTGTGTGTCAGTCGGGGGGATCCTGGGGCCTTGCTGTCTGTCTGCACCCCGGGGGACATGGGGGACTGTGCTGTGCTGTGGCTGTGGCTGTGGCCTGCCTTTTTGGGGCTGCTCATTTCTTTTTGAAGAGCTTGCGGAAGGAGCTCCGGAACCCCCCCTTGGGCTCGTGCCGCGGGTTGTGGTCGCTGAAGGATGTTTGCTCATTGTCATCCTTCTGGCAGAACCTGGTGTTGTCTTCTGCATGGAGCTCCTAAAAGGGAAAAGACAATTTAACCAGCATTTGCAACCTCACATTCTTCTTCCCTTCTCTCTCTTTCTATTTCTCTCTCTGTGCTAGGAGGGACCTGGTGGGCGAGGAGGTGCTGACACGCTGGGAAACAACACTGGTAGCTCTGCAGAGAGCTTGGTGCTGGCTCTGAGGCTGAGGCAGTGACAGAGGAGTAGAAGGATAAGCACTGTTAGAGGGAACTGGAGCCTTTCTTGCTAAGCTTTTTGTTTAGGAGAAGCTCACTAGCTGCTTTGGCCAGTGAGGGAGCAGTTTGGGCAATTGGGAGAACTTCCCACCCTCTCCTTTCTTCCCTAGGGCAGAGAGGCATCAGGCTTTGGAGCTTTGATAAGGTGGGAAAGACTCTTCTGCTGCCTCTGCTGCTGCATGGTTTTGTATGTGTAGGGCAAAAGGCTTTATTAGCACACACACCTTGTGGTAACTGTGCCACTAAAAGATCTGTCCCTCTTTCAGGAGAGTGCCAAGTCTCAGCAAGACTCTGGACGAGACCCTTTTCCCCAGTTCTGCCCACCACTGCCATGGTGATTTTCGTTGCACTGTGGGGGAGAACGTGTCCTGCAGTTCTGGACAAGCTCCACACCTGCACCCTGCTGTGGGCTGTAGCTCTGTGCAGGTGAATGCCAAAGAGCTCCCATGCCCTTTCTCTGGGGTGCCTGTGTCCCCAGGGCTCTTCTCCCTCTGCCTCATCTCCCCTGTTCAACCATCCACCAGCTCCTTCACTCGCTAGGCTTTTTTCGTTTCTTTGGAAGCTGCCTTGCTGCCTTTTCAGTCAGGCTGTTGGAACCTGCCTCCCATCATCATCTACAGCCTCCTGTCTAAGCCCCTCACAGCACCCTTGGCCTCTTCCCTGGCTGTGACAGCCCAGGGCTGACTCTGAGCAGTCACTGCAAACTCCAGAAACATTGCTCCTGTAGGCCCTGCTGTCCCTGAGGGGTTACAGTGCTGTTTGTCCCACCCGAGGGACACAGTTGCTGTGCCCTGACTGTTCTCACACAGATTTTAGCTGGGTCTGTACAATCCAGACAACAAATAGAGGTGGAACAGAACCTATGGGCCAGATCCCCGCTGGTGTAAATGGGCTGAGCTTGGCCAAGTCATGCTGGTTTACACTGGCATGACTCACCCAGCACTTACCCAGCACTTTCCACCTGTTTCACTGGGTGCCAGCCACAGCACTCATTTTGAGCAGCTTTGTGCAAACTTTGTGACCTGCTCAGAACCTTCACCTGGGGGGAAGCTCAGTGGCAGGTGGAGACACACGGGAGGCTGCCTGGTCTCAAAGATGTTCTAGCTCTGCCAGCTGTGCACCTCAGCCCCCTGCTTTTCCCTGGGGAAGATGTGTGTGAAGACGAGCTCTCTTGTCCCTCCCTTGGGCATGTACATGCAGTTGAGGACTTGGAATGTGTGGGCTTGAAAGCTGTTTTGGCGTGTTCTACTCTAACTGTGTCTCAGATCTTTCTCCTGCTGCTGCTCCTGCTGCTGCACCACCAGGTGCCTTTTTTTTTTTTTTCCTCCTCCTACTTAAGCCTCCTTACTTCCAAAAAGCTGGGTTTTTCACCCGCTCCTCTCTGTGGGGGGAAGTAGCTCCTCTGGGAGCTGCGAGATGAGGCTGAGATCATGTGGGGCTGGACATTCCTGTCCTGCTTCTGCTGCAGGCGGCTCCCGCTGCTGCTGCGCGTGCTGTAGAGCCGGGTGCTGACGCCCTCGGCGCTGCGGGGCAGCTCCTTCAGCGACCGGCTCAGCTGCTTCCCCTTGCTGTGGAACATCTCGCGCTTGTAGGTGCTGCTGCTCACGGGCGTGCAGCTCTTGGGCAGCGGCTGCAGGGCGTGGTCTGTCCTCTCGGGCTCCGAGGTGAAGTTCACGGGCCTGAGGAAGCAGATATCCAGGCTGGACTCGGAGGAGGCCGGGGAGCAGTTCTCGAAGAGAGCGAGGTTCTGGAAGGTGTCGTCCTCGTAGGGGCCGGGCATGGTGAAGACCTCCCCGGGGTAGTCGAACTCTTCGTAGCCGGGCGCGAAGTTCCTGGCGTCCTGCAGCAGCTCCACGGAGGATCTGAGGGCTCTCTCGGTGTTCCCCACCGCGTCGGCCGGCGGCGCCTCGTACTCCATCTCGGGGATGGACTGCAAGGGGGCTGTCAGGGCCTTCAGCTCCTGCTCTGTCAGCTGGGAGGAGGCCAGGATGTTCTCCGGCCTCTCGTGCTTCCTGCTGTCCATCTCCCAGTCCGGGGGCTTCACAGCCTGGATGTTCTCCATCACGGTTGGCTGGGGCTTCTTCATCTGTGGCATCAAGTGCCTTAAAAAGAAAAAGCAAACAAGAAACAAAGGCGGAGGGGGAATACTGAAGGATGGCAGAGACAGCGTGACAAATCCCCCCACCCCTTCACTCCTCCAGCCCTATCGTGCTCATTTGATGGTTGAAAGGTACTCTCCTGTCTTGGAGAACAGCAACTGAGGTGTCTCTTACAGAAATTGCCTGGCTGGTTAGGAGGACCAGACTTGGAGAGACAGAACTGCTTATCCAGGAGCTCTGGCTGACTTTTGTACTCTACAGCATGAAATGCATGGAAACTGAGATGAGAAGCCAACTGCTCCATCTCTCTCCCGTTCATCTGCATTTTAGATTTTAACTTTGCTTCTCTCTCTGTAATGTAGGAGCTGTGCCTCACTTTCCCATGGTCTGGTTGTCTTTTCAGGTGGACTGGTTTCTCTCTTGGGTAAGGTGGCTCTGTCCCCAAAATGTGTCAGGGGCACTTGGAGGGCTCCTACCCTCCTTGTGTTCCAGCTGAGTCTTCAGCTCAGGATGAATGTGGGGTGGTGCCAGCTGAGGCTACCAAGGTGTCTGTGGGAGGAAGGGGATTGGCTTGGGCAGTCTGGGGAGAAGGAGGCTGAGGGCTGATCTAAACACTGCTGGCACAGGGGACTGGCAATGATGCAGCCAAACTCTGCTGGTATCAAACCAGATCAGCAAGCACAAATGCCACAAATTGCTGGCATAAGAATAAAGGTAAGTCTAGCCTGCTTCTCTGGTCATCCTCTCATTTGGCACCTGGAGGAAAGGGCTCAAAAGGGCCAAAGGGGAACCATACGAGGAGTGTCTGAGGGCTCTTGGTCTGTTCAGCCTGGAGGACACTGAGGGGAGACCTCACTGCAGTTACAGCTTCCTTGTGAGAGGAAGAGCAGGGGCAGGCACTGATCTCTCCTCTCTGGTGACAGGACCTGAGGGAATGGCCTGGAGTGTGTCAGGGAGGGTTGGGTTGGAGATTAGGGAAAGGTTCCTCACCCAGAGAGTGGTTGGGCACTGGGACAGGCTCCCCAGGGCAGCGGTCACAGCACCCAGCCTGACAGAGCTCCAGGAGCATTTGGACAGTGCTCTCAGGTAGACAGTGTGACTATTGAGGGTGGTCCTGTGCAGGGCCAGGAGTTGGACTCAGTGATCCTTGTCCCTTCCAACTCAGAATATTTTGTGATTCTGTGAAGATTTCCAGGTAGGTGCTACCAGTAGCCCTGTCTGTCTTGTGTCTTTTTGAACCCATTTTGTACTTGTATCTTGGGACAGTGAATCACATCATTCACTTAGATGCTGTGTGGAAAAGTATTTTTTTCCCTGCTCTGAGACCTCGGTCCTGTTTCCCAGCTCTTGTAGCATTGACAGTGAATAATGCAGAGTGTGAGTGTGCACAGCACTGTCAGGCCTAAACAAACTCCTGTCCTCCCCGAGTCCTGCCTTAGCAGGGAACACAGGGAGTGCTTTTGGACATGCCAGCCTGTGTCCCTGGTGTTCCTGGCATGGTGTGGGTGAGGAGAGAGCTGTGAGGCTGCTTGGGAAGCTGCCCACGAGGGCATCAGGCTTACGGGGTGGTTGTGCCCGAGGAAGGGGCTGCTGGGAATGACTGCATGGCCTCTTCCGTGTGGATCCCGCTGTCCCGCATCGACGCCGCGCTGGGGGTCGGAGAAACCTCCTGGCTGGTGCACTGGGAGGTGAGACCTTTGTACAGCTTCACCAGGGATGACCTGAGGGAGGAGAAATCCATCGTCGGGCTAAGAAATAAGGCAGGGAATGAGCACGAGCGTGTAGAATCACAGGAAACAGGGCTGGGAGGGGCCTCAATATTCCCGTTCACCTCTGCCCACCCCAAGGAAGAGCCTTTCCCGCCTGGTCTGCTCCAGCCAGCAGGGCATCCTGCTTTCTGTGGTGCTCCTAACACCTCTCCTGACAGCAGTCCCTCCCCAGCAATCTGCTCCAGCCCTCTACCACCCTCCATACTTGGAAGCTCCCCTGGAAATTTGATCTTGTCCTCCTCCTCAGGTAAATCATCACAAGGAGCAAAGGCGACCAGATTCTGATTTTAGTAAAAAGCCTTGGTTTCAGAGAGTTGTTCTGAACTGCAATTTGAGATTCTACATTCAGGGTAATTTCTGTCATAGTTCATCTCCAACAGATTATGGGAGGCTTTTTTTTCTCCCCCCTCCTCCCCCAGTAAAATAAGATAACACCATTCTTTTGGAGTCTCAGCCCATAAGGGAAACAGTCCTCACCCTCCCCAGAGCCTGGAGCTGCCAGAGCTAAATCCCCCTGTGTTTTCCCACTGGGGAGTGACTTTGCCACCAGCTTAAGGAATCAAATGAGCCCATGAAACAAGTGGCTGCTATGTTTAGAAGGATCTAGAAGTGATTTTTCCTTCGCTCTCAGAGGGCCCACCCCAAAAGTGACCTCAGTTGGAGGGCCAATGCCAGCAGTGGTTCTTGTTCGGCATTCAGGTGCAAAGGGCTTTGTTTTATTTCAACAGAGCAGGGTGCCTGTTGATCTTGCCTGGACCCAAACCCCCCGTTTGCCAGGCTTCCCCCACCCTCCCTTCCCTGGTGACAGAGAGAGTGTGCTGATGCTGTGCTTACTTCTTGAGCTTTTTCCTCTTCTGTATGAGCAGGTCCTCGTTGCACTGGAAGAGGAGGCTGTAGTGCGAGATGAAGACGCGCAGGCGCTGCACACACACCAGCAGCAGGTAATAGTCAGGGTGCTCCTGCTCCGTGAACTTGAGCACGTTCTGGGGCACAGAGGAGAGCAGGCTGTGGGGGCTGTCCTGACCCTTCCTGGGGAGGAGGTGCTGTTGGAACCGTGGATGAGGGCTCTGGAGTGCTCCTGGCACTGCCCTGGGGGAGCTTTGCTGGCACCATCGGTTCCTGAGGGGCTTGGCTGGGGGCTGCCTCCTGCTAGGTCCAGTGCAAATGCACAAGGAACACTGTAAATGTAATCACAGGATGTGTGCCTGATGCACTGGTTGGGCTCAGCTTTGGGTGACTAAACCAGTGTTTTCATTTTCTAGGGTTTGCTTTCTGTATTTGCCTGGTCTGAAATGCTTCAGCACAATTCAGGTAAGCCTTCTGTGAAGCAGATCTCTTTTTATCAGCCATCTCTCTGTAGGACAGGTTGTTGGGCCCTAGGGCCCTCCCAGATGTGTCCCATCTCTGGCCTCCTGTTCTCCCAGAGCACCAGAGCTTTTGGCTTCCCAGGGGACAAAAGATCTTTCTGTCAGGTCAGTTGGAGAAACTGGCAAATATAAGCAAGCTCAGGGGAAGAAGAAACTTAACCTGTTGTTAGCTGGCTTTCCCTTTCAAAGTTGTTGTTTTTTTTTCTTCAAAGAACCTGCTGGGTTTGACCCTGTAGCAGTAGAGGCCCTGCTCTGAGTTAGTCACCTGATGTGATAAGAGTTGAACAACAGTTCCCATTCTGGGGCCCTACCTGGAGATGAATCAGGTATTCAGGGATTCGCTGGACTATATGAAAGAACAGAATGTAGAGATCAGACTTGATTTCTTCTTCTACCTGAAAGAGATAAAGAGACTTAAGAGTCCTTTCCACCCATAAAACACATCTCCCTCCAGATGGTTCTGTGATTTAAAGAGCAGTTATGCTGTAAGGAGTTACAACAGTTCCCAGGGGCACATTGTTACAGGGAATTATCTGCTAGGGACACTGAGCCTAATTAAGTAGGGGGGCACGTTGAAAGTTGCACTAGTTAAGTTTCAGTGAAACCCCAAGAAGACACTGTTGTTCAGAAAGAAGTTCTTAGTTGAGGTTCAAATTAATTCAACAAAATGAGGTTGACTTCTAAATTAAAATATCTTGGAAGCAAGCAAATGTGGTTCAGTTATTGCACTTTATATTTAACTTTCCAAGTTTGAACCAAGAATCCAGGACCAAATAGCTGAAGCTGAAGGCTCTTTTCTCTATAAAGGACTTTCTAGATGAGTCCTCCATTTTCCAGGAGACAGTTCCTGGGAAAGGTCTGGGTGGCATAGGCAAGCTTTTGGGAGGTATAATCTGAGACATTGTTTCATGGCATAGCAGAAAAGCAGCTTTGGTTTCAGACAGGGAGTAAGGTGTTAAATCTGTCTTTTGTAGATGCCATCAGCAACTGCCAGGACACAGAAGAAGTGGAATGGCAGGAGAGTCCCAGCATGGGTGGGCATCACAGGAAGACACCCAGGCTTGCATGTTGCCCCTGTGTGTCTGGGGAGCAGGCAGGAAGGAAGTTTACCTCCTTCAGGATCACCACGTGGATCAGAGAGATGCACTCGGGCAGGTCCCTCAGGTAAGCAACGTAGTAGTCCAGAAAATTATTCTTACAAAAGAGAAAGGGAAAAGAACAAACTTAACAGATTTTTGGTCACAGAGCCAGCCAAACTGTTGATTCCCCACTACCACTGCTGGAAGGTCACCAGGCAGCAGAGCTACTGTTTCACTCCTTCAGGGCTTGGAGCTTCTCAGGAAAATGTTTTCTTAAGTTTTATAGTTTAATTTTAAAGTTTTTTAGTTTTATAAAATGTGTCCAGCTGTTGAGAACAGTGTGTAAAGCTTTACTGCGGGTGAAGAGGGGTAGAGAGGCTGGGCAGTAAGAACCTCTTCTTATCTGAGACTCTTAAAATGTATAAAGTTTCAGATGAGTTTTTACACATCCTTGCTGCTCACCAGGGAAACAGAAGCGGGTGCAACAAACCATGTGGGCCTCTGCCTGCCCAGCTGCTCGTCAGAACTCTGAGCAAGGTGTATGGGGCAGCATCAGAAGCACTCTCTTTTCCCACCTCACTGGGAATGCAGCCATTCAGGCTGTCAGGGCTCACTGTGACTCCTGCAGGCAGGTCTGGGGCTCCTGTATTGATGGAGCTGTGCTGTGAGGCTGCTGGCCCACAGGGGGTCCCTGAACACCAGAGGGGCTGCCAGGCCCCAGGACTGTGCTGCAAGGGCCTTGCTGAAAGGCCTTCAGGTCTTTAGAAGGTCTTTAGCAGGTCTTTAGCATACCTCATCATTTGTCAGCTTGAGGAAGATGTCTCCTAGGATTCCCTGCCTCGGCCAGCTCAGCACCCTCTCCTGCAGGGCGTGCAGTAAATCCACGTGCTGCTGCACCAGGAACCGCAGGGAGTTGGGGAAAAAGCTGCCAGGAGACCAAATCACACTGGTTACACGAGCAAAACCTCGTCCCTAGCAGTGAGCACTGCTGAGGGGGCATTCCTGAGCACTCAGCCTCGCAGTTTAGCATTGGCTACACCTATTACTGCTGCTGTAGTGCAGGTGGCACTGACTCCTGTGCTTGGGATCCTGGCTGCATCAGGGGGCTGGCTTGGCTGCTGTGTACCTGCAAGTGCCCTCTCCAACTATTAATCAAGGGTTTGAAAGCTCCTTAGGCTTTCCTTGCAGTGCATTGAGTGGCTGATGATGCAGGACCGTGGTCCTGAGCCATCCCACTCAGAGCTTGGAGTAGCTCCCCAGGTTTCTGTGTTGTCCCACTTGTCAGGCCCTTTCATGAGACAACCCACTGATGCAGAGCTGGCCAAAATGTGCTACTGCCTTTCTGCCACTTCACACTGATGTCACCCAGAATCAGAGTGAAGATGGTGGACAAGATGCAAGGGACAGGCAGGAACGTCTTCAATGACTGCAAAAGCCTCCCAGTGCCTCCAGTTTTCAACTGGAATTAAAATAAGTGTTCAAAGATCTCTGTGTGGATGTAAGAAAAGTGTGCAAGGGGGTAATGCAGAAGTAATAGTGACTGAAGAAAACCCCCCAAAAGACAGAGAGCACATGACATCAAATACCTTCTCTCTTTGGTGCTTCTTTTCACATCTGGCCCTTGCAGCGTGGCCTTGATCTTGAGGATCAGGGAAAGGTTGATGACGTATTTCCTTTCTGACTCCAGCAGCTCCAAGGCAATGTTCTGCCTTTTGGCTTCCAGAAGATAATGGTTAAGTTTAAAAACAGGAAAATACTGACCTCAAGGACATCTGCATGTTAGACTGGTGAAGGGACCATGAAAGGACTTGTAAACTTGTTTAGAAGTGATATCAATGTCTCTTCTTTTTGTGTCTTCTTTATCCAAAATGTTAAACTCCAGCCTGATGCTACAGCATGCCCCAGACATGACCAGAGCCTCAGTTTGCTAAGAAAGCTCCAAAGCAGAGGAATCCCTATGAATACCAAATTTTTCTAAGAATAATAAAACAAAGATGCAAGGGCAAAAGAACTCCTATCAGAGTTTCCCATCCTGAAGAATCCCTGCAGAATGAGAAGTTGTATTTTTCACCCACATAAGCAACTACACTGCTGCAATCCCATCAGCATGCTGAACCTGGCAGGTCTTGGAAAGGAAAAGGGCTGTCCTGGGTACAGAGGGGTTCTGTCAGTCACACAGCCCAACAAATACAAAGGCCAGAGGTCCTGGAGTGTGAGGCCCCTAGAGATTCCCCCCAAGCAGCAGAAACTGGCCTGTGTGTCACCCTCCATGGATGCTCATCACCAGCCAGCTCACACCAGCTTTGAGCCTCTCCAGCCAGAGTTTTGCACTCCTTACCAGCCAGAGAGGGTTCACAGATGATGTTGTCTGCTGAGCTGTATCTGCCCTGGCCCATGTCTTTCCCTCTCTCCGGCTGCTCTTTGGAAATGTATTCATCTCCCCACTCCTTGGTGTCCTTGGGCTGCTTCCACACTGTTGATGGCAGATGCATTTTGGGCTGCCCCTCTGTTGCCAGGGGAGGCTTGAGGCTGTCATCTGTCTCCATGGCTGCCCCTGCAATGACAAACAGCTCTGTGGACTCTGACACCTCAGCAGCTCTGACAGGTTATGCTGCAGCAGGAAGCTAAGCTGTGTTCCCATCCATTGGAGCACTGGGAGGTGAATTTGGAGCATCCTTTGTTCTTCACAAAGGCTGTAGCCTTGTAGAGTTAATTTACAATGGAAGTAGAATTGGTGAGCTCTTTAGCAGAACAAGGTTTGCGCTCTTCCAGCATTTATTTTCAAGCCAGATACGATCCAAAATTAGACATATGTTAGAGAAGAAGAATCACCATCTCTTCCCAAGGGGGGAAAGTGGTGCTCTCACTATTCTTTGTCACATCAGCAAGCTTCAATTCTTCCTTTCTGCAAAAGCACTTAGAATCTAAGAAAGCAACAGCAGAAAGGCTTTCTCTGCCAAATCCTTGGCACTGACCATCAGAGGCACTTCAGGGACACAGGTCTGCCCTCCTGTCTCAGCTGCAAGTAGGAAAATGGAGGTACATGGCAGAGTGAAAGACATCCTGAGAGCATTTCTTCAGTGCAGCAAAGCAAGCATTGAATAATTGAATCATTGTCCTGCTGTCTTTTGATGTTTGCTATTGTCTTACCTGGGCCTGCTATGACTTTCACCCCTCCTTCTCCCATGGGCATGATCCTGGTGTCAGACACTGTTGAAGAACAAAGGGAACTTTAGTAACAGAAGGCAGCTGTAGGGCTTGCTTCTTCCTGCCAAGGCTTGTCAGTAGGGTTAAATCCTCTAGTCTTTAGTACTCCACACAGAACAAAGAGGAGACAGGGCTGCCATTCTGAGTGGAAAGGAGCTTATTGAAGAGCAGAGGGATGAGACTGGAAAGGAGCAGAGGGTGAGAAAGGTGGCTGTGCCAGAGGGGTGGGAGGGAGAGGGCTGACGTGTCGCCTCAGAGTGCAGGGCAGAGGAGGGCCAAGCTGGCAGGTTCTGAGCAAAACAGAGTAGAAAACAGCACATGGTTTTCATCTAATCTCTGCCTTTGTTGTCATTTTAAATGAATATGTTTTTATTGTCTTCCTATCTGAACAGCAAGAGAGTGATAGACCAGCTTACAACCCCAAACTTAATTATAGAATGAAGGGCTCTGGTCCATCACCTTTTCTGTGATTCCAGTTCCAAGTGTTTGGCAACTGACAGTGTTTTCCTCACCAAGGTGTGACCCTCCTTCCTGTGCCCTGCTCCCTCACACAGAAACAAACCAGGGTTTTATCAAGAGCCCACATTTGGCTCTGTATCTGTGCCACGGGCACAACAGGAATGAAGATCCAGCCTGCATCCCTCTCCTTGGAGGAGGCAAGAAATGCCTGTTGGGACACCCTTCAGAAAGCAAATACTGCTGAACCCAGGTGACCCCGGTGATCTTTTTGTGATTTGTTTTCCTGCATTTGCCTGTTGTGTTTCTTACCTTTTTCGTAGGTCACGTTGTGTAAGAGACTGGTGAAATCCTCATTCATCAGCACAGGCTCTGGGAGGTTGATGGAGCGGAATGGGCTGCCCTGGAGAGGTGTTGGCACTGTCTGGGACCCGTGGTCATCCTTCTGTGCTCTTCTGCACAAACACACAGAACGAGGTGGTTGGAAACTCTGAATGCTACAGGTGAGGCTCCTACACTGCATTTGTGCCCAACACTGTCAGAAATAGGACAACTCTAGCAGAGAATGGAATTGGCAGCTCATGAATGGAACTGGAATGTTCTGGAAATAACTTCCAGTGGTTATAGGAGAAGGTTATTTCAGATCTATTCTTTTGCAGAGCATATTTAATCTAATTAAATAGCTTAATTAGCTGAGGGGCTAGCCTAGATTTGCAAAGTGTTTGCATGAAGGCAGCTGTATAGACTCATGATCAAAACTCTGTTTTCAGAAGGAGGCTAATTAGGACCAAGCTGGACAATCATCTGCTTCATGAGAGCATCAGCAGTGTGCAAACATTCTGAGACTCTGCTCAGAGGAGAAAAGGCTGGTGACAGGGAAGCAGAGCATGACTGCACCACCAGGAGCACACTGAGTCCTGCAGGCTTGGAAGGGGAAATTGCAATGCTTGTCTGAGTGGTGGAGGCTTCTGACTCTCACCAGCTCCAGCATGTCTTTAGTGGGTCTCTGTTCCACCAGGCCCTGCTTCTCCAGGAAGCTGCTGGAGAAGCTGGGGGTTGTTTTGCTGTTGGAATCACAGTGAGTTGTTTGCATTTTTCTTCTGTCTTTGCTCTGTGGGGTGTGTGACTAAAACCCTGGGGTGAACTGAAGCATTTCTCATCATAAACAGGGTTGATACATGTGTCCAGCCAGGAAAAAAAATCAAGAAATTATGCTATACAGAAAGGAACCAAACGGACAGCACTGCTAATTAGCATTTTCAGCCCCCCGGAGTTTGGGCCCTTACTTAGCTTTCATTTTCCGTGATTCCCGCCGCTTCTCCTGCTGCAGCTGCTCAATTTTCTGCTGCATTTCCTCCTGCTTGGCACTGATCTCTTCAATCATGGACTTGGCATCGCTGAGCTCCTCCTGAGGAACAGGCAAAAGCACAGCATTCCCAGGGTGCCCATCGCAACTCTGAGTGCTGGCTGCTGCACCAAGGGCACCTCAGGCTGCTGTGGGCAGTGGCTCTGTGACTGGACACTCTTCCTTTGCAAGTCCAGGATGTGCCACATGTGCCAGGCACAGCGTGGGGATCCTTAATCCTAGAGGCAACTCACCCAACCAGTGTGGTGATGGAGGCACTGGTGGGAGATGGGACTCAGGGCTTCATCCAGCACCAGCACAAAGCACTGGGGGGACTCCTGCCCTCAATGGCATTTGGAGAGGGACCAGAGGGAGCCTGTTTCCCTCTGCAGTCCTCCAGCATGTGTGTTCACATGTTGCACTTGGTGCAGATCCCAGTGGGAGCAATGGGATGTATAAGCTTTTGCCAGTCATGGCATGGATCTGCCCTTTTATTTTCCTAAGGAAATGGGGCCCTCCATATCCTCCCTGTCCATCCTCCCTCAAGCAGTTTCAGCCAAGCCTTACTCAGAGCTGTGATGCATGAAGTTCCTGCAGGTTTCATGAACGTGAGCAGCAGGATTGAGGAGAAATACTCAAGAGTCTCATGTAAACCATAGGATTTTCCCCAAGCAAAGAGGTGGCTGCACTGGGAGCTCAGTGTTTGAATAGCCAGCATGGGCATGAGGCAGATGGAGAGCAGTGTTTGCCCCTTCTGTTGCTTGTACAATTCTTTGTATCTGCATTTTAAATCCCCTTTCCCCTGTGACAGTGTCCTGGGTAACCTTGTCTGGTTGCTCTGAGACCTAACCCATACACCCTTGCCCTTTTTGTTGTCTCCCTTGCTTGTCTGGCACCAAGGGTCCTTTTGCCTGGTGCCCTCTGTCTCCCTGTCACAGGGTTAGGAATGGCCTTTTTCAGTAACCAGCCCTCCTTAACTTCACAAGGTATTACTGACTCAGCTAAACCCCATGGGGAAAATTTGCAATGAAAACAACAACAAAAGAGTTCCTCTGCCTGCCTTGTCATCCAGTTTCGTCTGGCTGGTCTCAAGAGTACCTCAAGCCTTCTTGCTAGGCTGTCTCTCCAGCCCTTTGTCTTGATCCTCTTGGGCCAGATAAACTAGGCAGCACTTCCTCCCAGCCATGTGGAAATGCAGCTTCAAAAGGCTTTAAGGTTTTGTGTTGATTTGCTGCTCCCCAGCAGCTTTGGTTCCTGCAGGAAAGGCAGGAGACCTGACCCAGGGAGAGGTGTGGGCCAGTGGCCTGTGAACAGGCCATAAATCCATGGCATGTGCAGCCCAGAGCAAGGGCTGCTGGTGCCCAGGTAACTCTCAGCACTGCCTCAAGGCCAGTCAGGAAGGCTAAATAGGCCAGAGTGTGGCTCACTTTTGAGTTGGAGCAGTCAGGGGAGACCCAAAGCCAAAGGAGGTACCCAAGGTATCCAAAACAGTTAACTGCCCACTCCTCTCTTTGCAAACAGGAAGCATTGATGGAGGCAGGGAATGCTCCTGTGGAATGTGTGAGCCTCCCCAGGTCACACAGGTCACACGCCTACCTTGAAGGTGTTGAGGGAATTCTTCATCTCGGCCACCTTCTCTTCCATGGCACAGCGGCAGCTCTTGACCTTCTCCTCCAGGGCGTACTCGCCATGCTGGATCCGTGACAGCTCCTGCATTGCTTCTGTGAATCCCGCCTTCAGCTCAGAGGCTAAAGCCTGCAACTGCAGCAACCACACACACGGTGGGGTCAGTCCCTCCTCCCAGGCTCACCTGCTGCTGTCCCCGAGGGTCACAAGGCTGCGTGTAACCCATCTGTAAGGTGCTGTCCTCTTTCTCCCCTTCCTTTCATTGCTGGGAAACATGGGGAGAGGTGTGGGCCCTGCTGCAGCCTCAGTACAGAGTAGGAGGTGTTTGTCTTGGGAAATCGATGTGCTCCTTTTTAAAAAATCTTTTTTTAAAAACTTTTTTTTAATTTTTCCAGCTTTCCTGGCAGTTTGCAGCCTGTCAGCCTGCAGTAGGAGAGGACAGCCTGAAACATGCCAAGAAGGTCTGCAGTAACAGCAGGCAGATTATTAATCTCCAAAGCAGCTCAGCAATCAAGAACGTGTCTGGTTTTGAGCAAGTCCTCCTCCCACATGTGCTGGTGGGGCTGGTACTCTAACCCCTCGCTCTCCAAGGGCTGTGGAGAAGCTCTGTCCTTTGCCACAGACCCTTTCCATGGAAGGAGGCAGTCCTAACTTGTGCTGGGGAGGGCACAGGAGCTTTTCCCCTGGCACACAGAGACGCTGTGCCCACTGTCTCTGTTTTCTGTCCCTACAGGCCCTGGTGCTGCTGGAGGAGCTCCCCACCTAACTGGAGGCAGGCAGTGACAGCCGGGTGAAGCAGGAGATGGACGGGGCCGAGGCAGGCTGGCAGAGGAGATGGACAGGACCAAGGCAGGCTGGCAGAGCAAGCAGACAAGGCAGGTGTGGCGTGGGCAGCAGGGGGGATGTGGCAGAGCTGAGCAGGGACTCCCCGGGGGCAGCAGCTGGGTCTGGCCCTGCTCTGCCCCCGGCGCTGGGAGCGAGGCTGGCCCCGCCTGCACCCAGCCCGCAGCGAGGTCAGGGCCCAAGGCTCGGCACAGAGGGGTTTTACCTTTCCCACAGAAATGCGGCCTAACATCTGGTTATAAACTGAGTCCAAAGCGGGAGCACTGGCCGTAAGCGGAGAGCCGCCCCGGGAGCTCAGGCGCTCGAGTCCTGCAAATGGAGCAGAGATGCTTCCGATAGCTCGGGGCACTGGCACGCACCGCCCCCGGGCAGGAGAGCCGTGACTCTGCAGAGGATGTGCCTGCCATCCCCGTGCTGCCCCGGCTCACCCAGGCCCCTGGCTGCACACAATTCCAGGAGGAGCAGGACTGCAGGAACCTCTGGGCAGTGCAGAGGGAGCAGGAGGCTGGGGACAGCTGCCCTCACCAGGATGACAGCCCTGAGTCCAGCTGGAGCTCCAGGCTCCTTGGCTCAACCCTCTCCCCCAGCCCTCCTGGCCACCGTGTCACCCTGTGAACGCAGCCTGAGGTTAGAGGGGCTGCTTAGGGCAGGCAGTGACCACACTGCTCCTGATATCTCAGCATTGTCAGACACCCTAACACATGTGCTTGGAGAAGGGAGGGAGGGTTATAAAGTACTGTGACTGCAAAATGTTAACTGTTCCCATCCCTGCTTGACGCACTTCTCCTGGAGCTGATGTGGCCAGGGCACAGACTGTGTGCTAGCCTGCATCACACACTGCCCTCCAAGTGGAAAGGGTTGAGTTGTTAGAGGTGTCCCTTCCAGCTGGAATATGCTATTATTCCATTCTAACCTGTGCTATCCATTTTAGGGATCTGCTTCAGAATGGAGATATCACAGCCCCAAGTCTAGCTAGCAGTGGAGCAGTCCTGGAGCTGGCCCTGGAGGTAACATGGTTTGGGGAGAATAAGCTGAAAATGAAATGTTTCTGCCCACAAGCCTGGCCATCTCCTCCTCAGGTGCTTCCAGAAAGAGGGTAAACTACACAGATCCTTTGAATGGTATAGGGATGGGATCACTGCTGATCTTGAGGTTTCACAGTAAGAAACTGCAAAGCATCAGCAAAAATGGACCACTGCAGAGACTTTGGTGTCCATATGCACTGAAACTATATGAAAGCAGAGGTCAGCCAACAAAAGGGAAGATTTGGATTAGCGGCTGGATAAAATATCTATCTCTGCTGCATCTAAGAGCAGACAGTGACCTGTTCTTTTGGGATTCACTGTTGGCCAATTTCTGCTTTTATGGTGACAGTGCTAGCGTAGGTTCTTTGGTGTCCATCTCAGTGCTCCAGAGCCCAGCCTGAGTCTGTCCTGCCCCCTATATCCTTCCTCAGCACCATGCAGCTTGCAGTGGCTGTTTCAGACACTGAAATGCATCCTTGCATTGCTGCTTGAGGGATGAATGCAGCCAGAAACACCAACCAGCCACAGAGCTTGTATGATGGAACAAGAAGTGTTGAAACCCTGAGCAGGTCAGAGTTAGCATAGAGAGGAAATCCATTCTTGTTGCATTGGATGCAGGGTTGATCCAAAATCAAGTGA
This sequence comes from Cisticola juncidis, assembly GCA_013400215.1. Lineage (NCBI taxonomy): Eukaryota > Metazoa > Chordata > Aves > Passeriformes > Cisticolidae > Cisticola > Cisticola juncidis. The sequence continues at coordinate 28,629 of VXBR01004201.1, read as the reverse complement.
AGTGGTACAGGAGCAGCATGTTATCTTTAAATTCTTGCCAAGCATGGTGTAGCTATGGATTTTAGCTTGAGCTCATTTCTAGAAGCAAGCTGTAGAAAAGCATCCTTTAAACACCATAAGCTGCTAAAACATTGAAGCCATTGAGGTATCAGGCCCTGCCCATGTCTTGCCCAAGTGACAGGGCTCTGTCTCCACAGGGATGGCCTGTGCCTGCAGGACCAGAGAGATACTCACAGGTTTGGGACCCTCTGGAAAGTCAAGGCAACTGCATGTTTCCAAAATTTCTAGGTGTAAGCCATACCAAAAAAGACAGATTTTGTACTACAGCAACAGTTAAACTGTAATGTGTTGTCCCAGCTCACTAATTCCCGGGAGTAAAGACATAATTTAACACTTAAGTTAAAGCTGGAATTTATGAAACAATAACTTAAATTGAACTAATGCCTAGAGGATAAATGCATCTGCACAGTCATAGGTATGCTTCAAACCTGTCCAATAACTGTTCAAAAAAAGCATTTAGGCTTCTAAATAATTTGGTATCAGGTACAGATTTCAGCGCCCATCTGCCTTTGGAGTGTGGCCCTCAAACCTGACAAAACAAAGCAGTGCTGTGTGTCTGTAGTAGCTTCTGTCTTTCTTGGGGCCCATGACTCCTGTTTCACCTGCTGCCCTGGCATTTTTCAGCTGTGTGGAAAACCCATGCTGTTCACCAAGAGTGCACAGGACTGATGCTGCTTCCTGGACCCGAGGCAGCAAAACTGCAGAGTCTCCCCCCTCTCTCTTGGTGAGTGCCAGCAATTTGAGACATTTGTAAAAGACAATGCCTGTCCTTGTAGCCTAAAGCTTTGTGCAGGCTTGGAGGCAGCCCAGGGATGGTGGCTGTGGGCAGCAGATGGGGATGGTTTATGGAAGGAAGGCATGGGATGGAAAGATGGCAGCAGAGCCTTGGTGAGCTGGGTCACTGTCCTGGCTGCCCCTGGAAGGATCAGAGTGGGCCCTTGCTTCTCAGAGCAGCTGTGTCCCCACAGGTTTCCCCCAGCACCCTTGGCAGCTGCCTAAGTCCTTACACTAGAGCAGGACCTGCTGTCTTGAGCTGAAGCCTGGCAAAACCAATAGAAAACAGGCTCATGATAAAGACATACTGCACAGAACAATTCTGCTATTATAAATATGTCCTTGAAAAGAGCAAAACCTTCTTTGGCCATGAAGGAGTGCTGTCTGGGTGCTTCCCCCAGCTTCTCTACTGTCCACCACTTTGCATTTCTTTTGGGCTGCTCTGAAGAAGTAACCAGATATTGTGTCTCTCAAAAGAGGGCTGCCTGAGGCCACTGGTTGAAACCAAGCTGGCACAAAGTCCAGCCTTTGGCACAAGCCCTGGATCTGATTTGTCTGAGTTACACAGTGCATGCTTTTACCAGGAAACAGCTGGTTTTTAGAACAGCTACCAGCTCCTGTACTTAAGGGCAGCACTCCTAGATCCAAGCATTAGGAAGGCTTGCAGTGCCTCACAGCAGGAAAGCAGCAGAGCTGCAGTCATTTACAGTGGTACAGAAGCTGCTCCTAGGAGTACATCCAGCATATATATCCCAGGCAAGGGTGGTAGGAATTCAGTCAGAGCAGCAGAAGAAGTACAGAAGAGAAAAATGAAGGGACTTAAAGTAGGCTGCAAGTACTCATCAGCCCTTGCTCCACATCTGTGCTGTCCCTTTTGGAAACTGCATTGTTTGCTGAAGCAGGAGGGAAGAGCCAGCTGGTGACTGACATTTAAGGGTTCACTGAGGTCCCCACATGCCAGCTGCAAAGAAACGTGTGCTTCTAGCACATGGTCCCACATGCATGTTGGATCCACTGTGCTGGACCCTTGGAGCTGTGTGGATGGGCAAAGAGGGTGAGGTGACACAAGTGCTGGGTGGCTCATGGAAAGCTGTGCCTTCTCCACTTGCAATTGCAAGTAATTACAGCCATTAGTGCGGCAGTGGTGACAGGAGAGATCTCAAATAGTCTGGGTTTCCACTGCAGGGTTATGTTTCCTCCCTCAGATTATGGTTCCATATTGGACCAGACCAGCAATTAAAGTGCTCAAAACGCTGTTGCATTTCCTGCAGACTGGAAATGCGTAGGAAATGTCACTGTGGAAAGACTGAAACTGCATCTCACAGCACAGGTACTCCCAGGGCTGTGGTCATAGACAGCATCTGTGGTGTCCAATTGCAGCACAAATGTTAGCCCAAAGACAGGGCACAGAGCTCAGGAGGAACTGATCCCCAGGGCTTCCAAGCTCCTGGCTGGGAGGCCGGACAAAGACATGCACAGAGACTCAGCACTGGCTGCTCTGGGTTATCAGGCAAGGAGCTGGGAGGGGGTCAGGATAACCCAAAGCCCCACAGAACACTGGGGCTGCATCAGACACCCCTGCCCCACCTCAGTCAACCAGAGCCCTGCTCCTGGCACAGTCCATCAGGTTTGCTGAAAGCTCATCAAAGCTCAGGCATGAAATCTGCCCCCAGCCCCGTGAATCGACATCCTCTAATTGGTGCTGATGATGTCAGTTGCTTAATTAGCTGAGCTCACAAATCTCCTGCCTAAATACAACTGGTTGTAAGCAGAGAAATTTTACTGAAAGTCTTTTAAGATGAGGCCCAAGATGTGTGATATTTATTCATGCAGTGTGCACGTTTTGGTTGCCATGTTCCTTGTAAATGCCTACATTTTCCCTTCAACTTAATTTAGCTTTTTATTTGCTGTTTATATATTAGTAACTCTTTAAACTCTTGGAGTTATTTAGGGCGTTTTACTCATCTTTACCTGGGAAATCTGTGTTGCAGGGGTACTCACAGGCACACTTTCAGTCCCTCCTGTGGGAATAAAGAACTTCAGTCAATTAAAATGACTTATAATGGCTGCTATAAATAACTGGAACAGAGGGTTTGAGGTCCCTCTTGAGGAACAAATCAGTTTTAAAGGACTCGAGTCTCACTTTAGGAGGTCTGAACACCATATAGTTTGTAAAATAAACTACAAGTATAAAATAGGAATGACTCACCTAAATTCAGATGTTAAATTCACTGTTAAATTTGCTGCCCTGTGTCTGGCCAGAATTGATCCATGCAAGGGAATAAGAAAGCTTCCATGTTCAAATAGGACAAAAATGCTCCCTGTGAATTTTAGTTCTGTATACTAGTCTTAGGTAACAGGGTTTTTTGTCCTAAAGCATTACTGATCTGTTTCTCTACTGAAACAGTCAATTTTATCCTTTACTATATCTGTACATATTTCTATTATCGCCACAAAAGGCAAAATACCTTATCTGTATATTTTAAGTGATATTTTGCCACAATGCAGTCCAAGCAGTAATCATGTCTTTTCTAACCTCCCCAAATTACACCTTTTCATTGCTTTTCCCATTCCTGGGGGTTTGTGGTGTGGTGATCCCACTTGGTCGTGTACAACTTAACAGTGCCATGCCCAGCTCCAGGGGAAGCCAAACTCCTCCTTTCCATGCTGGCTGCAGATGCTTGGTGCTTTTTGAGCCTGGGCCTTCAAGACCACAGAAATGCAGTCCTGCAGAGGCTGGAAATGCTGGCAAGGCAGACTCTGCACAGTCAGCCAGAGGAAAATTGGAGCCTGGAAGTCAGAGCTATACAAGGATAGCTCCATTCTGATTTCTTTACCCCTGAGGGGGAATGTGGGTTACCAGCAAGGACACCTACGAAATGGCCCTGTTCTGGTCTCTAGGATTTGTCCTGATTCAGAGGAGCCTGAGCAAATTCCCCAGTGACTTGCAGGAGGGAAAGGCAGAGAGGCTGTGTGCTCCTCTCTGCCCATGTGCCACTTCCTGCCTGTGCCAGTGGCTCTCTCAGCTCTGGGTTGAGTAGCTGGGTCAGACACTGACCCTCTGGGGAATATCCTCTTGTGCTTCCTCCTAGGGAAAACAAGAAGTAGCAGGCTGACTGGGAGAAGTAACTGTGACTCCAGACTGCAGCTGTCTGGGGTCAGAACTCACCAGCCAGCCTGCACCAAGTCCCACATCTCAACTTTTAAATTACAGGTTGTTTTCAGCTTTGGCCTTTCTCGTTCTTTTTTTTCCAGATTTTCTCTGCAACCACATGGATTAGGAACCGACCTTTGGCCTGAAGCTTTGTCATGATGCCTGGAGCTGAGGCTGTGTGTTCAGTGACTCCTGAATCCTGAATCTCCTGAGGCCCATGCCTGTTCTGTTGGGCTCTGGCTGCAGGACAGTAAGGACTGACTCAAAGAGAGCAAGAGGACATTTCTGAATTAACAGTGCAACACAAACCAGGTGCTGGGAGGACAAGGAGATGCTGTTTTTACAACATGGGTGAGTGTATTGAATGCTGAGCTCTGTGAAGGATGGGAGGTGTCAGATGGAAGCATAGCACAGCAAGGAAGAGCAACCTCACATTTTCTTTGGGTGTCTTTCAATCTGATACATAACACAGAGGGCCTGACCCGTGTCCTGCAGAAATCTGTAGGGATCTTTCATGTGGATTTGATTTTGGATCAGTCTGTAATGTCTTGGGATGTACTGAAAGTGAGGAACTGCTCCTGAGCAAGACTGGAACTGGGGAGAGGATCACTGCTGCTGTGACTTTACCTCCCACCTTTGCCATGAGCACTCTCTGAATGTACCCAGTCAAAACCCAGATCATTTCTGTAAAGTCACTGCAAGGAGCTGAAGCAGAGGAGGCTCCTCACAGTGGGAAATGAGGGACTTTGTGGTTATCTCCCAGTTTCTGCAGTGAACCTCTGCAGCCCATGAGGGCCTACCAATTAATTGGAAAAAATCCCTGAGTTAATTTCCTTTTCAGCCTGCTGTAGTGTAAGGGCCTAGGTACACAGACCTAATTTCATCAAATTAGAATAATCATAATAATAATAGAGGCATTAACTTTTCTGTAACTATGCCATGAATACTGGCACCACCAAGCATCTTCTAAGAGGGAAAGAGGTGGTCCTGTCTCTCTCCTGAGCTGACAGCTGTGGACATTCCTAGAGCTGCTCCCCCTGCTCATAGTTCCAGGAGTTCCTCCCCATATGGACATAGTGCCTCTGAGATGGCAAGGCAAAGCACAATGCAGGGGGTTTGGGGTGGAAAGCAAGTACCACATTCCTCTGAAAGAAACCAGTAACCATTAAAACCTTGGCTTTGAGCTTTGCAGACTTTCTAGAATGCAGACAAACTTAGCAAGGACTGACTGCATGCAAGCAATATGGCCAGGATACACCTTGGTGCTTGCAAGATGGGGATTGGTGCAGATATCTGGGTTGTGGCACTGATATGAACAAAACCCCTCTCTACAAAGCACATGGGGCAGAGAAGCAGATCCTCATCACAGCACCTCACGTAAAACAGCTTTGGACAGTCAGAAGTCTCTCTACATCCTAAGGCAGAAGTGGGGCACGAGGCGAGAAAAGGAATGACTTCCCACACTGGACATTACATATGCCACAGGAGTATTTTACAGAGAGGAGAGGGAAATGGTTCTAAAGTAAGAGATAAAAACATCAACCCCCAGACATTTCTAAGAAACTGAAAGTGCTGAACCTTTGCCCACAGCTGCCATGGCTGAGGTGCTCTCAGGGGCCTGGCTGGTGGCCAGCACACAGGTCCTGTAAGAACACGTTTCTCTCTTGCTGTCTTTCATACTGGCAAGAAGTGAAATAGAGGATGCTTTACCTTCGTGTTTGTTTGTGTCCATGGCTGCTGTGGATATCCTCGCAGGGACTCCTGTCCTCACTCTGGAGGGCTCTGGCTGGTCACTGGGAACATCCCATGGCTTAGAGCTGCCCACATGGGAGCCCTGGGCTGGGCCAGCTGATCTGAGCCCTGAGGGCAGAAAGATGCAGAAAGGATTTATTGAGCAGAGCTGCTCCGAGTTCAGACAACTGACAAAGCAGGAGGAAGCATCCTAAAGACCTGTTCGGGTTCACAGAGTGGATGCTGCTACAAATGCTTCCCTCCCAGCCCAAGGCCATTTGTGCTTCCATGGACAGGTGACCAAAAGGTGACAGGAATGTGAGTTGTTTTTAAAGTAGCTAAATCTCTCTAAAAGTTTTAAGAACAAGGTATCTAAGTGTGTCTCTCTGAACAAAATAGACATATAAATTCAACTTCAGCAGCAAAGTTGTTAAAACTTTGTTCTCAATTTAAATTAGTCAGCGACATAGAAAATTCCTGAGACTTTTGTTATTGGGCTGTTGACCTAGGAATGGTGTGCTTAACAGAGAAGTGGTTTTATAATTCAGAATTGCTTTTGTGGTGCTGGGGGGAGAGGAACAAGTAGGAAAGACAAAACAGACATGAAAGAAACATGAACCTCCTCTGTTTTAACTGAAAACAAAGAGCATTTTGCTGGAACTTAATTAATTAATTAAGTTCTTTTTAGCATATTTCTACCTATCCTATTAAGGACATGTTTAAGCACAGTCTGTGTCCTCTGCAGAGCTCAGGAGTGAGTCTTTGAAACTGGGACACCGGGGATGCCACCGCTGCCTCCTGCTCCAGGCAAACCAGGAGTTTTGACTGCACTGCAAAGTAGGTTGACCTTGGTTAAGTGGGTCCAGAAAACCTTACCTGTTTTACCAGAGTAACTGTCTTTGTGTGTCCTCTATCTGCAGTTTCCTGAGTTAGCCCTTGGTTCTTTGTCACATGAAATAATTTCATTATCTTTGGCTACCTTCCAGCATTTAGGGCTCACTGCTGTGCTCGGTGAATTAAACGTAACATTGCCTCCCCCTGGTTCTTCTGAATTGGTGAGTATAATATGCAAAATCAATCAGTCCTTCCTAATCACTGGAACAGAACATGAACCTTTCCCTGGTTTGGAGTGAAGGTTTGTCCTCTGTTCCCCCCAGCTGTGGGTGAGGAAGCTGCTAACACTGTCCTCACCAGGAGCCGGGATTTCAGGGAGCCTCAGCTGTCTGAACAGTGCCTAAAGAGTGCAAAAATGGGTTGGAAAACAGGATTGGTATTTGGCCCTAGGACCCTGGATGGGGGGGGCTCCTTGGTCAAATCACGCCTCTGCTGGCAGTGGACAAAACAGCAGAGTGAGTCCTAAACTCCTGCAGGTGAGTAGGAGCTCTTGTATGGCTCTAGTTCAACTTTCTGCTTAAATCAGGAGTAATGTCAAACTTCTTCAGGACTCTGTCCAGCTCAGGTCTGGATATTTCCCACACTGGAGTCCTGACAGCCACTTTGGGCCCTCCAGTACCCTGAAGAAGAATATTTTTCCTTACACCCAGTTGGGGTTTCCCTTAGCTGTAGCTTGTACCCACTGCCTGTTTCTTCAGAGCTGAGCAGTAAAATTCATTTACACTCCTGCAGCTCTCATCTAGTCAGAATAATACCTCCAGAGCAAAGCCCAGAGAATAATTTGAAGGTGTCAAAGCCAGCAGATTCCTCCATCATGGCAAAAGGATGTATTTTCCCCTTTTGTTTCTATCTCCCTTCCGCAGCCAAATCTGCTGGAAACAAAGCACCTCTGCTGCCAGTGATTGCCACGCTGCTGGCCACTGGTGACCAGCAAAGAACCCTGCCCTGGTGCCTTGCAGGAGCAGCTGGCACTGCAGCCCCTCATGCTCAGCACAGCAGCCTGCCAACAGAGCCTGGGCCAGCACACACTTCCCATGAGATCCCCGAGGGAGAAGGGAACCAGGCAGGGAGGGATGGATGGGTGAGGTCCCAGTGAGCTGTGCCCTTCAGGCAGCACAGGAATGGGCTTCCTGCACAAAGCCATGCATGGTGCAGGTCCTGCAGCCTGAACTTGCATTTATGTGACAGTGTTCCCCCTCCCAGCGCTTCTGCCACATGGAATGGCACAACTTGGGGAGAGAATCAGCTGTGCAGAGGATCACAGATCAAACAGACTGAGGGACCACACCTTCAGCATGCAAACAGGTCAGTAAAGCATTCACAGCCTAGCCTTGGAGCACAACAGTTACTATTTGTCTGGCTTCCTGTCCCATTCTGCTTCTGAAATCATGACGTGGTTAACAGTGCAGGGGATTCCCTGTGCACTTTTGTTGCTCCAGTTGCTAAGCATCCACAGTTTTCCTAAATAACTGCTTGGGATCTTCCTGGTGACTGTCTCAATGCTGCTGGCTGAGATTGCCAGCTGTTTTAAATATCCCACTTGGAGAACAAACCCCAGCCCTCTAAAGAGAACAAAAAATCAATTATTTACTCTCATCACTCTTGCACTTTGTCTCCAACTAACTCTAATGCTGTTGTCATCCAAATAAGTCAATTCAGCATAATACTTCAATTTAGCTAATGGTGAGAGGAAAAAAAAGCCTTTTAAAACTATTTTAGAGACTTCACTATAAGTGAGGTCTCTAAGCCTAACAAAACTGTCCAGCACACTAAGAAGCTAGATCTCCATTCAGAATCTTAGAAGGAATCAGCTAAAAATAACTGAGCACTGAAGATGCAAAACACTTTAAATACCATTTTAGGAGCTGCACACACAATGTAATTAGTTAGGGCTCTAGTTTTTTCCAGTAACATGAAAAATGGCATAATTAACCCCACTCTTCATCCCAAGGCGAGTACATTTTAACTTACCCCAGGCTAGGTGAAGATCCTTCAGCACTGGCGGTAGCTGGAGTTGGGAATTAGGAGTGTGCCAGAAAGGAGAGAGCGAGGCGAGCAATGGTGGATTGACGTTTCCCAGGACGGGGCTGTCATATGCTAATCACCGATTGGAAACGCAGGCATAGCAAAAGCCCTCTCATTATATAATCTTGGGTCACATCCTGGTGTGCCCATGCGAAAACCAGGACTGTGCACTTGGAAGAAGGCAGTGCAGACTTTCTGACTTTTTAATTAGCGTGGCACAGGGCTGGGGAGGGAGGGCAAGGAGCCCTGGGAAGTGACGGCAGCGGGGCCGTGTGGGGCCACGCGCTGGTGTAGCCGTGCTGCTCTGCCAGGCTCAGAGGATCTAAAGTACCTCCTGTGGCACCCCAAAGAGACAACCCCCAGCTGGGGACAGGGAAACGGGACCAGCTCCTCCCTGCCTGCTGACACCCAGGCTTTCCTAGGGATGCCAGGGCCAAGGAGGCACAGGGGCCAAGGGCAAGGTTGCCAAAGTAGCCACGGCAGGGGTGCAGCAACAACCAGCGCTTGAGTACTTTCTGTCTCTTGCTGGATGATGAAAAATTTTCTTTTGAGTGAAAATAAATAAGGGCTTGAAGGATGGGGAGCAGCAGCCCTCCATACTTGCTCCATTTCTTCCCTTAAGTGGATCATCCCTTCACTGGAGGGCTCTTGGCTCCAAAGGGAAAGCATGTGGAGAATGCAAGTAACCCAAGGGCAGGGCTGTCAGGGCAGCGCTTGGGCCAGTCCACCCAGTTACTCTGAAGCAGAAGAGCAGGCAGACATAAAGGAGGAGGCACTGTGACAAAGGCAGACTAATATATCCCTGAAAGACAAAGATCTGCTTCCAAGATACCCTCCAGGCAGAAAACGGGAAATGTGAAACTGCACAGCCTAAATCAGTATAATTGCTGTGCAGCACAGATAAATGTGGAGCCCTAGCAAAGGAGCTGAAAGGACAGGCTCCTAAATTAACAGCTCTCTGGAAGATGCTGCTACCTCTGAAGTCAAGGACTAGGGACATTTCTTTTGTGGTTTGGGTTTTTTTTTATTGTTGTTGTTTGTTTGTTTGGCTGTTTTGTTGGAGTTTTTTGTGTGTGGTTTTTGGTGGGGTTTTTGTTTGTTTGTTTGTTTTTAGTTGTCTATTTCAGAAGCAAAACACAAGAAAATTGAACAAAATCGACTCTTTCCCTCAAGCACAAACTCAGGTGTCCTTTTGCAGTCCCCTTTAGAAAATGAGAATAGTGTATATTTGTATGAGAATAGAAGGGTTTTTTTCACTTCAAGACAAGAAAGCATGTGAGAGGCAAAAGCCCGTGAGACGATGCAATGCATTTCTTCTGCTGCAAAGAGCCACTTCTCCTGGAGCTGCCTGCATCTCCTGTGGCCAGGCTGTTCCCAGAGGAGGCTCCATGGAGCACCGAAGCCCTGCCGGAGCAGGCACCTTTGGGTGGCACGGAGTGTGAGTCAGCAGCATCCTTACGAACCATTCTCTTTGTGGGTGTGGTGGGGAGCCTTTGTGGGGCACAGCAGACCCGAATGGGCCACCGGAGTGGTGGCTGCGGCCACTATCCGCAGAGGGACCCTGAGGAAACACCCTCAAGGCAGGCGGTGTCCCCCGAGCCGAGCCCCCACCTCCCTCAGTAACTTGCGGGTTGCTGAAGCGGGCAGTATTTTCAACCATCGTTCTCGTCTTAACTTGGGAATACGAGAGACACTTTAAAACGCAGCTCGCCTGCTGAGAAGCAAACAGCCGGTATTGTTGTTACAGCCACACACACACACATAACCACACAGCAGCTCAAAGCCGCACGTCACTCCCAGCGCCGGGCGCGGCGTGAGGGGAGCGGGGCGGGCCGGGGCGGGCCCGGGTGCCGTGGCCCGGAAGGGGAGCGCCGCGGATCCGGGTTGGGGAGTCCCGAGCGGTCCCGGAGGAGCCGAGCAGAGAGGTGGGAACGCTGGGGAAAAGGAGGGGTGGAGCTCCCGGGAATGTCACGATTCCGCGGAGAGCGGGGTGGCGGGGAAGGGGAGGCGGGCGAGGATGGCGGACGCGGGCTGGGAGAGGAGTGAGGGTGCCCAGATTCCCCTGGAGGGTGTGCGGGGAGGGGGCCACGGGGAAGTGCGAGACGAGCCGGCGGAGCTGCTCCGTGCTCTGAGCTGAGAGGAAGGAGACGGAACCCTGTGTGACAGCGGCCTCGGGGCGCTGCCGTGGTCTCCCTCCTCCCTCCCTCACTTCTGCCAAAGCGCCCCGAGCGGGGTCAGCTTGGCTGGGAGCTCCTGGACAACCCCGGTGGAGCTCCAGTGGGGAGAGCAGCCACGAAAAGCGGAATTTGCTTCTTTCCAAGCCCTCGTTTGGGCTGTTACTTATGTGCCGCCACCTCAGTTGTTGTCCTGGCTGTGGAGGTGGCAGTGCACAGACCCAGGGAACAGCTCCTGCTGGGCTGCCCGCAGCTGCTCGCCTGCCCCCTGCAGTAGATTCCCGGCAGGAGAATGTCTTGGTGTTGGGCTGTTCTGTTCCCTGGCAGCTGCTCAGCCCTGCAAGGGAGACACTGCTGTGAGAAGGGAAGGGAAGGGAAAGGAAGGGAAGGGAGCCGCCCGTTTTCAGGATAAGCCCAGTCACTCTCTGACCAGGCTCAGCAGCCTGGGCAGCGCCCTGCAGAAGGGAGCCCAGTGGGAAATAATGTGAAAAAAACGTTTTATCTTTGGCTTTAGCTCCCCTTCCGCCTGTTAGTCTCAGCCCTGCAGGCTGCTGAGTTAGAAAGTGCCGGGGCAGAGGCTGCTCTCTTATGGGAAATTTCCCTCGCAGGTTTGTCCTGTGAGCTTCTGGCCAAGAAGGTTCCAGCAGAACTGGGGTTCCCAGGTTAGGCAGCAGTGCTGATAGGCTCATGCCAGAAAGTTTTGTCAAACTTGCAGCTTTTGGTTGAGGAATGTTGCTTTTGTTTTCTAAAGCCACAGAACTTACTAAACAATGTTCCAGAAGAATACTTTTTGCTCCAGGTGGATACAGCCACACCAACATGCACATAATCAACAGTGGTTTGAGAGGGTGTCTTGTCACATAGAAAAACAAGTAATGTGGGCTCAGACATACACAATGTGCTTAATCACCTTCATAACTAAGGACTATTTTTTCCTCTTCTTCGTCAAGGAAACATGAGTTGGGCAGGGAGGAAAAGAGGAAAGCCCAACAAAGGAGGAGGGCGAGGAAGAGGAGGCGGTGGAAAACGAGGAGGCAGCAGTGGCCATTCAAACAAGCCTCAACTTGGTGGAAATAGGAAATGTTCAACCAAAATTTGGGACGATGGAGATGATTTTTGTCTCTTTGAGGAACCAAGGCTAGAACCCAGGTATTTCTGATAATTTGAGGGAGATTGGTGTAGAGATGTCTGGGATACTTGGGGTTTTTTTTGGGATAATTTGGGCCATTTGAGATACTTTTTTGGATGTTGGCATACATAGACATTTGGGACTGTTTTTGGGACATGTTTGGATATAGAGAAAAGTGAAAGGGTGATGAAAGTGTGTTTCAGTATGAAGCAGGTTTTATATGTCTTTTTGATTAATGTTTTATAAATTTGATACCTAGGAAAGTTTGTTTTTTTTTTTTTTTTTTTTTTTTTTTTTTTTTTTTTTTTTTTTTTTTTTTTTTAATCTTTTGTTTTTTTTTTTTTTTTGAAGATTAGAACCTTTGGTCTAATTTCTTTGGTCATAAAGTAATTTGAGGACACTTTTGGTCAGAACATGGTAATAAACACAGGATATTCATATTTGTGTATTATAAAACAGAAGGTGGGCCATGGAAAATCAGCAGTTTAGAATTAGTTTAGTATCCTGTGTGTGTTCTGACCGAGCTACCTTAGAAATATGTGGTTGTATTGAAGTCTGAGAACAGCTTTACCTAGCAAAGTGTTCAGTAGATCATTTTGGATTTGACAAAGGATACAGTACACATATGCACCTGTGTGTGCACATAAAGACACACAAATCCTGGTCAATAAGAGTGAATCCAACTAAATAATCCTTAGGTGATGGATTTCTCTTATTTTGATTTTCCTGTTTCGAATTACAGGTTTGGGCCCTAACTTCATAATTCAGTCAAGATCATTTGAGCCAGGCAAATAACTCATGGTTATGTCCTGTTTTAATTTTCAGATTAAGTGCGCCTGACAGAAGAGGAGGGCAAATGAAGCAGAGATCTGAAGCAAAAATGCCTCTGCAGACCATACACATGACATCAGAGAACCAGAGGAGAGTGAAAGAGCTTCTTCAAGAGCTGCAAGGGCAAGAGCTGGCTCCTGAATCAGAGTTAGTTTAAATGGAGGCTCTGCTTCCACCTTTTCTACATGAGTATGCTTTAGCAGGCATACTGTTAGAGATGGAAAGTATTTTTCCCCTTAACTTTTAATTATATGTCAAATCCTATGGGTTTTTCTCTGCTTTGTTCTTCTACAGTAGTATTAACTGTGGGAAAGGGGTAGCCAAATCTTCCATTTCAATGAAGGATTTAAAACTGCAGAGGCAGAGTTTCATTTTAATTTTGTTTCATTTTAACTTGATTACTCTCTCTGTCAGTGCATCTGGAGAAGACGATGATGAGCCCGATTACCTCGATGATGAGCAGTGCTGGTCAACAGAACAGGAAGCTGCTGACGCAATGCCAAGGGTGTCTGCTAAGCCAGCTGAGCACAGAATTGTAGACAGTGAAGTGTCTCCATTTGCTGTGCACAAACTCTCCAGGTGATGTTTTTTGGTGAATAATTGGTGTCGTGAAAAGGTTGATCACTGGCCTCACTACTCTGTAAACCCTCTTTGGAAGCCCTTCATCCATTTTGCTCAGATGTGGATGTTTATTCAATACTTTTGCTTTGTTTGGGAGCATTTTATATGTGACAGCTTTTTATGAAGAGTTTAATTTCTGTAGTTGAGTGGGGAAATCTTAACCCTGAAACTATGAAATGCTACATTCTGAGTTGTGGGGCAGTGCCATGCTCCCTGATCAAGCAGATCTGTGGTTATTTTGCTCTGTAGGAGCCTCTCACTCACCTGTGGCCCTGTTTTCTCTGTTTTGGTGCAGGTATGGCTTTGACTGTGAGCGTTGTAGGGAGGTGCTGAGGTCCTGCAATGGTAATATTGGGGCATCATTGGAGTATTTGGTGTTGCAGTGCTTCTCTGAAAGGTATGGAGAGAAAATGCAGGTTTCTGCAGCAGCTGCTGAAGCCAGCCAAGAGGAATGTTTAGAGCAGAGACAAGAAGAAGCTTTTGCCCTCCGGTCAATTTATGGAGAAAAATTTGTGGAAAGGATTAAAAATCACGTTTGGACTTTCAGTTTGGAACTGGACTACCTAGCACACAGGTTCAGCAAATCTAAACAAAAAAGTGCAAAGGACACAGCAAAACAGACTTCAAAGGAAATATGTAAATTTTACCTCCAAGGAGGCTGCAGGTTTGGTTCAAAATGCAGATTTCGACATGAATTCCCTCCAAACCATCCCCTAAACCCATCCAAGAACTCTGTAGATGATGCTCATCTCAGACAAAGTGATGGTCCCGTGTATGAACTCGAAGTGAGATTTCCTGATGATAACAAGTATCCCCTTCAGGCACCTCTTGTGGCCTTTTACTCCACTGATGACAATCTGCCTCTTGCCTGTCGTCTGCACATTGCTGAATTCCTCTTTGGAAAGGCCCTGGCAGCTGCAGAGTCCCACGAGCCAGTGGTGTACACCTTGGTGAGCTGCTTGGAAGATGAACACGAGGTCAGCGAGTTACTGAGCAATACCCACCACAAGTTCAGCGTTCCTCCCGTGTCCCTGCTGGCAGCACCTCCTGTAGAGCCACAGGCACAGAGTGCACCTGCTGCAAATCGACAGGCTGAAGGTACAGCAGACCTCCTGGGTGGCTTCTGGGCTAAGAACAGTCAGAAAGATTTAAAGGAAAACACAGAGACAAGGCAGAGCCCCCAATCCTGCCATCTGCTCCAAATCTATTTCTGGAAATTTAAGTTGTGTGGTGAGGCAGATCTGTGCTCTGTCTGTGCCTCAGGAAGTTCCTCCTGTAATCAGGCTGCAGCAGAGAGGTTTTGTGCTGGCCAGGACTGAGGTCAGGGAGCACAGAGTTGGGTTTGGCAGAGTGAGGGAAGTCCACTGCCAAAAAGAAAGCACTGAGAGATGTGAGCTCACCAGAATGGAAGTGTGCTTGGAGGGGAACAGGAAGGTTGTGTGCCAGCTTTGCTGCATCTGACTCATCAATTCAGAAACCTCTTTTCTTAGATTAATTAAAATTACCAGCAGCTCCTCCAAATTAACTTACAAAGGTTGATTTAAGGCTGAGCTAGTGTGGTTATAGTGACTATAGAATGTTGTTCAAGGTACCATCCCTTTCTGTTTATGCTGCTGCAAACAGGTTGCTTTCACAGGAGGAGAGTTGAGGCTGTGTCTCTTGTGGCAGGGTGACTTTTGAGCTCTCAGTTCCAAAACTACTTTTATCTAAGGCAAGCTTTTTTCAAGATAGTTTGCAAGAATAACTGCATTGAGTTTTAGAGCACTTCAATAGTGACAAACTGTGGTTTTGCTACGGTAAGACAAAATATTCCATTTTTTAAGACCTCTGCAGAAAGAGAGCTTTGTTCCAGAAACTGAGATGCCAAATAATTTTCTTTAGTTACAAAGTATTCCTTATGCTATAAAATACCTTTTTTTGGTAAAAATCACCTTAAAACGGTCCTGCGGGCCCTCAGGCCCAGTCTAACGAGGTTCTTTGTTGGGAATGCTGCTGGAACGTGTCTCTCTTCCCTGCATTGCCTGTTCCTTGGTAATAACAGTGCTTAACTGTACGTTCTCTGTCTCGAGGCTCAGCACTGCCAGAGCCTCAGGAAGAAGAGGGGGTGGCAGAAGAGGAGAAGGAGGAAGAAGAGCCTGAACAAGTTGTTGTGGAGAATGAGAGTTATGTGAACTTGAAGAAGAAGCTTTCCAAAAAGTATGATGTGCAGGCAAAGTCCCTGTATCACGAAAATGTGAAAATCTGTGAGCAGTTTCGCCAGAAAAAGGTACAGTGTGCAGAACATAGTTTTCTTGCTTACTTCAGAGAAATAAATATTTAAGAGACAAGCTGTTGTTTCAGATGGTTCTATTCCATCCCAGTGGTGTTCTTACTGCTGTCTTTGTTCGTCAGTCTTCCAGGCACTTTCAGTCCATGCTGTATGAAAGACAGAAGCTCCCTGCGTGGCAAGAGAGAGAAAACATTCTGGCTTTGCTTGAGACTCACCAAGTTCTTGTTGTGAGTGGCATGACAGGGTAAGAGTGTGATTGCACATACAGAGTTCATATATCAAAGTATACCCAGAATAATACGAAATATGATCCATGATCTGGAAAGGCTGGGGTGGTGGCTCATCTGTGACCAGTGACAGCAGTCCTAGGTGAACTTCATGTGAAGGATGACACTAATGAAAGAAAGCAAATTTCCAGTTTATGTGGGTGGAAGGTGTTGGATTTTTGGGGTTATCCATTAATTCCTGATTTGGCTGTGCAGGTGTGGGAAAACCACTCAGATTCCTCAGTTTATCTTGGATGCTTCACTGCAAGGCTCCCCAAATAGAGTTGCAAACATCATCTGCACTCAGCCTCGCAGGATCTCTGCCATTTCTGTGGCTGAACGTGTAGCCAAGGAAAGAGCAGAAAGGATTGGACTCACTGTTGGATATCAGATCCGTCTGGAAAGTGTGAAGGTACGTGTGCTTTGCTGGTTTTCATTTACTCCTATTCAAATGTGCTTAGTGCTTCTCTAGTGCACAGAATCTCTGCCCTACACCTGCCAGGCAGTGAGATAAGCAAGTTTGCATCATCTGCAACATTTCCACACTGCCACATCTGCATTTTATAAAATACTATCAAACGTGTTCTATATTTTATTTCCTCTCAAGTTGCACAGTTCACTTTTCAGAATGAGAGTGCTGTGCTTAAGTTTTGTCTGTGTTGCAGCTGATTGCTTTTTAGTATGCTAAAAAAGAGATTCGCCAAATCTTTCCAGGAAGAGAGATCTGAGTTGTTTATCAGCAAACAATATCCACAGGAAAAGCAGTGCACATTTTTTGATAGGTAGCGATGCCCCTTGGTAAGAAGCAGGTGTTGTCGGTGTCAGTCAAGAAATTAAAATCCCTCTCCAGCAGGGCTTGCTTGTTCCCCCTCAGCCAAACCTAGCACTGAGCTGAAACCAAACACTTAACAGCAGCACATATTCTCTTTGTACTGTGTTAATTTGCCTGAGTCAACTGAATGCTTTGTTACCCTTCAAGTCCTCAGCTACCAGGCTTTTGTACTGCACTACTGGTGTGCTGTTGAGAAGGCTGGAAGGAGATCTGACTTTGCAGGGAGTCACTCATGTTATTGTTGATGAAGTTCACGAAAGAACAGAAGAAAGGTAAATAATCTCTTCTCCTGTAAGCAAAATGAAGAAACGTAGTCAGAAGGATAAAGTTGGCTAAGGTGCAAGTAGCTGGTCCTGTGGCACTGATATGGGATGGTGGAAGGAGTCTGGTTTTAGGTTCTTGTCTTTGTGCTGCAGCAGCTCGTGAGAAAGCACAGCTCTCATAAATTGTTGTGCCTCCAAAGTGCCCTCACATTGCAGCAGTGCTGCAAAGAGGTTTTGGCTGGGGCTGGAGGGGTAAGTAACTTTTTAACCAGAGCTGTCTGTTCCTTACTGTTTCCTTGTTTCAGTTTTTATCAAATACCATAATTCTTCACATGCCTTTTGGGGAACTGTTTCTCCTGATGAGGGCTTCAACAGAGCAAGGGATAAATGCTCACATTTCCTTCCAGTCTGTAGATTTTACTAGACAGTCTCATGCCCTCCTGCTCTAGCCTCCTGCTGTTTTACCCCACTTAATCCGCTGATCACAGGCAAAAGATAATGTCTGTCAGCATCTCTTTACATTAAGTGGTGAGCATCCTTTTCTTTGTTCTCCTTGTCAAAAACTGCAGTGCAGTGGGTTTCTAGGAGGCTTTGTCTCTTACCCATTATTCTGCAGCTCAGGTGGTATTTTAGCCACTTAAAAGGGCCTGTGTCTCTCAATGATTCCTCTTCCTTCTTATTTGAAATCACTTCAAGCCAATTTCCTCATCATGTTGTAAATATATAGGGAAAAATACAGTGAGCAGGAAGGAGTGGGTAAGTTTGCTTAACTCTTCCAGGGGAAAAGAGGAGCAAAAAGGAATCATCTGTTACTTTGAGTTAATTTCTTATCTGATGTTCTTGTGTTGTCATTAATGTAAGTACTTTATGGAACTTTTTGTTGTTTAAGTGGTTTTGCTGAGTAATCCTGACACTCCAGTAAGGGACAAGCAGGAGAGCCAGGTTTGCCTTTCACCAGGCCGTTCCACCAGGCTCGTGCTTCTGTGATGGTGTTGCTGTGCTCTTGGGAGACACCAGGAAGGGGGACAGAAGGGGAGAAGGATGGTCTGAAAGTTAATGCTGAAGACATTCAAGTGTTCTTGTGCCTGTTTCTTCAGTGACTTCCTGCTGCTGGTTTTGAAGGATATAATGGCTCTGAGGCCAGACCTGTGCATTATTCTGATGAGTGCCACCCTGAATGCTGAGCTCTTCTCTCAGTACTTCCACTCCTGTCCAGTCATTAACATACCAGGTGAAACCATTCATTTTTATTATCACTCACTGCTTTAGAGATTTGTTTTCACTGTTTCTTCTTGCAAAGTGTTTCTCAATTCCACATGGGGATGTACACAAGAAATATGATGCTTAGAGGGAGAGACTGATGAGATTTAGGAGAGAAAAGACTTGGAATGTTGACATTTTTAAGCTATTTGTATATCAGCAGAGCTTCCCTCCTCAGAAGACACACATTATTTCATGTGTGCAGTACATAGTTTTCTCGCTTACTTCAGAGAAATAAATATTTAAGAGACAAGCTGTTGTTTCAGATGGTTCTATTCCATCCCAGTGGTGTTCTTACTGCTGTGCTGTCTTTGTCCATCAGTCTTCCAGGCACTTTGAGCTGTGAAGGCAGTGTGTGTCATAATAACCTGTATAAAATCACAATCATCTTTGGTCTTTCTCCTCTTTTCTCCTTGCTGTTGGGGCATGTGTAGATAGATTTATTCTCTTGTTTCCTTTCAGGTCGAACGTTTCCTGTGGACCAATTTTTTCTGGAGGATGTGATTGGACTGACAAGGTGTGAAATTCACACTTTCTCTGATGTATTTGGGTGGTGAGGTCGAGGCTGCACTTTTGACCTTGACACAGTAGTAGTTCTGTGCATTTATTTTACAAAGTAAATCCTCTCAGATCTCCTCCATCACCTGCACTCTTGGAGCTCTATTAAAGCACCTTAAGCTTCATATTATCATTATGGTTTATACAAAGTTCCTCCCAGACTTTCAAAAAATATTTTGGATACCCTGTCTCTGTAGTTAATTATTAGAAGGAGACTGTTACGCTTCTTTCCACACCACCAAATGTTCTTCTGCTGTCCAGGTATGTTTTAGAGGCCAGCAGCCCCTACAGGAGGAAGGTAAAGCAAGAACAGAGTGACAGACACAAAAGAACTGCCTTTGAAGAAGTAGAGGAAGACCTGAGGTGTGCTGGCCTTCTGAAAGACACTGACCCCGTGGTCAGGGATTCAGACCCAGACCAGAAATTAACTCTGAAGCAGCTCCTCACACGATACAAAGGTGAGCTCCTTCTTAAATTTAATAAATTGGCACATAGACAATTTGGGATATTAGCACTGTAAGCTGAATGCTTATCTATAATTCAGAGTTTTGCACTTGGAAGTTCTAGATGAGAAACTTCCTGCCAGTTCGAAAAACAAAAAAGAACCCATTGTTCTCTTCAACTACAGCAAACATCTTGGCTGAAACTAGTCCTTGGCATCTGAAAATGGGAATTTCCAGCTACTGTCTCTTTCCACCGCTTTTCAGATGCCTTGTTAGTTCCCCTTTGCTCTGTGTGTCTGCTCTTGCTGAAGTAGCTTTGCTTGAGGCACAGCATGGATCTGCCTCTTCAGGTCTGTGCCAGGTGCTCTTTAAACTAAGCTGTAACTGGTCCCATGCATCCACAGATGTTTTTCCCAAGACATGGATCTACTACATGTTTTATTTCTTTTTCCCAGGGGTTAGCAAGGCAGTGCTGAAAACAATGTCTGTCATGGACTTGGACAAAGTTAATCTGGAATTAATTGAAGCCTTGCTGGAATGGATAGTTGATGGCAGACATTCATACCCCCCAGGTAATTTCATTGTCCCTGGGAGACAAACAAAAGAAGATTCTTGGAAGTTCCTTGGACAGCCCAAAGCTAATTGCATGCAGAGTTTCTGTAGCTACCTACTACTTTTGAAAAAAAAAAAACAACTAGTTGAGTTACAAAGCTTTTGATATACATGGGAGGGGGAAGGTGAGAAAATTGTCTACTTTGAAAAGCTTTTTGTGCAGGACTGTTACAGCCTGTGCTTTTTTTGTAACAATAATTGCACATTAAGAAAATACTGTGCTGTCCTTTGTGTTGAGTGATTTTGAATTTTTTTTAATCTACACATATAGGTGCTGTGTTGATATTTTTGCCTGGCCTAGCAGAAATCAAGATGCTTTATGAGCAACTTCAGACAAATGCTCTTTTTAATAACAGGCACAGCAAGAGGTAAGACAGAAAAGCTCCCAAACTTTCTTTTAGTTTTTACCCATAAATTAAGAGTCATTTCTTGCACAAAGCCTGCCTTTATCCAGGGATAAATAAGCTTTATTAAATGTGTGAGCTGACTCCAATCAGGGTAATTCCTTTCCTGCTATCTTGTTGGCTCGTTCCTTTTGTTTCTGTCCTCAGCTTAGGAAGCTCAGCTTTGAAGTTCTCAGAGACCCTGGTGAGCAGGGGTTTCCATTTTGTGCTCTGCATGATCCAGGCTGCTGAAATCTCAGCCCTTGATTTGTACCAGAATGTTTGCTGAGTTGTTTTAGTCCTGGTTGTGTCTAAAGGCCTTGGATGGTCACAAGGAGAAGTAACACTCTGGACAGTGTCTAGTGAGGCAAAAGTGTGTGCAAGCAGATTGTTCCCAAGAAGGAAGAGGCTGGAGATACCCTGAGCATGCTGTGGTGTTGTCCTTGCAGGTGTGTGGTTTATCCCCTTCATTCCTCCCTGTCCAGGGAAGAGCAGCAGTCTGTGTTCCTCAGGCCCCCTGCAGGAGTTACCAAAATCATCATCTCCACCAACATTGCAGAGACTTCTGTCACCATCGATGACGTGGTCTATGTGATTGACTCTGGAAAAATGAAGGAGAAGAGGTACTGGCATTCATTCCTCTGGGTTTTGTAAGCTGTTTCAAGTGAGCCTTGGGCTTTCTAGAGGGCTGGGAAAAACTGGAAGGAAACTTGGTGTGTAGAAAGCTGCTACGAGGTGGAGAAAGCCAGTCTAAATCCTTTCCAAGTGCAGGGGTGGGAGCTGTATCCATACAGAAGTTGGCAGAATCTGCCTGCTCAATCTCCAGCCTGTTCTCTGTGCACTCCTGAACAGGCTCTCCTTACAAGGGCAGGTGGTAGGACAAGGGGTGAAATGGCCTCAGACTGAAAAAAGGCAGGTTTAGATTGGACATGAGGAAGAAATTCTTGACTGTGGTGAGGCACTGGCACAGGTTTTCCAGAGAAGCTGTGGCTGTCCCATCCCTGGAAGGGTTGAAGGCCAGGCTGGATAGGGCTCTGAGCAACCTGATCCAGTGGAAACTGTCCCTGCATGTGGCAGGGGGAAGTTGGAGCTGGATGATCTTTGAGGTCCCTTCCAAGCCAAGCCATTCTGTGGCTCTGTGAGCACAAGCCTGTCTCTTGTCCTGTAGATACGACCCCAGCAAAGGAATGGAAAGTCTGGAGGACACCTTTGTGTCCAAGGCCAACGCTCTGCAGAGGAAGGGGCGGGCAGGACGTGTGGCCTCGGGCGTCTGCTTCCATCTCTTCAGCAGCCACCACTACAACCATCAGCTGGTGAAACAGCAGCTGCCAGAAATCCAGAGAGTGCCCCTGGAGCAGCTCTGTCTGAGGTGAGCCGTTGTGTGTCTGGAAGAAGCCACTGTGCAGGATGTCCTTCCTTTGCTGCAGGGAGCACTTGCACAACCTGCACCAGGCACCATCATCATGTTAAAGGAAGAGGCCTCCCCATCCCTGCTGCACGCTGGGCACCCCTTTGTACTGGAAGGAAGGAAAGCAGCACAAATTACAAACCTTTTTTATTTCAAACCTTAGTGTAGTAAATAGAAATCTGTTCTTACAGACTCACTACTCCACACTGCTCCCTGACTGCTCAGCTCTGTGTTACAGGCCCTCTTCTAGGGAGTGTGCTCTTCAAAGCATGTTTTCTGTTGGCTTTTTTCATTCTGTTTTTACAAACCTTGCGCTTTCTTATCCTGTGTGTGGAACTAAGCTGCTTTTTCCCTCACCTTGTCTTTCCTTTTTACCTTCCCCTCCCTGCAGAATTAAGATCCTGGAGATGTTTTCTGAGCAGAGCCTTCACTCGGTGCTGTCACGGCTGATCGAGGCGCCCAGGACGGAGTCCCTGGAGGCGTCCAAGGCGCGGCTGCGGGACCTGGGCGCGCTCACTCAGGACGAGAAGCTCACCCCTCTGGGCTACCACCTGGCCTCGCTGCCCGTGGACGTCAGGATTGGCAAGCTCATGCTCTTTGGCACCATATTCCGCTGCCTGGACCCTGCGCTCACCATAGCAGCCAGCCTGGCCTTCAAGTCACCTTTTGTGAGTGTTTCTGGCCCAGGGCTGGGGTTTTGTGGGGCAGCAGATGCTGTTGTGACTTGGAACACACTGCCTGGAGGGTTTGAATTCTTCTTGTTAGCCTACACTGTTCATGTGTTAATGCAGTGCTTGTTAAAACAGTCCAGTTATGAGCAGAAGTTCAAAACCACGTGGTAGCAGCAAGAGTGGTACTTAGATACAATAGAAACAGTAAATACTATTTTGGTTTTTAGCTTAGAAGTGCACACATTTTGTCCAAATTTGGTGTGAAAACTACTGGTAATATAAATTGTGAAACAGTGGTAATGATGGAGCTGACACATCTGAGTTGTGAATGCAGAGGTCAGTTTGGGTCTCACTTTGTGTCTTCACGGTCACTTCGGCTTTTTGAATCAGGTGCTCTTTTGAATGCCTTATATTTTCTGTTATCCACAGGGAAAATCTGCATTCTGGCCTGTGAGCTGCTGTGAAAATACCAAAGAGAATGTGCCATGTAGCTCTAGAATGGCTCATCCAAGTGGTGAGGGGAAGAACACACTAACCTGTTACTGCCTGTCTAGGTGTCACCATGGGATAAAAGGGAAGAGGCAAACAAAAAGAAGCTGGAGTTTGCAGTAGGAAACAGTGACTACCTGGCTCTTCTCCAGGCCTATAAGGTGAGTTAAAACTCAGTAGCCTCTCTTGGGCTATGTGATGTGTTTGAAATTCAAGCAGAAATATTTTATTAAAGGCTTCCTCCACCCTCTCAATCAGGGCTGGCGTTTAAGCATCAAAGAGGGCTCTCAAGCAAGCTACAACTATTGCAGGGAGAACTTCCTGTCGGGAAGAGTTCTGCAGGTGGGTCAGTGCTTGTGGCCTGGCAGGATCCCGGTGACAGGAATGTGCCATGGGATAGGCTCTTCCTGCTGGGCAGGGCAGCTGTCACAGCGCTCTGTGTGTTGCAGGAGATCGCCAGCCTGAAGAGGCAGTTTGCAGAGCTGCTCTCTGACATTGGCTTTGTGAAGGAGGGGCTGAGGGCCAGGGATATTGAGAAGAGGTGGTCCCAGGGAGGCGATGGAGTGCTGGATGCCACGGGAGAGGAGGTAACTCACAGCATTTCATCTGTGCTTTTTCATGTGGGCAGTCTTCAGAAAGACTGAGGCCAGGCATCCCCTGGGGTAACATTATGGTCAGGGTTTGGGAGTTGTAGGATTTTCCTGTGCTTTGGGACAGCTTGTGCTTGCTTTCTCTAGGGTGCAAGCCACTTGGTAGCCAGATGTCAGAGAACAATTCAGCTGGACACCGGGATAGTGGAGGCCAATTTGTTCCATTGATAGTGGGGGGGAAAGCACAGCCCAGGTCCAGCCTGAGGCTGCAGGAGCAGTGACTTGTCCTCCTTTATAAAGCACAGGAGTGCAGCTACAGAAGTGAACCAGTTTCAGGAATTCTGTCTTTCCTAGAGCAGAGCTTTACCTTTACACACTGCACCGTAGGATCCCTAATGATCCCCCACTGATTTCACAGGCCAATGCGAATGCAGAGAACATCAAGCTGATCTCTGCTATGCTGTGTGCTGCACTGTACCCCAATGTTGTCCAGGTAAAAGAATGCTTTTTCATTTTCCCTTTTTCTGTCTAGCATATCCACGTGGCCACACAGTTTTCACCTGGGCTTAGTGTGGCAGTCTTGAGCCTGGTTTAGGGTGCCAAAGTTTGATGCTTGGGGTTTCAGAGACTGGAGCAGAGCTCCAGTTTGTATTCCCTGAGACTGCTGCTGTTCCTACAGTCTGACTGCAGTGTCTCACAGAAGCCAGCAGCAAATGTTAAGAAGCCACCTAAAATAACACCTTTTTACAAGGCTGAGGTTACAAAGGACTTTGGGGTTAGACAGCACCTGAAGTGTAACACCTGTCTCCAGTGACTTGACATGTTGCTACTACAGAATTTCTGGTTTTGAAAAATTTAAAACATAAAGTTAAAAGGTTTTTTGGCGCAGCAGATTTTTATAACCTTTTTTTCTTACCATACAGGTGAAAAAGCCAGAGGGTAAATACCAGAAGACCAGTACAGGAGCAGTCAAAATGCAACCAAAAGCAGAAGAACTGAAGTTTGTTACTAAAAGTGATGGTTATGTTTATATTCATCCTTCATCTGTGAATTACCAGGTTAGGATGCTTTTTTTTTTTCTGCAAAGCACAATCTTTTTTTATAAAAGAAATCATCTTTGCTTGAGTTTTTAAAATTTAAAAATTTTAAAATAGGGAGGATTCCTATTGATGTTTAAAATGAAAATTCGTAATGATTCACAATCCTATGTTAGGATTGTGAATAATGGTGCATTCCTGAGTTAGGAGTATCCTCTTGGACACAGAGTTAAACTCTGAGACAGAGTTAAAGCCTCTGGAGCCAGCACTCATTGGCAGCTCTTATGGGTCAGGGAAGAGCCTGTTGGTGCTGCAGTGCCCTTTAGGCAGGTTTGCTGCTCTC
The DNA here is from genome assembly GCA_013400215.1 of Cisticola juncidis. Taxonomy (NCBI): domain Eukaryota; kingdom Metazoa; phylum Chordata; class Aves; order Passeriformes; family Cisticolidae; genus Cisticola; species Cisticola juncidis. The sequence goes on along the minus strand of VXBR01004201.1, from coordinate 3,812 downwards.
TGCAGCTGTAGCAGAGGCAGAAGGGCAGCGTTCCCTGAGCAGGCTGCTGTGTCCCTGTCAGACCAGGCACTTTGAGAGCCCGTACCTGGTGTACCACGAGAAGGTGAAGACGAGCCGCGTGTTCATCCGCGACTGCAGCATGGTGTCCGTGTACCCGCTGGTGCTGCTGGGCGGCGGCCACGTGCACGTGCGGCTGCTGCGCGGGGACACCGTCATCTCCCTGGACGACGGCTGGATCCGCTTTGTGGCTGCCTCCCCACAGGTGAGCATGGCAGGGCCTGCTGAGCCCAGCCCAGCTGAGCCCAGCCCAGCTGAGCCTCACCTCACCCTCGCCTCTGTGTTGTACCCCCGGTGTCAGGTGGCGGAGCTGGTGAAGGAGCTGCGCTGCGAGCTGGACCAGCTGCTGCAGGACAAAATCAAGAACCCCAGCATGGATCTGTGCGTGTGCCCCCGTGGCTCTCGCATCATCGAGATGATCGTCAAGCTGGTGACCACGCAGTGACAGCTTTCTGTAAAGAATCTGCCTGAGAGCAGAGCGAGGGACATCACTGTCACCGAGGGACATCGTTGTCCTGGTGTGTTGACTGGCCCCAAACGTGGCACTGACCTCTGGAAGAGAAGGTTGGCAACTGCACTGCTGAGTTTGGGGTGGTTTTTTATTCACTCACTTGTTGAGATTAAGGTGTCTTACAGCAGACTCTGTAAATGGGGAAATGGCAACTCTTCCAGAAGGAATAGAAACCTCTGAGTGTTTTTAATGGGACTATACCTGGCAGTCCTGTTTTTCTGGTCACACTAACACCTGCTAGCCAGCTGTTCCTTGCGGTAGTCGTGGCTGGGGGCAGCGTGTGACATGGGGAGCTGCTCCCAAATTGGTTTAAACTCACGTCTGCATTTTGACCAAGACTTTCCTGAGGCAGTTTTGGCTGACCAGAGATTCTCTGTTTACAGTTCCACCCAAAGCCCTTGTACAAGTGAGCACCTTTTGATTTGTTTCAAGAGGTTCTGAAATTCAGTCCATGTCCTGTGCTGAGGAGATGGGTGGGCTCAGTCAGTGTGGTGTTGGACTGTGGTTTATTACAGTATTAGAGCAGGTTGCTGTAATAAGTTAGCCCAGAGCCCATTTCCTTCTTGCAGGAAAAGCCAGTTATTTATTCACATCACTTGTTTTATACAGTTTTGCACAGACCTCGTGTGCAACACCTACGGGCTGGTCGTTTTCTTACTACTTCATTTTTTGGCAGAAGATGATTTGTGTGTACAAAAAATGAAATGAAAGAAAAACACTGAGCAACTTAGTAGTAAAAGCTATAACACTGAAACCTGGTATAAACGAATTTTGACAGCAATAAAGCTGAATAAAATGAACTCAATAGAACTCTGCCCTAAAAGGACTTTATATTAATAAAATGTAACTCAGTTATTACCTCAGTAAAACAGAGGGTACACTTCAGAAAACTCACAGTTAATCATTATTAATACTGAGTATAGCCATGATCTATATAAAACTGGAATAAAACACTGTCTAAACTTCATAATACTGAAGTTTAGCAGACATGAAATTTGCAAAATGAACTTAATGGAACTTAGCCTTGCTCAACAGACAGTAACAGAGCATTATTGGTCCTTAACTCTAGTTACAACAGTTACAGATTCTAATTATAGAATAAGATGTATTCTTATTCTGCTGTTACTAACACAAAAAGAAAATGAAAAGGTGAACAATCCGTAAGAGAAATAACGGCGTTGTGGTGTACTGGAGGGATAAATGTCTCAACAAGCATATTAAACTTGTAATTTAGTTATCAGAAAAACACATGGCAACTGCAAAGTTGACAGAAACAGAAACTGAGTAGGATTTCTTAGAGTGCAAGGTTACTGAAAAAAAGAAACATCATAACATGTCTTTTGGCAGAGTGCTGAACAGCTGAGTAGCCTCTCACTGTATTTTGTGTGATTTCATCTGGCAAATCTGTTAACATTCTTGTTGAAGAAATCAGACTATGCTGAAATCTCGATAGGTAATGAGGCACTGCATTTTACTGCTTGCTATCTCTCCAGCAACCGTAGAACTGTAAAAAATCAGAATTCAGGCAGGAAACAAAATTACTTGGACAAAGCTTTGTTAACTAGAGGGAGTCAGAACCCACTCTGTGCTGGAACAGGGGGCCTGTGCTGGGAAAACGGAGAGGGAGGGAAAGAGAAGGAGAACTGCAGGCACTCCCACCCTGCAGCTGCTGTGGGGAAAAGGAAGCCAAGGGACAAACCCAAGCCCAAGTCAAGTTAGAAAACACTTTGTCTTATCTGAGAAGTGGGAAAGAACAGCTGACAGCTCAAGGAAGGTTGTGCACAAACCAAGTCAGCTCTAACACGATGCATAACAAAGCTACAGGGCAAGGAAATGAGAATTCCAGTGCTTCAGAGTGACAGAAGTGAGGGATGCGAGATCAGAGGGAGGAGATAAAGGAGTTCCACAAATGGAACAGTATAAATATATCAAACAGCTCCAAGAAGTAGGAAAACAACAGCAGCAGCAGTTTCAGAACAGCACACAGGTATTACAGCCTGAAAGTACATTCAACACCTTGTGCCTGCTGCTGTCCTCCCAAAAGCTTCTCTACAGCTACAGCTCACTGTCAAACCTATCCATGGGGAAAATCCCAGATACAGAACACCCCACAGCTGAGTTTTCTTCTTTAATTAAACACAGGTAGACAGTGAACAGTTACCAGCTTCCAGCAGTGATCATTTGAAAACGTTTTCTCCATTTCTAGCACTTGCCTACTGACACAAAACAGATCTCTGGGAAGCTGCAGATTCCTGCTCTTTGAGGAGCACAACCATCCCTCACAAAATTTATTTTGACTGCTAAAATAATACTCAGCTGGGCTCATCACACACACTCTGTGCTTTTTACAGTGTTTGTTCAGAATTATGTCCCAAGTCACTCGTTCTCTTGACTGCTTGGAGAGCGAAATCCTCAATGCCTCAGGGTCTAATCTGCTGCCAACGGAAGGAGGGCAAGAGCTCCCTTCAATAATTTCAATTAATTCTGCAGTAACCAGGGGGTGAGGCCCTGGCACAGGCTTCTCCAAGGCCAGGATGGAGCAGCCTGGGGCAGTGGAAGGTGTCCCTGCCCGTGGCAGAGGGGTGGAATGAGATGATCCTTGAGGTCCCTTCCAACACCAACCATTCCATGACTCCATAACACAAGAAGTTTCTGTGGTGTAAACACAGCCTGGGTTTTTTGCCTTCCTTTTAAACTGGAAGAAGCTCAACCCAGAAGAACAACATCCAGTTCCTCCCTGGCAGCTCAGAGTAACACAGCAGTCCCAGAGGCAGTGGGAACACTCGGCAGCAGCAGCAGCTCAGCCTCAGCAGAGAAAGAGAAGCCTGGGTGCCACACACAGGTAGGTACTTGGCAATGAGATTGCAGCCTCTTCTTCAGCAGGAATATTTGTTTCTAGAAACTTCCTCTTGACTTTCAGTGTGCATGACAAGAAAATATGTGAATATTATTGCAAAACTCAAGTCCCCTGCTGTCTGTTCTCCTCTGCAGAAGGCAGCCCAAGGCTGAGGGTCCCAAGGGTGGAAGAGGGACTCACCAGTTCCTATGAGGCTGTGCTGGTTCAGCTCTAGGAGGCCACGGCAGCACAGACCTGGCTCCAGCCCTCCCTCCCCTTTCAGGGGATGCTGTGAGTCCCTGCAGGAGGGCTGGGGCTGCCTGGGGATGGAGATCAGCCCCTTCAGCCTTGGGCTTTGTCCCCCAGCTGTGACCTTCTGGAAACCTTTTTGTTTCATTTTTATGATAG
>VXBR01004200.1:284129-337569 GCA_013400215.1 Cisticola juncidis | reverse complement strand
AATACTGATTTTTGTCTATACAGTGGCTGTGAGTGTCNTAGAGTGGCTGTGAGTGTATAAAATACTGGATTCTGTGTATACAGTGGCTGTTAAGTGTATAAAATACTGAATTCTGTGTATGCAGTGGCTGTAAATGTATAAAATACTGAATTCTGTGTATACAGAGGCTGTAAGTGTATAAAATACTGAATTCTGTGTATGCAGTGGCTGTAAATGTATAAAATACTGAATTCTGTGTATACAGAGGCTGCAAGGTCCAGCCTGATCTCCCATTTATCACCCCCAGAGCTGCTGTTGTAATAACCAAGGATTAACAAGATACCAACACCTCCATTTGTGTCCTTTGGGTTAATCAGGGGCTCACCCTCGCCCCATCTCATCCAGGAGGTAAAACAGTGAGCACAGATTTAAAATCTGCTCCTGCTGGGGCTGTGGGTTAAAGGCAGCTCTGGTTATTGGTGGGGAAAGCTTCCTTTGCAGCACAGAAAAATTTGATAAAAATTTGAATGAAGAGGAGCTATCACAAGCCCCTGTAGTAGATAAACTCTAGAAATAAGAAAGTCTGGATTTCCTCTGAATTTACTTGTAGTTGATCAACTCTGGTGCCTAAGAAAACACAAAACTTTTCCTGTCATCACAAACTTATGTTGAGACACCACTCTGTAGAATTTTCTGGTGTTCTAACAAGATCTGGTCAGATCTCAGTGCAGCCTTTTCCTCAGGGCCCTGGTCTTGCAACCAAATACAATTTCAATTTGTAAGGGCTCAGTGATTTTTCCAATACCTACCACAGAGCACATGAAACAATGGCTTAGAAAACATTAGAAAAGATACATGGATAGAACAAGCCTCACCAAGTTGACAAAACAAATCACTTTGGAATAGTCTCAAAATGAATAAATATGATGGGAGTGAAGGAAAAAAGGTCTTTCATTACAAGGTGAGCAATTACAATTCAGTCTAAGCAAATGACTGTGACTCTGAAACTCTGCCTAAGAAATTTGAAACTTTGTCATTGTTAACATTATCATTCCAGTTTCAACTTTTACCATTTTAACAGGTACTTATGTGTAGAAAATGTATTTTTTTAAATTTCATGTATGATTCAAGAGAAGATGGGAGAGGAAAGGGAAATGGCAACTGTAACATTTTCAATTACCATTATTCATCTGTGCCAAGTCAAAAATAAAACCATTATTAGAATAAAGTGAGTTGCTTCATGCTAATTCTTCAGTGCCTTGTGACATCAATCTGCAAAGCTGCTGAGTTTTCAGATAAACAGTTTTACTTAAGATACCTAAATTATTGAATGTGTTATGCACAGAATGCTATTTCTCTCAAGCAAACATGTATATTGATATACTACTGAAGTGAGATTCCTTCCAGAAATAGCATTTTTATGAACTCCTTGATGCACAGGTGAACAATAATGGAAGTGAAAATCTCCTGGGGTTGTTTTCAATCTTAAATTGTTCCAGAACTGTTGTGTTCCTGGAGGAGAGCATTGCACCCCTTTATTCCAGACTAACTCACCTAATTGCTTCATGCTGCTTTTCTGTTTGCATTATTTCCCACCTTTTCACTCAGAAAGAAACCATTGCCCTTTTTGCTGCCAGGCTAATCAGTACCACAACTTTACACCTCCTAGAACTGCTAGAATAAAGAAATTAAAAAAAAAAAAAGAGAGAGAAAACATCCTCACTGCCAAATCATGTATTTTCATTAAATTCTCTTTCCTTCAGAGGAAAAGAATCTCTGAGGCTTGCATGAATCAATAAAAAGTATTGGGTTTTATAATGATAGAAAAACAGATCTGTTTAATTTATTAAAGCATATCCATATCCTTGCAGGCACTCAGACTCCTCTCACCCCAGTGCATTGGGCAAACTGAGACAGAACAAACAGAAACTCAACACAGAGAATGCAGAGTTTCCTTTATTGTTTGGAGAAACCTTCTGGCTGGTTTGGGAAACTCTGCATTCAAAGGGATTGAAGTTCAGCATCTGTTCCCTTCACATTACCAGGATTTTAGTTACCCATTTGCTATTTCAATGCAGATTTTTTAAAACAACAAAGGGATGGCTGAAAAAAAAATTAAACAAAATTAAATTAACAAAAATAAACAAAATTAAATAAACAAAATTGAAACTTTTTTTAATTCAGCAGGTGATTTTTGCTCTGAGAGGCGTATCCTTCCTCCTGTCCACATTCTCTGAATCAGGCTTGAGGAATCATGAGGAAAAGGAACCTCTTTATTATATGTTTTCATATATTTCATATATGACTCAGTTTCAACCTGAGTGCAAGCATTTACCATCAGGGGACCCCAAATTGCTCCTCTAGAACCTCTCTCCTTGCTCTCACAGAGATTACTTCAGAAGGGATAGGATTTTTTAAATTTGAAATATTAAAATTCAGCAGAAATGATCGTTTTCAATGCAGCCAGTAGAAAATACAAAAGCATAAAATACAAAAAAAAAAAAACAAAATACAAAACAAACAAAAAAAACACCCGAAAACCAAAACCCCTCTTAAAAATTCAATAACTTGGTCTGTCAAGTAATTACAGCAATGAAACAAACTTGACAAACTTCCCTGACTTGTTCCACTCAGCCATCCTTTGAGAGAGTTAGAAAACAGGTACTTTACACACCATCAGAGTAAAAAATCCCCACAATTCAGAATCAAATCTTTTTGGACCAATCACTAATAAAAATCCCATCTTATTAAAAGAGATTAATTCTGTTAATTTATCTCAGATGCAGGAGGGCAGGACTGAGAGACAGCTCTGGCTGCACAGCACACCCCAGCCAGCAAAATGCTGCTCCCAGCTTTGCAATGTCCATTTAACACTGATTTATCACAAGATTTCACTTTTGGAGTGGAGAGATTGTTCACAGAAGCAGCTAAAGGCTGATTACTGGTGGGATCTCTGTACATGCCCAGGACTTTGCCTCTCTTTCAGGATAAAACTGAAAATGAACTCCAGACCTTAGACATGAAGTTGTCCCTTCTCAAGACTATTAATTATTAATTGCACAATTATCACCCCAGTCCTTCCACTGGGAGCAGCAGCCAGCATTTGTGCCACAGGACACAAATGGACACAGGACACTTCCCAAGGGATTGGTTTTAGGATTGCATCACTCAAATAAACTGAGAACTTCACTGTGCTGAAACACCTTGAAAGATCATGTTGGTGAGCTAGGTGTGACTTCTGATAACAAAAACCACAAAAGGGAAGAAACCCCAGCATGTGGCAGATTGTTTTTTGAAGATGGATTTTAATTTGGAGAGAATAAAAGGATTAACAAATATAAATTTTTACCTCCATTCCCTCGTACAGTGACATTTTTAACTCTTGGCTGTGTTATTTTTTAGTGGGAATTCCATCACAAGAGCATAAAGGATGTGCAGTTTTTCCAAACCAGAGGCACTTTTAGTGGCAGTTTCCAGCCTTTCTGGCTTTCTGCAGCTGCCCAGCCTGGCTGTAACTCTGCTGCCAGCTGCAGTGACATCAGCACCACTGCCCAGAAATGACAGGAACAGCCCCCAGGAACAGCCCCTGCCCTCTGAACTGCCATGGGCCTGCTCTGGGCTCTGAAAATGTCCTGTCAAAAGCAGGAAAACACCTTTTATTCCTTTTTCAACACATTCAGAAGTGACATGAAAGGGCCTTGCAGAGTTTACAGTGCTGGGATTGTCACTGATGGTTGCAGCTTTTATTTAATACAAATAAAAGCTAAAAAGCTGGGGCAATTTTAGGGGATACTTTTATATTGGCCTCCAGTTTGGGTTGACCAGAATTGCAGGCTGGAGAAGTGAGGGTCAGCTCTGCTCCCAGAACAAAGTTTTCTCTCAGTTTTCAGTGCACAGTGTGATGTAAACCACAGCCTGAGCCCTTGGTGTGCACAGTTTAACCGGAATGACAGAACAGAATAAAAAGGGACCCACACCAAGATCGCTGTGTCCAAGTCCCTGCTCCTTGCAGATCTTCCTAAAACAAACTCCTCTGAGTGCCAGCATCATCCAGATGCTGCTTGAACTCTGACAGGCCTCGTGCTGGTGCCTTGGCACTGGAATAACAGAAAAAAAACAGGAAATATTCTTTCTCAAAACAGAGCAGAACGCCTCAATTTCCCTTATGTTTTCTGTGATTTAATATTTTTGTGGCTGGATACACAGGAACATCAGTTCAGTGCAGCTCCACTGTTTCCTTCAAGGTTTATTTAACTAAATACACTGAATGCCAACCCTGACATCTCTCCACACATCTGCACATGAGAGGGCATCTCATGCCAGTGTGGTGTTTAGGGACACCCACAGCCATAAAGGTTGGATTTCAGTTGATACTGTTTATTTTTACTTTTGGCCAGTAAAAGGTCTTCCCCTGCTGACAGACAATGCAGACCTTCACCAGCTACTCACAGCCCTGGCCAGCTGCCTGCCAAATGGAATAATTTTTGATTTTTTCCACTTCTGCTGTTCTGAATCTGGTTTGCTGTTGGGAAACTCCCAGCAGCAGATCAAGCACCTTTCTCATCCCAGACAAAACTAGAGACACCAGGAAGCAGAGAGGAATGATTCTTGGGGCAAAACCAGCAATCTGTTCCCAAATCAAGGGAAGAGTCAAATACTGAGGACCTCTGAATGTTTTAATCTGCTGCAGATGCCTCAAAGTTATTATTTTCCACTTCTAAAAAATTCCCAAAACAAAACAAAACAAAACCCACACAAAAATCCCAAGTAAATGAATAGAACCAAAAAAAGCAAAGTATAAATCAAGAAAATACAACAGATAGTTATTAATTCTTCAGTGGTGGATTTTCAGGCAATGCCTGAGCAGAAATACAAGTGCCCCTGTGGACCATTGCCTCCCTCTGGCCTGCAGATGTAGAATTTGGTCAGTAAATAAACTAAAAGCCAAAGTGGACAAATATTTACTAAACAGTGACAGACACACCCAGAATCCCACCAGGGACTCCACAATCAGAACCTCAGCAGACAAAATATAATTTCCTTTTCATTCCCATTATTTACAGGGGTAATACTGGATTACTGGGGTATTTACAATGTGACCACAGCTCTTGGTCTGCCAGAGTGATGGCAGTGCCAGTGTCCATTCCTGCCCTGGAACTGTGACAGACACACCCAGAATCCCACCAGGGACTCCACAATCAGAACCTCAGCAGACAAAATGCAATTTTCTTTTCATTTCCAGGTGGATATTTACAGTGTGAGCACAGCTCTTGGTTTGCCAGCAGTGATGGCAGTGCCAGTGTCCATTCCTGCCCTGGCAGGAGCTGTGCCAGGCCCAGGGTGGGCACAGCCTGGCACTCACAGGCCTGGCAGTGTGCTCACACATATTTACACCAAATAAACTTGTAAATGCAGGATTTACACAGAGCTACACCTACCTGAAGGAACTGCTGCAACACCTTTCACCTCATTGATCACTTTTTAGAAGAAAACCCATCAGTAGAGGACTGGATTTACTAGGGATTATTAATGATGCTGCAAGCAATTTCTTCATGTCAAACAAACAAACAAAAAAAACCCCAAATGCAAAACCATGAAAAGCAAAGAAGTAACAAGTGTGTGTTAAATTTATACATCCTAAAAGTGATGTTACACAAACAGTAACTTGATTAAACACAAGAACACGTGCAGGTACGGACCTTGATTGAAGTGTTCCTTTAATATAATTTAGGTATCTGAAATATTCTGCTGCCTTGATTAGAGTAGATTGTTTGCATTTTGATTTATTGCTTCAAGATCAGTATTCATTAAGTCACTTAATATAAAGGCACCCTTACAGCTGCTACCCTATTAAAGGTAATCATTTTTTCCCAGTCCTGTTTATAGCACAGTCACAGTTGCACTGAAACAGCCTGGAGCCATCTATTAATCACAGGCACAGTTTCCATGTATGAGCATCTTCAGAAACAAGTCCTGATGGCCAGGCCTGTGTTATGCACAGGAATTACAAATTGTGTTTTGTCTCAAATTCAAATTGTTTCGACTCTCACGTTCTGTCAGGGAGGCCCTGGGGTAACTGTGCAAGAGGGTTTATTTAAAATATTGCCTGGAAGTTTCAAAATGTCATTCCCTGCAGTGTTACAAGTCTGTTTGTTTGTTTGTTTGTTTGTTTTTGGTTTTGGTTTTTTTGGGGTTTTTTTTGTTTTTTTGTTCTAAGTGAGAGTCTCAGTTTTCACTCAAACCAGTGTACTGAAATCAATGCAATTCCTCTGTAACTTCAATAAACTTTTAAAATTGCAATTGTAAACACAGCACTTTATCTTTCAGCACCGCTGGCCAAAAGCTACCCACCTGCTTCAGTGCTTCTGGCTGATACATTTCACATTTATTCTTTGCCTGCTATCAAAAGGGACAGAATAATCCTGTGATAGTGACGTTAATTAACTGAACCACTGGCCAAAAAAGATTAAAATGCCAGAAAAGCCACAGTACCTGCTTATCCTCTTTGTTTTAACATCTCTGGAAGGTCAGGGAGAAAACACCCTGACACCCAGAACAGACAAGATACAACACACACGAATTGCAGCAAATGCTGTCAGCTCCTGGTTTGTGGCATGAGCTCCTATCATGGTACCAACACTGATTTTAATTCATCCAGAGGCTGCAAACACCACTGGAGAGCTCTGAGTTCAGTGGCACTGGTGAGCAACTCTCCAGGCTAAAACTGACCTTCAAACCATCCTAAAATATTTATTTTCCTAATTAGCCAAGTTATCCATAGATGAGGAAAAGGAGTTTTTTGTCTATTCCATAAATATATCAACCCATCAGTAATGCAAAAACATTCAAAGGGATTTGAATATTTGATTTGTCAAAGACCAAAAACACAGCAGCATAACCTGAAAAATCCAGTGTTATTTCCTCACACAAAGCATTTTTTTCCTGTTGCTAGATAATGCCAATTAATACACTGATACATCCAGGAATAATAAAAGAAGTTTTGCTGTACTTCTTCCCAAGTACAATGCAACAGGATTTCAAAGGGCTTTCATCAACACAAATTTCACAATTTTCACATTTCTGTTTGCAATAATATTCTGAAAAGCAGCACCTCCACTCTGGGGCTGCACCGTGCTGTTTGCCCAGGGATCAGACATCCCATCACAGCCCCTCTGCTCCTGAGAGAAAAAAATTCTTCACAGAACTCCTGCTAGCATCCCTTTATACATCCAATTATATATATTGTTACACTCATTTCTTCTCTTTCTGTGGTTTCTATCCAAAATCATTACAATTAATGGGAAAAGTTCCATGGCCTCCAAGGGATTTCATCTATTCATCTTTCCATTCTGTCAAGAAATGCTGATGTTTAAAGGAATCATGCTCCCTGTTCTGTGTAGCTTCATTAAAACTACTGTGGCAGAAGTAGTTCAAAGGCACGAGGTTTTTAAAGCTCTGAAGAAGCTTGAAAAGTTTGCCTGGTAATATATTAAAAATAGATATTTTTAGTATAATAACGCTTCAGTGAGGCACTGATAAGGCAGGGAAGATAATAAGGGAATGTGGTAAGAGAAGAAGAGCTACAGAAAAATATCAGCCAAGGCATCTGAGGAGTCAAAGAAGAAGTTTCAGTCCCCATTCTGCACTTTAGGGGTATCTGGGCAGAGGGTGCAGTGTTACATCAACAACTGATTTCAGCTGGGCCAAAATTAGGATGGAAACAGTAATAACTGGTCAGGTTTGGGTCACTGAAAAAAGACAAATCATAGTGGAGTCACCTGCAGAGAAGTCAACTTACAGCTCACTTTGTAACTCAAACTGGAGAGAGATTTATATTTCATATAATAAAAGCAGAAAACATCACCATTTCTTTTCCAACCCCTTGAATTTAGTACAGTTACTAAGACTTATGAAATAACCTTGTATTATTTGTAAATAAATCTATTTTATTTAAACAACTACACAGGGACCAGAAGCAAAATGCACCTGGGGTAAATAATGGCAAGTAGGATTTTTTTCCTCTTGACCAGCTCCTATTCTACTAAAGCACTGCAAACAATTCACAAAGCCAAAGGTTCATTCATGACTGTTATGCTTTGGTCATTTCACTTTCATTTTGCTAAAAATTAAGTCCCTCAGAGATAATCAGTGATAATATTTGTATGAGAAACATCCCCCATTATGCAAACCTCTCAAGCTTCCACTCTGCACATTCTGCAAGGTGTAAAAAACTTGAATTTCACTTGGATTTTCTCCCAGCAAAGATGCAGCCAGTGATACCAGTGAGCCTGAGAGGGCTTTAGGGACACACCAAGTCCTCCCTACCCCCAGAACTCTGGCATTTTTGGGATGGATGCTACTGCATCACCACATCCTCCTGTCACAGTCCCCCTTTATCCTGTCCATGTTTCCCACTGAGGACAATAAATGATCTCCCTGGGGGTTGGGGGCCCAGAAAAGCTTCCCACATATTCCTGTCCCTCTGGGAGAAAATTAATTCCATGAATGGTCCTGAGCAGCCCCAGCACAGCACCCCCACCAAAGGAACTGGTTTCAAATTTCCTCAGCTGCTGCAAAAGGCAAGAATGGAAATAAGGAGTAAATAAGGATACCAAGGCATTTGGTGGAGGTGGACAAAGGGAAAATGAAAGCACTGGGAAGCTGTTGCACAGGGCAATGGTGCAGCCTGTTAAAATTAAAATTCTGTATTTACATCAGTTAAAATTCTGTATTTACACCAGTTAAATGTGTGTGTAGGTACAGCAGCCTGTTAAAATTAAAATTCTGTATTTGCACCAATTAAAATTCTGTATTTACACCAGTTAAATGTGTGTAGGTACAGCATTCTGTTAAAATACAGGCATTCTGTATTTACACCAGTTAAATGTGTGTAGGTACAGCCTGTGCCTGCAGCTGTAGGGCTTGAACAAACACAAACCACAGCTCCTCTGGTGTATTTTGCTCAGAATTTCCTACATGCAGAACTCAACTGGGGGTTTGTTATCCACTACAACACTTCCCAAACTCAGTTACACTCTTAGAATGTCACATTAATACACAGATCCCACCCAAACGTGTTTGTGAAGGGAACTGACACAAGGGTATGAAGAACTGAAATCACTTGTTAAAAAAGCTCCACTTCTGCATGAATAAAAGCTTTTAATACAGCAATTTTCAAATATCCCATGTGTTTGGAATGATAGAGCATGGGGATGCAAGCCACACTGGTTTACTACTGCAGAAAAAAACTCCTTGACACTGGGCATTATCAAAAATAAAGTACATGATATTTCAGTTTTCTCTTTTTATGCTATTTCCCCCTCACATTCAATTAACAAAGTGCATTTCTTTTTATGCTATTTCCCCCTCACATTCAATTAACAACGTGCATTTTTGCTTTTATTTTAAAAAACCAACTCATGCCCTTCCCCTTAGGGACACTGCTGGTTCCCAGAGCTAGCACAGCTGGCATTCCCTGGTGCCAGGGACCATCCACAACCCCTGGGCCCTGCTCAGGTACCTCAGAAATGCTCTTGGAGGGGCTGCTGGAAACACAAACACAGCCCTGCATCGTTCCTGCCTCTCCTTTCCCTCCCTGCATTTCCCAGAGATAATTCCAGGTACCAAGGCTGCAGCATCCCTCAGAGCCATCCCCTGAGAGGAGCAGGCTCCACCTGCACAAGGAGCAACTCTTCAAGGGAAAAAAGGGATTTCTTTTACAACCCTGGAACAGGCACCAACTCCTCACTGAGCCATTTTTCATCCCTCAGCTCTAATTCCACAAACAGCCTTTGAAATCCAGCAAGTGTCTCCATGCTCTGTCCCAGTCCACACAATCCTTCCAGGTCCTGAGGAAACAAGCCAAAAATTGTCTGCAATTTTTCCTCTTGGTGTTTGAAATTATTCTGCTTTCCATGTGAAATGACCACTTTGGTCCTCAGTAAATTCTTTAATGAGAAAAGAATACCAGAGAACAGCTCTGTTAGCCTGGGATATGGAACAGGGAGCTGAAGGTACCCAATGGCAGTGATGAGGTGAACTGCTTTATTGCCAGTCTCAACCAGAATGAGAGATTTCCTTGACATTTTTCAGAGGGCTAGGTGTTTGCTCACTCTGTGAGCTTTGAATTTCAGCTCTCACTTCAGAACATATTGCAGTTTTGCCTTCTTTTGCTTGAGCTTTGAATTCCCACAGTTACAGGCTGGAGCTTTTCCCTGATGATCAGAGAGGGACTTCATTTCCATTTTCAGTACTTAGCTGTTTCTTTCATCCAGCTCTTTCCTAAAGATGATTTCCACATATTATATTTGACCACCATCTAGAATTTCCCTTTGAAATTATTTGGGAATGAGCCCTGGATAAAGCATGGCACAATTTGGGGACTATAATCTATCTGAGTCAAAGTGAAGAAGCAATCAAGGCCTGGATTCTTCTTTGAGTACAAAAAGACAGAAGCATAATGAAAATAGTTTATTTTTGTTTCACTATATTTGAAGTCTTCTACCACCTTCTCAAGCATTCATCTAGACTAGAAATTTTCTTATCCTTGCTGAAGGAATCAGAAGATTTTCAGAGAAAGCTCTAAAACAAAGCTCTGGATTTAAAATCTTATCCCAGCACTTTCAATGATGAATTTTGGCTGCCTCACATTTCTTCTCAGACCCCTACCAAGCATGAATACCTCCTGCTCCTGCTGCCACAGCTCAGCAATCTCTGGAGCTCAGAGCTCCTCAATTTCTTAACCCAGCACCCAGAGAAATCCAGCTGTTTTCTGCCATCAGCCCTCTTCTCAGCTTCCTGCTTTTCTAAAAAACTCAAATTTCTCTGCCTCTAAAGACCTGAAAATAATTTCCCTTCTTGAAAAAAGCAATTCTTTAAAGTCTCTGTCATTAAACAACTCTATGAGATATATGGCTATTTTATACAACTGTGGGGAAACGTGTTCTTGTTGGTTTGATAATCATCACTGAGCAATAAATAAAAATTAAAAAAATACCCATGACTTTGAAGCTTATTGCAAAACCAACATTGTTTCTATCATATGGATTTTGTTTATGAACTCAGAGAACCCACAGGAATAGAAAAGCATCCTCCAGCATTTTACCACGAGTCACAGAACTCCTGTGTGTGCATCCCCTCCCCAGCACAGCAGGCAGGCCAAATGCACAGTTCCAATTTTAATACTTATGAATTGTTAAACATGCTCTTTATCCTATTAAGCCATAATTCAAATTAACTTCCAAATAAGCCATTCCCATTAAACATGTCACTAAAACAGAGCTTCTGAAATACAGGAAAAAACAAAAAGCAACTTTGAACTATCAGACAAACAAGGAGTGGGGGAAATATCCAGGAAAGGAGTTATATTATGGGAATTATTTTGAGAAATTGTTAATATCTCATCCTTTTGCCACAGGCTGTGTATGATTTTAGGCAGGAAAACCTTCCTAGTGCTGCTGGGCCCTTTCTATTTCCCATTCCTGGCCCGGGAGCACTTCAGGGTAGGAAGGGAATTTACATTCTTCAGAGCCTTTACCTGAAAGCCTGAACCTGGAAGATTTTGAACAGTGTTTTGAAAGAGAATTCAGGAGTATCACTTAAAGAAAAAACCCCAGATTGGGTCCAGCAGTTGAGTGTGGGAGATTACCCTGTCATTACCCTGTCATTACCCTGTCAGGAACCCTGGGCACATCACCTGGTACCTGTGCCCAACAGGAGCACAGATCCCCTGAGGGGCAGCAGAGCTGGGAGCTCCTTCAAGGCTGTAAAGGGCCCAAAGTGCAGCTGGAGAAGCCTCAGGAAATGCAAACACACATTAAACACCCCAAGAGATGCAAACCTGTCACTGTGAGCCTTGCCAGAAAAAGACACACGGAGCCTGGAGTTTGGGGAGATCAGAGCAGCAGGGAGAATCCCCTGCTTTGTTTGTTACTTCCTATTTTATACTTCTAGCAAGGTGACCATGGATTGGAGAGTGACATTCCCACCTCTCACCACACTGGTCAAAGGGACTGTAACACAACCTCCCCTTCTCTTGGAGAAGGAATTCAAAACAATGACAATATTTAAAACACACCATCTCCTGTTGACATGAATGAGCGTGAGAAGGTTCACACTTCTACTTTAGTATGAACGCTCAGCAAATTAGGAAATCTCATGGTGACACAAACCCAAGGATTCTGCTCCACTTCAGCCCTCCAGAAGGCTCCCTGCTGGATTACCCTAAGTGACAAACCAAAGAGAACATCCAGCAGCCTCAATCAAACAATTACTGTGAGAAAGCACCAAAACATGAATTATTTTTGTTGTTGAATATGCTTTACATATATAGGTTATAGGTACCTGTATAGGATAATATATAGGATGAATTATCTTATCCAGCCTGCCCCACACTCAGTGAGCTGATGAGCCCAAGAGCATCAGCAGAGGCTCAGAGAGGACAAAGGTCTGAGGCTGCAAGGCAGGGCCTTGGAAGGTACATCCCAAAACGAAACCCCTCACGTGTCAGGCTAAGACTGAAAAATATTTATGATTTCCACCCCCAAGAGCACAGAGGCTAAAAAGAGAGGGTGTGTGCCTCCCACTGCCAGCCCCACACAGTCTGCCCATCTTAAACCAAGAAAAGGATTTTCTTTTTTTTTTTTAAATCACAATATTTGTTATTCTATGAGCACAACCATAGCTCTGAGAGGAGGCTCCTTACCTCCCAAAACCAGGATTAATTTATTATGGCAACAGGGGAGGAGAGAGCAGGGAACAAACATTTTCCCCAAAAGGATCAGGATTGGCAGCCTGCACATGGAAATGCTGAAGATTCAGATTTTTTTTCCCACCTGCATTCCAAAGTTCTGCTTTCTCTTCTCCTGACTCTCTCTCTGTCACTACATCAATCGACCACACTGCCCCATTTCCTTTAAGCAAAGCATCAGTGAAACTCCAGGGCACAGCACAGTGACAATGATCTTGCAGCACAGATCTTTCTGCTTGCTCAGGGCAAGGCAAGAATATTCCTAGAAAAATGTCATCTTAAAAAAAAAGAAAAAGAAAGAAAAAGAAAAAAAAAGGAAAAAAAAGGAAAAAAAAGTTTTAACTCGCGTTTGACCCACAGACAAGTCAGCTCTTGGATGGATCAATTATATAAAGCCAACGTGGCTAGAAGGCAAATCCTGTCAAAAATTGCATGAGAAACAGGATAAGGAGGAAAAAACATTTGCCAATGATCCTTTAGCACTTATCAGAAAAATTAAAGCATGGTAGAAAACATTTCTGAAATAATTATTTTTAGTTTTCATCCTATTGTCTTTCAATCTTTTCTTCAGAGATACAAAAATGATGGGTTTGGATAAGACTGTGAACAGCACCAGAATCTTGCATCCTGATGTCCAAAAAGAAAAAACATTGCCCCTCTTTAACCATCAAACCCTCCAAAGACTCTCTAGGATCTCTGGGCACTCAGAACACAAACTGTGCTCACACTTCAGCCAGCACATTCCATAACATCTGCATTTTCATTCCATAAAAATTCAGTGTTTCTGATTTTAGTCTTCAGGTTAAGCTACGCTGGTTATGTGCACTTTACTTGTCCCAAAAATCCAGATTTGACAAATTATTTGTATGTTTTAACTCTTGCAGAGCGTTTCCTTTGACATTTCTTTGATTGTTAATTCAGTTGAATAAAATTGCTTGTGGTTTTAAAGGTGCTGCTCAGCAACAGCAGCTCTGTGTTAGCAGCTCTGTGCTACATTTAGATGTCCACTCACGCAAGCCTACAGACAGAAAAGTTTCATAAATAAATACATTTTCAAGGTGACTTTCTTTAAAACAGCTCAATTCAAAGATAACAATTTTTGCCTTCTGGCACTTATTCTAAAAAATATTCATTTTGCATGAGTAAGTCCGTGTAAAAGGCAAAAAGATGCCACTACTGCTCTTAAAAATAGTTGGGGAAATAAAAAAGAAAGGAAGCTACATAATTTCTAAATTCCTCTGTAGATAATGTCATGGGAAATTTGCTGTGTAACTTCAAAATGTTGAGGTCAGCCTTGGGCTCAGTTCAGCAGAGCTCTGAGGCAGAGGCAGGGTGTCTCAGGTTCTCCCTCCACTGGCTGTGCCCAGCAGGGTCTGCAGGGTTGGAGCTGCAGGGCAGAGCCCGGAGCTCACAGAGCCCCCAGGATTGGGGTGCCAGGGGCTCTCATGGGCTCAGGGTGTGTGGGAGCAAGGGAGACAAACCTGGGGACAGACACTGTCCTGTCACTGCCCCATGGCAATGGGACCTTTCCACTCAGAGTCATTCCTTGGTATCACCGCGGGCACGGAAAGAACCACACAGGACACACTGGTGAGCAAAGCAGGAAAAAGAGACGAGTTTATTTACAAAACTCAGTTTTATACATTTCCTATGGGGCCTGTGGATTGGAGGATGGAATTCCACCTCTCACCCCACATTGGTCAAGCCAACTGTCAATCACCTTTCTCCTCCCACCTAGAAATATGGACACAATGAAAGAGTTAGCAAAACATGGCCAGTGTTTATAGTGGAAAGTGTGATAAGGTAACATTGCTGACTCCAATATGAAGAACCCACCAGAAGGCTTAAAAAAGACTTCAAAACCAGGGTAACACCTTGGGATTTATAATCTTTGCAATCCTGCAGTTCTTTAGTGTCTAACTCCAAACTCCACACACAGGGTGAGCTGCTGCTTTCCCATTTGGTCAGACACAGCAATTCCTCTCCAGGCCTGGGAATCAAGGACATCTCACTGCCTCAGGTCTCACAAAAGTGAGCTGGGGGAGAAACTTGGGGTAAATGGCTTCATTGCCTGAAGCTGTAATTGGGAAATTAACCCTCAATATGCAAATAAATCAAACTTATCAAAGTGTGCAAAACGTGTGGCTCACTGTCCACTTTGGGTACAGCACCTTGGGGCTTCGTCTGCCCTAAATGTACCTGCAGGCCCTCAATAAATACAACTGCTCTGCATTCCCTGAACTCTGTCTGTCTCTGTTTTAGGCAGCCTGACAAGGCACCAAGAGAGCAAAGTTAATTCAAGGCTCACTCCTGGGTCAGTGCAGGGAAACCACAGCTCTGCCTTCAGCAATGCCCACACATTCACAGGGAGGGAAACACAGCCAAAACTCCAGCACACCCGAAGATGGTTTGAGGAGAGGATGAAAGAGCTCATGTTGGATTGCATTCCCTCCTTTCCTGCTAACAAGCCCAACACACAGAGCACACCACACATCCTGTGACATAACATTGACATTCATGGAGCTAATGCTAAAAACAGCACAGTGCAGCTCCACTGACAAGCTGGCAGTAAATCAGAGCATTGCCTTGTACATCTGCTGCACCACTTGCTTTCCTGGGATCTTTGCTTGAATTAAGATGCTACAAAAGGAGGGGAAAAAGCCAAATAAACTTGTGTTCTTGTGGGTAGTGAACTTGTTCTCAGCCTTTATGAAAGTTCTTTGGGAGCATGCTGGTGCTCCTGGGGTCTCTGTTGCTGCCGGGGTACAGAGCTCTCTCCTCCTTCCAGGGGTGTTTCATACCTCCAATGAGTGATTGTCTTGGGTTAGGTAACAAAAAAAGTGTATTCTATTTCACCTGTAGAAAGCAGTTGGGGATGGTTTCTTTTTTCTTTATCTCCTGTAACTCCAGGGGAGGAGGGCAGAGCCTTCTGATCACAGCCCGGCTGTTAAACCAGGCGGGGCAGGGTTTGTGATCTCTGTCACCACTGCCCACCCTCGGGGAGATCTTCTGTTCATGGGCCACTGAGGGTCACAGGGACTGACACATTGCATCATCCATTGGGAGATGGAACACCCAGGGGGAGGAGCCAACCATTCCCACCCAGATAAAAACTGAGACGTAGGAACACCAGGCAGCCTGTTTGCCACTGGATTCCCAGCGGAACACCAGACCCATCTCACCACCAATGAACCCTTTCTACAAAATCTACTCCAACAGAACCCCTTCTGTTTCACCAGGAGGATTTATTTGGACTGCTCCCAACACCCTGAACAGGGTGTCAGGTCATGTTCTGACTCTGTTAGGGTTTCTAGGGTTTTTTGTCTGTTTATTTATTTTTGTACTACTACATTTGTATTTTTTAATATTCCTAGTAAAGAGCTGTTATTCCATTTCCCTAAACTTTGCCTGAAAGCTCTTAACTGCAAAATTATAATAATATGGAGGGAGGAGAGTTCACATTCCCCATTCCAAGGGAAACTCCACTTTTCCCTGGCAGACCCTGTCTCCCCAAACCAAGACAGTGATGTGCAGGTATCTCTATAGCAACCACAGATAAATGGCCAGGATATTTGCACATGCACATTTATTGCATGTGTCCTACAGGATATGGTGGCATTCATTCCAC
This sequence comes from Cisticola juncidis, assembly GCA_013400215.1. NCBI lineage: Eukaryota > Metazoa > Chordata > Aves > Passeriformes > Cisticolidae > Cisticola > Cisticola juncidis. Next base: position 321,214 of record VXBR01004200.1, on the reverse strand, counting down.
AATTAAATTTGTGTTGGTGGCACTTTATGTTGTCAAACAAAGGACAGAATCACACAGGCTGGGAATTGGGAAATCTAACATTCATGGCAAATCTTATTTTTTCTCTTTGTACCTCACAGGTTGCTGGAAACCATTATGCCTAAGGGAATGGTGCCGCAGGAAAGTTTACAAAACCCCTGCAGAGACTACGTTTGGAAAGGAGGAAAATTTAAATCTGTGTTATAATACAGCATTCTTACATATGTGAGAAGCACATTTCAGAGATCTCTCTAGATCCAACAACTCCTTTCCCTCTCTGGTGTTACCCAGTTATCCATGTTGTTAAATATAGACTTGAATCCCCACATATTACTGGAAACCAGCTCCACTCCACAAAAAACACTGGTGTAACGTTTTATATTTGAATTATGTTAACATTGTGAAGACACAAGTTTTTCTAGCGGTTCCCTTTCTTTCAGTCTCCCTCTTGGCAATGTTAGAGCAAATTTCCTTCTTCTCATCTACTGAAGTTCAAACTTTCCTATTTAAAAGGTAAGAGAGACAACAGACTTTCAAGAAGTTTTTCTCTAAACTAGAATTGTTTGCATCTATTGTTGGCATTGTGCTTGCACTAAATATACATTTTACACGGAGCTGTCCCTGTCTGAATTAAAGGGGAGGAAAAAATTTAGAGGAAAAAACTCCTTATGATCATTGCTCTGTGTGCCTGGAAAAACAAACAAACAAACAAACAAACGGCACCAGAGAATGTAAAGAAGAGGAACATTAAAGGAGAAATTTAGAAATTATTGAAGAGTTCACCTTTTATTTTTAGTATATATATATATTTAGTAGTCCTTTACCAACTATTCAGAGAACAAGACATGGTTCTCAGAGTACTATGACAATCATGCCAAGGAGTTAATTACTACTAAATAAATATACTGCTATACCTAATTTTCATCTGCAGTTGATGGATTTTTACTTCATTCCTTTTTCCCCAAGGAATCAGTGCACTCACAGATTTTCATGAGAGTTCAGCTCTCATTTTGGCAGCCCAACGAGAGCCAGACTTTGCTGAGAGCTCGGAGCCTCGCGGAACAGGAACTGTGAGGAGCTGAGCTATTTTGAAAATCTAGCAGCTGCTGTGTAGGTTGAGAATATGAAATTCTGGTCCCGAGCTCTTTAAAAGCCTGGCCTTACCTAACTAACAGCATTATAAGCAAGAATCCTAAATCTAGGAAATTACAGTTCCTTCTGCAGTGTCCTTTGTCCTGCTGAAAACTCCCACTTTTAGGGCATTTCAAGAACTTTGCATTCCCATTATTGCCACCAGGCCCCTCGCTGCCTCCAGGAGCAGCTCTGACCTTTCCAACACATCCTTCTTCGGGGAGAAAAGGTTATTTTCCTTTCCCTGCTTTAATGGTGAAGTTGCCTCATTACTGGCACCATTAGAATTTTAAACTGAAATGATGCTCAGCATTTGACTCGGGGGGCTCAGAGGGCTCTGCCAGTGTCACCCCAGTGGTCACAGCCCTCACCTGTCCCTCTGCAGGTACAATCTTAACAGGCTGAAAAACAGAGCCAGCTTCCCTCTGATCAGGGGGAGCGTGCCCTCGCTCTTCCTCGCTCCCTCAAATTACCACAGCAACAAATTCATAAAAATACAGAAATGCCAATATTTATGAATACCCTATTAATTTTCTGGGAAGAAATAACAGCAGGGTCATTTCAGATAGAGAAAAAACAGTCCAGAAATGGGCAGGTTGTGCTCTGCAGACACTGCAGCCCCAGCAGCACATTATTCACATCGTACAAGCATCAGCTGTTCTTCTGGAACACTTTACTTGCAGGATTTCTTTACAATAGATGTTCCCTTTCTCACTCTACAAACTTTCCTTCCCTCACCACTTTGCCTACAGAACCAATTTGAGTATTTTTTTCAAACCTTCCTTTTTTTCTTTTTTTTCTTTTTTTTTTTTTTTTCTTTTTTCTTTTTTTCTTTTTGGGCAAAATGCTTGGTTTTGAATCCTATTTTTTAAATGAAGAATTAAACAACTACAAAGGATTGCAGAATACAACACTATTGATACTTTGATGATTTAATCAAGCTCACATTATTCTACCCGTTTTCTTAATTTTTTTGTGGTTTTTCGAGATGAAAGAGTTAAAGTGTGTTTTCTGCAAAACATTCCATCAATTTACATGGTCTGCAAAAGGCCTTAACAATTTCATAATAATGACTGGAAAAAGAGAGACAATCCTGATTCCTGTCACTGGAAAATGAAGTATTTCAAAACCATATCAAGAGATACTTTAAGTGATGTGTAACCAGTGCTTTAAATCTTTTTTTAGTTATTGTCAAGAGAAATTCTGGTGAGGTTTCCAGTTTGAGCCAATATTCCTAAATGCTTCACTTGGATTGCACTGACACAATCTTTTAAGTTCAGGCAATGCATTTTAGTTTATGCAACAGCACTGTGGAATAAAAAATTCTAAGAGCTTTAAGATTGTCTTGTTTTTAAACATGAACTGAAAATCTCTAAACAAATTATATTAGCAAAATTATCACCACTACCAGACAGCTACATTCCTCATGCTAATTTCAAATATATTTCAAATTTAATTCCAGTTGTCACATAAACTGTTATGCACATTTTGTAATCATGCATCTCTAATCAACTTTAGATCCCAAATTACATTTGTCTGGAGAGTTTCAAGCTTTGGATTGCAGAGTCATGGAACCAAACCTTAGTGGACATGGAAAGATTCACACAAGGCAACTGCTGGAATAGAGGCTGCTCCTCCCCTTTCAGGCTACCTGGAATTACAACTACTTTTAAATTTAATCAAAGAAATGGCATCAAGGATTCTGTAAGTGCTCTTCCACCAAACATTAACAGGAAATTGGAATCCCTGCAGGATCCTGTGGGTGCCCAGGGCTCTGGGGCTGTGCCCACAGCAGAGCCCCAGCACCAATCACCCCCTGCACCCACAGCCCCAGCGTTTGCTCTCCCTGCCCACAGCACACCCCTCTTGCACACCCACTGAAGCACCAGACTGCACTAAAGTGAATTTGAAGGCACAAATGTCATTTATTATTTTGCCACTTCACCCCCCCCACACCCCTTCTTTCTTGGCAATCAGCTGTGATACATAACCTGAATTTTAATACCAAATTACAGGAGCGCTGTGTAAATGGCACACTCAAAAATGCAGACTTTCCCTTTTCTTTTAGGTAAAATTAAGCTAATCTGCTCTGACAGAAGAGGGCTCTTTGGAACCACCTAGTGAGTCTCCCAAATATGAAGCAGTAACTCAAATGTCAATTACTTTTCCAACAGCAGACAAATTGCTGGCACACTAATGCAATTTAAGGACAATAATTAGATAACAGGACTACAGAGTGTACCAGGTGACAGAGTTTCTGAGATAATAGAATCTAGTGTCCTACTTCTTAAATATTAACATCATTCCATTTCAGTCAATCGGTTTATGGTAATTTTAAAAGGGCAAAGCAAATTCTTTTTATTGCTAATAATATTGTGCTTCTCCAGCATTAGCTTTGAAGGTTAGCAATTTACAGGGTCAAACCTTAATTATATTATTTCCTTTTTATTTACTTTTCTTTTTTAATCTTTCCTCTTTGAAGTCCTTTCCTATTATAGAGATTTTAAAGCACTTGATTAAAAAAAATTGAAACTCTTGAAATGTGAGTTCCCTGTGCTCCATAGAAAGGAGCCAGTTACATCACAGCACATGTAACATCTTTGTTAGGCTCATTTGGAAATGCACAAACTTCCCTATAATCACTCTCTGTTATAATTGCATTCTAGTCTAGGTGGTTTTGTTATGTCAGGCAATCCACAGTGCCATGTACCATGTCCAAGGCTTTGCAAAATAAACGCAGTCGAGTGGCTCTCCATAAATACTCCAGGCAGAAGAAATCTCCTTGCTTTAGCCACAAGTACCCAGATCACTAAATTTCACTTTGCACCATGAATTTATACTGGAATATTCTTCCATTCCCACTTTTTACCCCCCATTAGTCAGCTGTGGAACATTTGTTTTCAACAAAGGCTCTGTAATTCTCGACACCAGGCTTGCTTTCATCCATAAAACTAATGCCCACTGACACAGTGAAATATCTCCACTCTGACCAGGGAGACTAACTCCAGGGCAGGAATTTACCTGCAGCAATGTTTAGCTTCTCAACTGAGACCACAACAAGAATGCAAATTTATATTCTCTATGGGTTTTTTTAAGTTTTCAAATGAATAAAGACAGAAGATAAATCATAATACAGACTGTGAAAAACTGTATTTCAAAACACGCTTTTTTTTTTCCCATCTCAACCAAGAGAAAAGCTTTAAGTGCTGTATAAAGAACCAGCCAAGCCACCTGGCTTTCAGAAATGTTTGTGCCACTCTCCCAAAGCCCTGCTTGCATTCTCTACAAGCCTTGTGTGGTACAGCTGTACTTGTTCTGGAGTGTTTGCTGACAGACACACCAAAAGGCTGCTGCCAGGTCTTCTCCTTGAGGATACAGCTTTTCTGGCTGGGAAATATTCACTATATAATATTGTAATATAATATTAATATCATAACAGTGGTTTGCTGCCTGCTGTGGGGTGAGGAAAGGGAAAGTTTGCAGCCTGTGAGCCTGCAAAGCTGAGCACCAGTGCCCAGGCATCCTCAGGGTACCCTGTGAGACCTTTCCACTCTTTGGACACACACAAACACTGCTTGGATTTATCCTGTGTCCCACTGCCCTGCACTGCAGCACTGGATAATGATCATTAACTGATTTGTTACCTGCTGATAATCACAGGTATAAGGCACTGCCTGGACACTCTGAGTTCACCTGGATCTCTGATAGCACACACTGATCAGAAATACTGATCAGAATGATCAGAAATACTGATCAGAAATACATCACTGCTGACACTGCTGCATCATCTCTGCTCACCATTCCTGGATCATCTCTGCTCACCATGTCTGCTCACAAATCACAGGTAGTCTGAGAAATTCCCCGTTTTCCACGTGCATTTCAGCTACATTGAGAAACTGAGCTGTGCATATCTGAGCAGTGTATCCTAGCATTACCTGGGTGCTTCAACAGGAGAATTCTCCTGCTTTTCAACAGAATTCCTGTTCATTTTGACTGGCAGGGAATATGGATGTGTGAAATCAGGAATGGAAATGCACCGTGCTGAGGACTTGGGTATCAGAGTGGTCATCTCTGACAAGGCCCTCAGGCAGAACACCAAAAACACTAAAAAATCTCTTGTGTGTCCCCTCCAGCCCTGTGACAGAGCCATGTCTGCAGCTGCCATGGGCAGAATGGAATGGAGCCTTTTGGAAAGAGCAAACTGCTGCAACCTCACAGCACAGAGGCAGAGAAATTTGGGGCTGCTCTCTCACTGCCTGAACTGCAGCCAGAACTCACATTTGACTTGGAATGAGATTTAAACAGCCACGTCCCCAGTACAGGAGAAAAACAAAAAGCAATCTTGGAGGTGAACCCTCTGCTCCCTGCACCCAGACACCTCCTGAGCTCTGTCTGTTTATCACACCATGCAGCAGGACAATTCTTTGCTCACAAAACTCCTCGAGGAAACTTTCTGTTAAAATAGGCAAACAAATGTTCACCAGTGCAGAGGGACTGGTGGGATTCACCCCAGAGCTCAGGGGATGCTCTGGCTACAGCCCCTCCCTCTCATCTGCCAAGGGAGGCTGGGGAGGGCCTGGAATATGACCAAGATTATTCCAACCTGCACCCAAGGGCTTGAGGAAACACCCTGAGGATCTTTTAGTCTATCCTCAGCACCTGGAAATTTTATTTATAGGATATAGGTTATACTGCATACTCTTGAGAGGCATTTAAGTCAGTGTAAAGGAAAAAAGCTCAGCCCACCCCACTGTCAGAGGGCTCAGGGATGGCTCAGGATGTGGAGCTGAGCTCTCACATCACACTCATAGGGCACAAAACAGGAAATAAAGAGTCTGGGAAAACATAAACAAAAACAAAACACACACACAGACACAAAAATCAGCAATAAACAAAGACAGAATAGACTGGGGAATGGGTACTGCTCTGTGGGGAATGCTTAGAATTGATAAATATACATACCCCTGGCATGCATATACTGGAATCTGGTGCTTTAGTAGTAAAGTGAAAAAACTAAAGAAGAGGTAGAAGAGGCAGCAGGAAGGCATAAAAAAATTACCAGGGCAGCAATTAGTAGGGGGACACTTAGTATAAGGCATGACAATACAAGTTAATAACACTATATATACTATAAATATACTATACATATTCTTTGCCTTTTTCAAACATTATAAAATTATTTTCAATAGCTAACCTCAAATAGCTACAGGAAAAAACCAGGGATAGATATCATTCCTTTAAACATCTTTTCATGAAGCAAACTGAACCCAACACACAACCTTTCCATGAACTTGCTCACTTCCATATGTATCAAGACTGATAAATCATTATTCATTCCTCTAAGCACAAGGGCTTTCTTAGTTCCTATGGGTAGGAAAAAACCCACTTTTTTGACAATGAAAAATTCTGCCTTTATTCTTTCCCCTACTCCTTTTCACACAGCCCTTACTTGGTGTCCCAGGATAATGAGAATCGAATATAAATGAAATAAAGGACTTCCATCTACTTCTACGAAGAAATTTTTTTTTTTTTTTTTTTAATCCAACATCTCATTTCAAAAAGGAAATAGCTTCAAGACTTGCATGCTTTTTAAAGTATATGTCTGATTCTATAATGGTAGTCTGAGAAAATCACACTCCTCAAAAAGAAAGTCCTACATTTATGCTGTTTACAGTATTTTCCCTACCTCATGCTCTCCTTTGTTTCAATTACTTCATAATTTTTATTCCCTCATTAAACACTCTTTTTTTCTGTCTCTAAAGTGGAAAATAAAAAATTTTCTTCATCTCATATTTATAAAAGCATAAACCACTGAAGACTGTTTCTAGGGGTCTCTGTAGCTCTACCTGCTATAAATACTCCCAGCTCCTCCCTCACTATTCAGTTCTGAAATAATTAAACCTCTTTGGAACAAATAAAATGCTGGACACCTTGACACCTGAGAGCCACATCAAGGACTCCAGTTGTGCTTACAGTTCTGCATGTATCCTTTCATTTCAGTCTTGCCCTTAAAATACTAAATCTGTATTACCAGAGCACGTTTCTAATGCTGCAGCATGCAGCCAACAGAACAAATAAATGAGTTAGAATGCTACTCATTGTTTGCCTTTATTTTAGAATAAAGCCAAATAGGATTTATCCCCCGGCTGTTTCAGTTTGTCTGAAACTTTGCAGCTGGGATTTACATCCTCTGTGCAGAGACAGGCAGGTTAAAGTGCTGCTGCTGTGGCATTTGTCAGCCCTGCTGGTGTTTGATTCCATGGACAAACACTCAGTGTCACTGCACTCTCCCCTTTGTTCTCCAGCCCTGTTCCTCTCCTCCTTCACAGCATCGCGGAGTGGTGAGGTTGGAAGGGCTCTGGAGATCACAGTCCAGCCCCTCTGCTCAGGGAGGGCAGCCAGAGCAGGGCTTCACAAAGAAAACTCTCCAAAAATGAGTGGAAAAGAAATCAAGGGAGAGAAGGGGCAGCCTGCAGTGCTGGGATATCCACGGGAAGGACACTGAGGGTGGAACTGGAAGATTCCAGGACTGAATTGTCCTTCCCTCCCTGCAGCCCTGCACAGAAATCCTCTGCTGTCAGAACCCTGCAGCCAGCTGAGGTGCTGCTAAACACAGCTCTCAGTGTCTCCTCAAGACAGCAAAAAGAAAATAAAAGTAAAGAAAAGATGAGTAAGTAGACAGAGGAACAAAAATTAATCGAGTTCAGTAACTGACCAGAGAAAACAGCTGCAGGACTAACACGGGAAATGGAAACATTTAGGAAAAACTTTTAATGCCTTCTGTAAGGTCGCTTTGAGAAACCACTTAGGCATATGTCAGCAAGAGATACAACTCCAGGAGAAATGGCAAAAGCAGCAGTTTCTCCAGCAGAGCAGGAAACAACTTACTTGGCTCTCGGGAATGCAGAACGACTGGAGAGAGGAACCAGAAAGAAAAGGAGAGCAGGATTCTGAAAATCTATGGCAGAGAGAAGAGGGAGAGACAGTAATGGATGGGGGAACATGAGAGGATAAAACAGGGAGTACAGAGGAGAACAGGATGACATGGAGGGAAAACAAAACAGGGGGCAGGGTTTACAGATGAAGCTGAGTCCCAAATTTATGGGATTATTGTCACAGGATGAAAAAGGGGATGACACACAAATAAGGAGAAAAGCCAGTGACATCAAACATAAAGGAAGGTAACAGCTGCTCTCCTGTTTCACCAAGTTGGATCATTTACCACATCCATATTTCAAATAGTAATTAATTAAGTTGTACTGGAGCCAACAACAGCAGGGACTCTTTATTAATGAATGCATAGATCTGATAAACAACTGTGCTGAGGATGGATTTTACTAGTAAACTTTAGCACTACCATTTCCTAGAAGAATGAACATGCATAAAACTGTGTCTCTGAAGATTTTGAAGGTATGATACATAAGAATCCAGACCCTATTCCATCAGCAGGAAAAGTTCTATGGAATCACAACTGAATGATATCAAGTTCTGCAATGATATCAACTTCATGATACATGAACTGTATTTTAGCACTTCAGAAAAAAGAAATTAAAACCTACTAAAAAACAAACCACCCACCAGAAAACACCATTCCTCCCAACCCAAACAAACAAAAAAATATTTATTTTTCTATACTAAGCTTGGGAAATTGGAGCAGTTTTCTGAGAATGATCAGAACTCACTGGCTGCTGCTCAATATGCAAACAAGTCTCATTACTCCCTCTGGCTGGTACCAAAATTGCCTCCTGCCAGGGGCAGATTTTCAACTGGACTCTGGAATCCTGGCTGTAGCTGTTCTCCTGCTCCGTGTCAGAGCTCCAAACAAACAGAAATTCCAAAATAAAAGGAATGCAGATGCAGACCTACCTCTCAGGAGATGGGATGAGCACCTTTCACCAGCAGAGCCTCCTCAGCTCAAAAGCTGGAGCTGGAGCCTTTGCACTGCTCAGAGTATGTGGGCACTACTCACTTTTTTGAGCAATAGTTGCTCCCTATTTTTGGAATAAGGTTCTACTTTCTTGCTCAGAAAGCTGAGTTTAGCTGTAGGCTGCTATTTCATTCCTTTATTAAGCATCCTTCAACACATTCGGTATCCAAAAATTTATTCATCGTAAAGAAGGAGTTTGGACACAAAAGTGTTTTTAAAGTTTAGCACTGAGTTTTCCAGATCCTTTGCAATGGAAAGCTCAAGGAAAAGGTCACATTTTTCAGCTTTCTAGGAAGGAAGGACAGAAGGATGGAAAGACCTAAGTCATAATTGCTTACTCATCTAAGCTCAGCACCCAGCCACCCAAAGCAGGAGCAAGAAACACAAGAGAGCAGGGTCTGTCTTTCCAAACAAATCTATTTCAAATTTTGCAGGCAATTAAAAAAAAAAAAAAAAAGACAAATCACTCCGCAGCTCAAAGCAGCAGAAAAAATTGTGAAACCATTAAACAGAGACTGTGGAAAATCAGTTTTCATCTTTTCCACTCACTTTGGGCTTAACAGGCTACACTAGGCCAGAAACAAGAATTTCTACCTTGCCCTTAGCATGGCATGAAAATAACCCAGCAATGCACACACACATTTCATAGAGCACAACTGGCTGCATTTGCTTTCATTTCTGTTCCATGTAGCTTTATCACAAGACCTGCTATTATTTTTTGTCTTGTAACAAAGCTTTCCTCTGCATTATTCCTTCTTGGTACCCCCCTGTATTTATTAATTGTCAATTTACTTCACACTATCCATGACAACAATTCTCAGTATAATCTGATAAGGAAAAAAAATCCACTTAGAGCCAGTGGCATGCCCCACACACCCTTCATCAGGATTGCTAGCATTTGTATTTTATCCAGCCCCAGATGCTGTAACCAGGATCCCCTCAGGAATGTGATCCAGCCCTGCCTGTGGAGGGGAAGTGGCCCTGATTCCCCTGGCACCAGCACAGAACTGTGACACTGCAATCAAAGATGTGCCTGAGGAAAGCAGGGATGCTGCTAAGGGAGATTAGATTGAAATCTGAAGTCCTTGACACCCAGCTAAGTGCACATGACAAGACTGTGGAGAATGCTGGATCTTTGCACTTTGTGTAATAAAACCTGAATGTAATCTAAATAGATTTATACCATCTGTCTCTTGAGATGAAATGGATATGAAATTGTGTTTTCTAGGATACTTCTGCTATTGACTACTTTCCTTTATACTTTTAAAGCTGAACACAGAGTGGAAGTATTAAAACCAATGCAATATTTATTCCTATTCTTTGGAACTGTCTAGTAACATCCATCAATATCAAACCTTCCCTTAGCTCCAACCATCACACAAAACTGAAACTCCAGCACTCTAGATGCAAGTATTTATAGCAAACCTTGTGAGATAACTGCTGGCTGGACTAATCCTTACCCTGATATTCTGGAATTTGGGATTAGAAGTCTCTCCAGCTGCTTTCTGCTGAGCCACAGCAGCAGTGAGGTGGCAGGAAAAGGGAAGGGTGTGCATCCACTGAAATCAGAGGCAGGACTTCCAGGCTGATACCACATTTCAAGAATATCCTGGGTCCTTTCAGTGCAAAATTCTGTCATTCCCTCAGTACACTCATCTGTCACCTTAGTTTGGAAGACTTTCTAAGCCTTCTGTGAGGTTCTTCATATTGGAGTATGAAATTTTACTTCATCACACTTTTTACTATAAATAATGGCCATGTTTTGCTAACTCTTTCATTGTTTACATATTTCTAGGTGGGAAGAAAAAGTTGATTAACAGTTCTTGACCAATGTGGGTTGAGAGGTGGAATTCCATCCTCCAATCCACAGACCCCATAGCAAATGTATAAAACTGAGTTTTGTAAATAAACTCGTCCCTTTTTCCTGCTTCGCTCACCAGCGTGACCTCATGTGGTTCTTTCCGTGTCCACTGTGCCACTCATCCTCAATATCCAGAATCCTTTCAGGAGAAATCCTGACTAATGGAGCACAGAGCAGAGCCTCAGCAATGTGCACAGTATATCAGGGCTGTAATGAACAGTCCCTGCTGCTGGAATCCAGAGCTGGGGCCATTTGCAAGGAACTAAAGCCAGATGGGGATGCTTAATTTACTTCCACTTAGCTTTGGTGTTCTCTGCATAATTCTTGCACAAATCCCCTCAACACTCCCAGAATATTTTGCATAGGGAAGGACATGCTGGCATGCAACACATTAATCTTCATCTACCAATAGGCACAATGCGTGCCAGTAGACACAACAACCCATAATGACAGAGCTTATAATTTCTCAGCCCTTCATTTATTTTCAGCAATGGAATAAGTCAGAAGTACTGGTGAAGGGTTTGTGTCATACAAATTACGCTGTAAGCATTTTCCTTCCTCCCAGATTTCGTGCAAAGGCAAAAAGATGTGGAAAAGAAAATAATTTCTGCCATTCAAAATGCCCAGAGCCAGGACTGGAAGATAAATCAGGAATTTACACACTCACAAATACACCCACAGTATTTTATTGAAAAGTTTAGGTCTCAGCTTTTCTATCAGCTTTCAATGTGCTGCTTAACTTCCTGACAGTGAGGAAGTTACTGCTGTGACTAAACTGCAGAAAGGCATTTTCTAAATGTCCATGGACGTGTGCATGGGAATACATCTATTATATATATATATATATAAAACATCAATTCAGCAGTCTTAGCAACATTAAACAAGATATTCCACTGTAAATATCTAATCCTCACAGAAAGTTCACCCTGTTACAGTTAAGAACAGATGTTCTGAAAGTAAAGATTTTTACACAGCCTCACATCTAAAGCAGAAAAAAGCTGAGTTATAAATCAGCATTTACTTTTATGTCCTCTAATAAAGTCAAAGACATTTTAAAAATATAGTTCTAAGAGGGAAATTTGGATGCTGAATGTTTTTCTTTCTTTCCTACATGCAGTTTCAGATGTCAGCATTCACACACAGGCTACAACATGACACATTAACACAGAACAGGTTATAATTAGTATTTGCTCTGTCAGCTGAAGACCATCCACACATTTCTATGCAAGGCTGCTTTCCAGTTAGAAAACTTTGATATAAATCATATATTAATCTTTTTTTTTCTCCAAACTTTATCCCATATCACTGACTTCAAAGTAAGTAGACCCCTAAAAACAAGGTAGCGTGCACATTGTTAATACTTTTTGCTCAGAAGATCAGCCACGTGTAAAATAGGTGTATGTTCATGTAATTGGCTACAGTATTTTGTTCTGTGGTTAAATGCATGATTTCCTCTAATAGAATGCCAGAGTGATCCACATCACATTTTCTACTTCATAGAGATCCAATGAGCTGTGACCAAGGCTCCCCAACTTAATGGGAGTTCACTTGGTGACTTCCGAGTTTAAATTGTCCCTTTCTGCTGTGAATCGATAGATTTAAAACACATTAATGGATCTCTTCCCCAAAAGCTTCAGTCCCAAGAGACTCAGAAAGGAGATCTAACTCAGATTTATCACTCTTGCAGCAAACCCAAGGTCCTCCCTTTTATATAAAAAATAACAATAAAACTGAATCCTGGAGACCCCTCCTTGGTTCCACACACCTGCCCAGGTATCCAGGTACCAGCAGCTTTCAGTATTTCCTCTCTAAAATTTTAGAAGCAGTCTTTACAAAGCTGAGAAGTTTTCCTAAACAGTCTTTTACTCCTCAAAATTTATTTGCTCCCAGCAAGAATACAAATATCTGGATGATACAGTAAATTCAATTCCATGTACATAAAGATGCTCACAAACACCCACATGCAGCTCTAGCTGAGGATTTTTGCTACTTTGCAGCCAAAGAACTGTCCTTATATTAAACACATTTTTTAAAGGCCTACTTTTTATTAGTTTATTGATTTTTATTGTATTTTAGATGGCTACTGGCTACCTCAATCAACAAGAAAATGAGACTAAATAGAATGAAGGAAGTGAGTACCTACAGAGTCTCACTATGCTTAACTAAGACTTGAAACATTCCATATGGAGATGAAAATATTAATCAGCACTTTTAATAATTTCAGAAACCTTTAGAACCCTATCACAGTCTAGGAACATCAGAAAATAAATCTAGAGGCTGTGCCTGAGTCAGGAAAATAAGGAAAGAGTGGTGGGACTGACATGAGCAGGCTGAGTCTCAGGACACCTCAAAAACAGTGAGGAAGGAATTAATTAATTAACACATTCAAACCAATGTTGCCAGTGGATAAATTAAGATCAGGAAGTTAAATTAAAGAACTTTCAAGGATCAAGATAAGGATCTTACACACACAGAGGTTTCCTTACAAGCAGCAGGTGCTTGGAAACTTTTGATGATCATCTCCAGAGAGTTTTTGGCACAATCACTGGGACACAGTGGAAGAAAGAAAGAAGAGAATTAAAATGAAAATTAAAGAACGCAGAGTGAATGTCACCTGAGGTCAAGACTGGAAGGTTTGTGTTCTGAGGAAGGGGAAGAACACACAGTGCTCTTTTGGAGTAAAATGAAACTTTTAAGACATTAATTGGCTCCAAAAAGAGAGTCAAGCAATTCCTAAAAAAGAGAAATGGTACCTAGGCCCTCTTATAAAAGAGAATAAATTTATGAGAAATCAGCTTTTTCAAAGCACAGCAGCTGAAATGGGAACTGAAAGCACCAGGCTAAGTGCAAAATGAGAACCACAGAAAAATCAATGATTCCAATTTGTAAAGAAAGCACAAATCAAATATTGTTAATATGATACATAAGTACAATATAAAGTATTTGCACTACACATATTAAGGGTAAATTGCATGAATAAATTCTATTTTTATGAAAAAATACTGCAAACAGCATGCTGACGTGTCAAGAAAGTGAAAATAATAACACTGGCATTATTAGTACTATATGCTATTTCCTAGTAATTTCCCAGGATCATCTATTTTCAATTCAAGCAGCTGTTTAAATCCCTTTTTTGCCTCACCAAATCTAGTTTTGTTTTACATTCATTATATAATTCGTGCACCCTATTACTTACACTATTACTATAATCCTCACTTCATTGCAAAGAAGAAAAACAGGCAATGCTTTTCTATTCAGAATTTCAGGAGGTGTTGATGGCTGGAGCAGGGGACTGATTTTTTCCTTCCCTCACAAAGCAAGTGGAAATAACCTTTTGAGAAAAAAAAAAGAACAATTCCTGACATGGCCAAACAGAAGAGGAATATGCTAGCACACTAAAAAAAAAGGTCAAATCCAGCTCCAAGGATGAGAGAACAGAGCTTGTGAAGAGTTCTGCTGGCAGAAGAATCCAATTTCTCAGCCTGGGCTGTCACACTCCAGATTTTCCTCTGCACTCATCAGCTCCAGCTCCTCTGCCTCCTTTCAGCCTCTTTTAAAATTCAGGATGCAGAAAAAATCCTAAGCATTATTTTGTAATAGAAGTCAAGATTAATATAAAAAGAGGTTTGGGGAGTTTGCCTCTGTCCAACAGCTGAAAGGCAATTAATTTAATTTAATAGTTCTGGAGAGCACCTAGAGAATGAACTGTAACTGAGGGCACAAACACCTCCATCATGGAAATTATCACTGCAAAAGTGTCTTTCTCACAATCTCACAATAGTAGATAGGTGGCCATGGGTTTGCCAAAAAGACACATTTTTCTTCAGCCAGGGACTGTTTCTTCCCAAAGGGTCTGAAAATTAAGAGAAAATAGGATGAAGAAGCTTAGCAGTTGCTGTCCCCAGAAGTTTTTGACTAGAAGATAAATAAAAATAAAAGGTTATTGTTACTTGCTCCTTCCAAGATTAATCTCTATGCATTTTTATATGACCCTACTTACAAAACCTTATTTCAGGTTGTTAATTCTGCTTATCAAATACGCCTCTACTCAAATACTTTGTTTTCTTTTGTGGAATCATTAAAAATGCATCACAAACTGCAAGGTAAACAATGCAGCTGCCACTGAAAGACAGCCAGTTTAGAGCTTTATTGTGAATGGGATGGAAATAACCAGGGTAAAGATTGTATAATAAAAATGGCTCTCACTACTTGCAACACTATCACTTTTACAGCTTTTTCTACAACTTTCAGGTAGCAAAGTGAGCTCAGCAGCTCAGCCTCCCTGCTAAAATAAATACACAGTCCATGTGTGTATTTGCAAACCCTTCCAGGACAAGCAGAGCTGCAGGATAATTGGGGCCAGGAGGAAAGGCCTCTGGAGGTCAGTGAGCTCCACCTGCAGCTCTTGCTCAAACTGGACCTACTTCCAAAATGAGCTAAGTTTCTCTTTCTAGTCACGCTTTCGATACCTTCAGGTATGAAAAGCCCCCAGAGTCTCCGGAATCCCTTGGAAGAGATTCCTCCTCCTCTTCCTTCTCCTCTCTCCCATTTCCAAGGAGCTGCCTGCAACCTCTGCTTGTTGTTCCTCAGCTGTGCCCCCTGAGAGGACCCTTCCTGCCCCTGCCTCCTCCCCAGCCTGTCTGGGGGTGTCCCTCCTCTGCTGGGACACGACCTGCTCCAGCCTCCACCAAACCCCTCCTGCCTCTGCAAGGCACAGTGGACATCACATTCCAGACACAGCTCCAAGAGGGCCCCAAAAGGGCAGGAGCAATAATTTAACCTTTCAGAAATCCTACAAAAGAATCTGTCTTGGGTTATGTAACAAAAAAAAAAAAAAAGTGCATTCTATTTCATCTGTAGAAAGCAGCTGGGGGTGGTTTCTTTTTTCTTTCTCTCCTGTAACTCCAGGGGAGGAGGGTGGAGCCTTCTGATCCCAGCCCGGCTGTTAAACCAGGCGGGGCAGGGTTTGTGATCTCTGTCACCACTGCCCACCCTCGGGGAGATCTTCTGTTCATGGGCCATTGAGGGTCACAGTGACATCACACATTGCATCATCCATTGGGAGATGGAACACCCAGGGGGAGGAGCCAACCATTCCTACCCAGATAAAAACTGAGATGTAGGAACACCAGGCATCCACATTTCCACTGGATTCCTGAAGGAAAACTGGACCCATCTTGCTGGCACTGGACCCTTTTTCTAGAGAATCATCTCTACTCCAACAGAACCACATCTGTCACTCCAGGAAGATTTATTTGGTCTGCTTCCAACACCCTGAACAGGGTATCAGGTTGTATTCCTGACTCTGTCAGGGTGTTGTAGGACTTTCGTTTGTTTGCTTGCTTGGTTTTTTTTGTTTGTTTGTTTTTGGGTGGGTTGTTTTTTTTTTTTGTACTACCACATTTGTATTTTTAATATTCCTAGTAAAGAACTGTTATTCCTATTCCCATACTTTTGCCTGAAAGCTCCTAATTGCAAAACTGTAATAATTTGGAGGGAGGGGGTTTACATTCTCCATTCCAAGGGAACCTCCAGTTTTCCCTGACAGTCACCTGTCTTTCCAAACCAAGACAGAATCGTTATTTAAGTGTTAATGCCAGGATGATGGGAGCACGTGGAGATGAGATTTTAATGGTGCACAGCAACATGAGGATCTCCTCTAAGGAAGATAGTGAGGAGTAATGCTACTACTGACAGTAACAGCCACGTGCTCCTCACTCAGGAGCAAGGGTGAAAATTAAGGAAAACTGTCACTCGTAGTTGTTAAGTATCTTCATTAGACAAGAATGAGGATAATTAGTGCTCACAGGATTCACAGTTTGAAAACTCCTCATCCATTTTCTCTCCTGTTGATGTGGCACACACCAAAGGGCTCACACTGGGGGTACTCCTGCACACAGCAGGGGAGGGAGGGGAAAGAAAATCCATCACAGTACAACAGAACACTTGTCTGAAACCAACCTCGATCACTTTACATGTCCCAGAACCACAGAAAATTCTTATTAAGGCTTTTCCCTCTTTTATTAATGAAATTTGTCAGGAATACAGAACTCTGCACAGGTACTGCTTCCCCCACGGTTCACCTGCTGCAGATTTGCTGAAAAGAAGCACTGACAGGCCCTTCTTGTTGGGTCCATTATCAGCTCCCCTCCCTGCAGCCCTCTGGACAAGAACATCTTCCACGGCTCCATTTCAATTAGCAGGCCTGGCTGGGGAGGGTGGAGGGCTAAAGGACAAAGCAGCGGCCGTGAAGGACATTTCTAATCTCATCAGAGGTTCCTTGGGAGGAAGAAATACACCCTGTATTTCCACCCCAGCCATTAGTCAGGGACAAGGAGCCCCCTGGCTCGAGTGGTTACCAGGAGTGTTATCGCGCGTTCCCGCTCCGCTCATCCCAGATGGATGAGGGCCCACAGCGAGCCCTTAATGGGGTCACACACACCTCCACACCTTCCCCACAGCCTGTGTGGATCCAGGGGGGGCCAGGGAATCATTCACTGCCCTCGCCTCGTGCAGGAGAAAAGGCTGGAGCAGGGAGGTTTTGTACAAACAACCCTAATTCTCCTCGTGCGGCTTGATAGAATCTTACATGTGGTAAACCCCACGAATGTCTGTCACCTCTGAGGGGCCAGCCCTCCAAGAGAAATGGTTTAAAATAATAGCTAGACAACTTCTCTGGATGAGCTTTGAAAAAGGTTCTAATAATGATAAAAATAACAAGCTTTTAATAATGATAAAAATAACAAACGGTATCAAACAGAAGAAATATAAGGTGAACGCAGTGCAGAGAGAACTCTTGCACTGGCTAAGGAATCTAAAAAAGCCCCAGGAAGTTCTGTGCAGTCTTTTAAATATTTAATGGTCTAGGTGGGTTTTCTAGCACCTTGCCCAACGAAATTGCAACAGGTTTTGAGGTGCAGGTCCAGGAGTCCAACCCGTATCTCTGCTTGGGACTTGGCCAATACTGGGAAAAGAGCATGGAAGTTTCTGCCTCTTTTACCTTATAAGAACATCAAAGAGTAAATCTTAAACCCTCCCCTATACAAAAACACCTGCTCAGGTGTGGGGGTGCATTCCTCTTCTCAGGACAGCAGCAAAGCTTTTTCATTCCTTCCCTTTTTTTTTGCCCATTATTTTCAAATAAATAAACACAACAGAACACAGTTTCCAGTTATGATCCATTGAGAAAGGTTTTCATTCAAGCTGCCTTTCGAGGGTAAGGTTTTCCTTATTCTAGTCCTTCTGGTTTTCAGATTTTCGAAAATATTTTTTAAAAAGTTATAAAAAGTACTTCAGAGCAATTTTGCAGATCCTTCTAATTTATTGTTCTCAATTATTATCATCTGCAGTTTTTTAGTAACATACTACAAACTTAAGAATTTAGATTTTCCAGGTATGTTGCTAACACTTGTATATTTACATTTTAATAATTTTAATTGAGCCTTATGCTGCATAAAGCTAAATTTTTCAAAAGTTTTATCTCCTGTAATTATTTTTATTTTATGTTTAAGCTATTACCTTTTTGCACAACGATATCAACAACACACAAGTGATTATTTTTCCAAATTGTAGCTTACAGATTTCCATCTTTCAGCTATCTACAACTGCTAAAGACTGCCTCCATTTCCACAGAACTAATAAAGGAGAAAGAGCCTAGAAATTCACATGATTTACAATTTTTAAACCATTATGAGTTTCAAAGTAGCTGAGTTACCTCAGATCTACTGGTTACTTAAAAGATTAATAAATGGAATTTTAGCAGAAGAAACATGCACTAATATAATACAGTCAATGCACATAAATTTTATTTCAGTTATCATGTCCTCCATGTTCCTTTTAGTGCTTCATTGCAAGTTACTACTAAAATGAAAAAAATAAAAATGACATTTTAATATGTTAAAACCAGAACATAATCAGAACATTTTTCCCCTGTCCTTCTCCTTCAACTTCAATTCTCTTTCAGGGAAGCTACAGATTCCAATCTTCTCCCTCACTTGTTTATGCAGCTCCATCTGATTCCCTTTGCTCTGGCTGCAGAATCACTCCTCTCCAGAGGGCTGTGCCCAGAACCCAACCCAGTCCCCTCCAGCCTGCCCACACTGGTTTGTGCCTCAGAACTCCAGCAGAGGAGAGGATCTGTAAATTCAATTATCCCCATGGAAATAGGGGGCAGCTACAGACCCCCACAAATCCTCTGCAGACCATGGGGATTTGTGGAGGACCCTCCACATCCCTTGGATGTTTGCTGCTCCTTTCCAACAGCCTACACAAACCCCTTGTCCTATTCACTCTACTGTCCCATTACAAGCAATTAAACCTGAGATATAACAACGATAAAGAGTGAAAGGGAGCCAGGTGACTCCCAATATTGTTAGAAAATTCCAGCTGTAAATTCCAGCTGCAGCCCCCAGCACGTAGCACATTCTGAGTGCACATGGCAGCACTGCTAGAGGAGTGCCCTGCTGCTGGAAAGCAAAATCAAAAGCTCTTTTGACACAAATAATGTACATCCCCCTGGAAAAGCTGAAAGTCTGAGTGGGACAAGAGAGAAATTTGCTCACTGCCACAAGAGACCAACAGGAGAGGAAACAAAATGGGAATCACCAGGTGGATGTGAGCAGGATACAGAGGCAGCTCTTGGGAGAGAGGGGGGTTCTGTGCTGCCAATACCTGAGCTGCAAACGAGTCACATTCACTTTCCTGTCAGAATTCCCTGTCTCCAGGTGTTGCTTCCAGCACAGCAAGGCTGGGGTCAGCAGTCTGAGCAGGAATGTCTGTGACACAGGACACCCAGCCTGGGCTCCATCTGCTACTGCAGCACAGCCTGCAACCCAAGGTCAGAGCTACCACATCCCACCAAAGAGGATGCAAAATGGAAAACATTTCAAATATAAAGCCATGTGAATAATTATTTTCCAGCTATTATTTTAATTTCTCTGTTTCTATTTGCACTGATTGCACTTATTTCAATTATTATTTCTGCTGATGTTTTAGTTATTAAGCAGCAAGCAGCTATCAGCAAGTTTGTTTGCCTCTTTTCTCTGTCAATCCCTTCTCTTGCACAGAAAGTTGAGTCATGTCCTACTGAAACAAATCAAACCAAGACACTGCTAAGTTATTTATCAGCATTCTACCAGTGTCTTTTCCATACCATTTACAAAAATACATTTTGCTTGCAATGAAAGGTTGAAGACAGAGGCTTAGGAGATACATGATTTGTGCCTTGGCACATAATGACTGTTATGTTCCTCACACAAAGCTCATCATTACCTCCTCCCTTTTTCATGACAGGACAACCCTGGCATCGTAATTAGCTTTCTAATAAAGCACTTCCCTCCATCAAAAGCCCAAACTTCCCCACATTCCTACCTGAGGACTGAATAAAAAGCAAAAATAGACAATAAGAAGCTAGCCTACTCTAAATATTTGACTGTATTTACAACATATAAATCTGCTATTAAAAAAAAAGAAAAAGGAAAAAAAGTGAAATTTAACCCCTTTTCCAACTCCAGAACTTTCTTTCTAAAAATGTAATCATCAAGAAGTGAAAAATTCTGTCTAAAATGTTCCATGCAGTTATCCATTTGCAATCTGCAACTGCTTATGTTTTAACTAAAGATTCAAAACATATTTTTCACTGAAAAATTTATATTTATTTAAAATATTTATTCCATTTATAACAAAACCTGAAAAATCTAGTTGTATTTAGTGAGCAAACTATGAGCTCATTTTTCAAACTTCAAGTCAGGAGCAATTCTCTTACTGTACACTGGAAAGACACCCAGCACATCTTCTAAAACACAGTTATGAAAAAGAAAATAGGAATCCACTGTAGTTTGACTCTTGGCCATAACACTATTCACTTTTTTAAGGGGAGGGGGAAAAAATTAAATTAAATTAAATTTAAAAAAATTCCCAACACAATACAAAATTCAAGTAAAGTAAAAGAAGTGTAAAATAAAAAATTGTTCTTTATATGCAGCACATAATAATTTGGTTTTGTTTTAAAGACATTTAATAAGAAAACTCAGGGTGAGGCTGTTACTTCATCTTGATGCAAATTAAATCTGATTTTATGTCAGGGTCTGTTCCTGAAATGTTAAGGGCCAAATCTAAACAAAAATACCCCTAAACTACACCCAAAAACCCCCTCACCCCTTACCAGAAATCAAATTGTTACAGAACACACCCCATTCTGCTGAAGGGTGAAGCTGCAGTTGTCCAGTACACCTGGATTTATGATCCATGTGAATCCATATGCATTCTGATCCCTTACCAATTCTAGCACTTGGTACAGAATGCTTTGTCATTGTCTAATACTGCCACTGGAATTTAATTTCCTCTTGTTACAAGCAAACTTTCTTTCCCGAACAGTATTTTATATTTCTCATCCACAAAAATACACATTTCTGACATTTTTCTTTTCTGGTCATAGATTCAGTAGCAGAGTTAATTACATTTAAACAATTTTCAGTAAATCTAAATAAGTTGCCAAACTTTCATTGCTGGTGGCACCAAAAAATACCATAGAATTGCTTTCAACAATGAGTAGATCAAGCAAATTTTCCAGGTCATTGTCATATAAATGATAAAGCAGGCTGCCAAGAAACCCCTCAGCACAGACTCCCTGGATCTGGGAACTATTTTATATTTTTTGCAGAGCTCAGGCAGTGCTGAACTCACTGAACACGCTACAATAGAGATTTCCCAGAGCATGCCAGCAAATCCACAAGGGTAATTTAAGCAGCACTGGAAGAACATGTCTTTTAAACTTCTAAATAAAGATATTCAGAGGCTCATGTAATTGCCTGGAATCTCTGGAGTCAGTTCAGACAACAAATTCTGTGAAAGGATTTCCTCCCAGGGAAGGGTCACCTTAAAGACTAACAGGGGCAGACAGCGAGTCCATCAGATCAGGGACCAAAACCAGCAGCAGCCTGACATGTAGGTACAGGAAAGGTGTCAGGAAATTAATGAGCCCTAGCCAGGCCAAGACTAACACCCAAAAAGAGAAAAGAAGTGCAGTGGAATTGGATATCAGCCCTGTGATGGCTTTAACACCAAGTAAAAGAGGAGAGATGGAGCAAGGGGGACACAAGTCAGCTGCCCACTGGGAAAAGCAAGCCCTGTGTGAAAAAGTCACATTGTGTGGCTCTACACAGATATTTACTATATGTGATATGCTAGGTAGAAAAGTTATGCTGTATTAACATTTGAATAATATAGTGAATGTAGTTTTGTAATTAACAATAAGTGCTAGTAATTAAAATAGGGGCTGTGTGTGGGTGATATTCTTTCAGCTCAAGAAAGAGAGAAGAAATTCTTCACAGAGATAACAGTTTGCAGGAACTCCTAAATCTTCTAGTGAAGAAGAATTTATGGCTTCCTCATCAACAGAAAAGAAACCTTTTTCAAAGAGCAACAGACTTACCAGCACCTAGAAATTAACAGAAAGCTTTTGTGACAAGAACCAGCTGAAAAGTACTTGTTTTAAATAAAATACATAATCATGAAGTTTGTCCTCAAAAGAAAGAAATTTCTCCTTACGATTGCCCTTCTCCTTTCTAGCCTTTGTCTAGAAGGGAGTCCCCAGGCTACCTTCTTTGCTCTTGTTGTCTCATAAATTGTCCTGCTCTAAATTGTTTAACTTTTATCATTGTATTTGTATTACTATTTTTTTTACCATTTTTTTTTAATTAAATTTCCAAAAATCCAAAAAGCGAGTGATTGACGTTTATTACACCTGCAAGCCTCAGGGGACGAGTCCCTGAGGATTCTAAGCCACAGAACAAGAGCTGGACACTGCATGATTGTTTCTCCCTGAAAAATTCTGGTTTTTCAGCAGTAAGTACACAGAGAAGGGGTAAAGTCACACACACTGCAGTGATTGTTTCTCCCTGAAACATTCTGGTTTTTCAGCAGTAAGTACACAGAGAAGGGGTAGAGTCACACACACTGCAGTGATTGTTTCTCCCTGAAAAATTCTGATTTTGCAGCAGTAAGTACACATAGAAGGGGTAAAGTCACACACACTGCAGTGGCAACTTATCCTAAGATTATTGTGCATGACACCTCCCCTCCCATCCCCACAAAATACCAAATCCTGCCTGTCACTTCCAAATAACAGCAAGGAATGCAATGCAGGCAGCACTTGGAAGAAGAAGGCAGGAAAAGTTCTGGCCTGCATGACAGGGCATCTCTTTAAAGAGCCACAATAAGACCATAAAGGGACATTAGAGACAGACATTTAACTGAAACTCAGGGTAATATCCTCCACTGGGAGTATTAGCACTTAATTGGGAACAAACTAAGTGACTGACTTAATTCTGATATATTGCACCATCTGTAGAGTCCAGGTTATAATTGATAGGCCAGCTGGATGTGGAGCAAGGTACAGCATGTGAAACACTGTACTGTTCTCACTCATTATTACTTTGCTAAACTGTTAAAGTTTAAATTGTCCTTTCCATTAAGTGGGCATTGTTTCATACTTTTTCCTTGTTAATTAACGTGTTATGAAATAGGTCATGGCTTTCAGTACATGACAAGACTATTACTCTGAAAATCTCCTTGTTTTCTCTTTCCACTATAAAATTACCTTAACAATGCACATGAAAGAGGTGATGGAGCTGCTCATGACCATGATCCTGTGCAAACACATAAGTTAAAAGAATTTCTCAATTCTTATATGAGCTCTGACAAACTGTAAAATAAACTGATTCCCTTTTCAGCCTAGGCTGCCCTTAATACTGAAGCAGTAAGATGAAAATCAGTGGGTTTGGGGTTGGTGAAGTCTATAGCAATTTATTGCTGAGGCAATTTGATGTGAGGACCATGAAGTTGACTTATTCTAAAATATGGGCAACTTTGCAAACCTCTTAAATGTATTTTATAACACATTTCAATAGCTGCTCAAGAGTGCCTGGACTTTGGAACATGGTTCCTCTTATTTGGTATAACAAAGTCCAAAGGGATTAACCTAAAGTCCCACTGGAGAGAGCAGATGTGAAATAAAACACATTTTGAGCATCTTGCTTTCAGTGGTGTAAAACTATTCTCAACAAGGACTTTTCCTTTTTTACCTAACTGTAAGGCAAAAGAAAATAATTTTAATATGACCTTATGTAAATCCCTCCTGCCTTAGTACAAAATGGAAGTTATTGTAGTAAATGGGCTGTTGATGGATTCCACGATTTATATCTATTTGCATGCATGTAACAGAGGTGCAGTTAAACAGAGAAACTCTGGAATTCTGACTCACTCACTGTGAGCAGAGAAATCATCAATGGTTAATTGAAAGGAGAAGTCTGCTCTGATGGTCAGGTAGGGTCTGACTGCTCCATTCCCACTTTTATGTGGATTTCAGAACTCTCAGAATGGACAGTGTGTGCCCCCAGCCATGGCAGCCCCAATGCAGCATTTTCCATCATTTTCCCCTTCAGACACACGGAGGCAGGAGCTGCTCTCACCCTGAGCTGACACTGCTAAACCAAGCAACACCACAGATGTTATTGGAAAGAAATAAATACAGCACTAGTGTTGAAACCACAGAACTCACAATCTGCCATGCACCAAAAAAAGCCAGCAGCTCACTTTGTGTTGATTTGTGCCCTTCCCTGAGACACACAGCACTCATCTGCATCCCAAAATGCTACTGATACACTTCATTATGCTGCTCCTGTCATGGAACCAAACACGTGGAATTATTTGGGATCTGAAAGTCAAATTATATTTGATTTTTTTTCATTTTGTTTTCGCAGAAGAACAGAAACACATCTAGAGGGCAGTGCTTTTCAGAAGAAACTCGGGAGCTAGTTTATCTCAAATGCTTCTCTGGTGTTTCAAACATTTTCTAGGGGAAACAAAAATAACTTGAAGCTTCTTATCACCTGAACCATACAGCAAAAGGTCACTGCAGACAGATCAGAGTCAGAGCAGCAGCCATTATTAAGCTCCAAATGGCCTGGATTCTTCCACTTTTCATGGTGAAATTTCATCCCCCATCGATTAAATCGATTAAATCTGTTATACAAGTCAGTGCTTCACACCCTGCACACACCAGGAAAGCTCCACACACCAACACAAGCACAGAGACAGCGGGTCAGGGGCACCTACACTTAAACCTTAAATATGCACTCTGATTTAACAATTGTTCTCTCAGGTAGCAAGAGAACCAAGCAAATTACCATTTCACAATTCTTTCCCTTTGTTTGGACTCTGTGCAGCTCCCAGAGGGAAGTGAACAGGGACCAGGAGGGCCCTGGTGCTGAAGGTTTCTCTCTCCCATCACAGAGCCCATCCAAACCCACCAGGAAAGGCTCCAGGAGCAGCTCCTGGGTCTGTGACTGACACCCTCATCTCTCAATAAACACCACGAGCAGGACATCCCACAGCCAACATTTAGCTGCAAGGAAGGCTCAGCTACCAGCTCAATAAATATTTAAAGACACCTACACAGAAAAAAAAAAAAAAAAAGATAATATTTAGAAATGCAGCTTGTGTTATTTCTAATTTTTATCAAGTGTGTTGTCACCATGCAGGGCAGCATCTCTGCAGGCTGCTTGGAATGGAAGGCACACAGCCTATCTCATAAACAGAGATAACCCGAAATTAAAATCAAAAGCCAATTGATAAGCAGGGATGTGGTTTAAAAGATGAAAGATAAAGCATCATATGCAAATCCAGCTCTTACTCTAATGCAGTGTAATATATACACAGGTTTTAATTGCTTATTTGGGTGAAAACACAACGAGGCAAAGAACAAAAACACACCAGACAGAGCTGACTCTTGTTCTTGTATTTTCAGACTTAATTAGAAATATTTCGGGGCACACATATAACATTTGCTGCAAAATTTCAATAACAAAATGCCAATGCAGCCCAGAGCAGCACTGCATGGGTGATGCAGCACTGCATGGGTGCTGCAGCACTGCTGGGGAAAATCAGATCCAGCAAACACTGACTGCTGTCCCTGGCTGCTGTCCCCAGGAGCCCAGAGCTCTGCAAACAGCCCAGCCCTGCTCACAGCTCTGCACAGAGCCCTGCATTCACAGCCCAACCCAGGGCAGCAGCCTCAGCTTCCCTTCCTGCTTTAATAAAAGAACTTCTTAGAAAAAACAGAGAGATCAGCATCAACAAAGTAAGATATGGTTCATTTTCCAAATCTGATCAAACTGGGGAGCTACTTGTTGGTGCCTGTTCTAAACTGAGGGAGGGATCAAAGAGAAAAGTGATAGAACAGCAGAGAGGAAAAAAATGAAAGACAATTTTTGGGGGGAAGGTGAAGAATAGGACAAAACAGTACAGAACAGGCCCGTTTAAGTAACATTTTTTATTTTAAGGGCCCCTTGGCTATGCCTTGGCTCAGCTTTATCTGCAGGATATATCATTTCTCACAAATTTTCCTGCAGTAGCCTTTTGATGAGGTGGCACAGTAATAAATGGGGAGATAATTTGATGTGTTGAACTTTTATTGCTGGTGAGGAATAAAAGGATTCTCAGCTCCCTGGCTGAGTCTGCAGTACTGACAGCTGGAGCAGGGAGGGAGAGCTCCCCGGATTGAACCACAAAAGGAGAATGGGTATGGATTTCTCATAAAAATAACTTCAGTGATAAAACACAGCAGCACTGAGGACCTGTAAGAATTAAACCGTGATTACCAACTGAGTTTATGAAGTTGGCCTGTCGTTCTCAAACAAATGAAAGAGGGGGGACATGCACACACACTGGGGATTCACTGGAGCTCTGTGCAGCACTGCAGGATGTGAGTGCTCTGCAGGGAGCCCTGGGGGTGCAGCCCACAGCCAGGAACCAGCAGTGCTGCCCCAACCTGTGTTTATTGCAGGAAAACAGCAGTGCTACCCGAAAGCTCTGTTTGTTTATTGCATGGAACCAGCAGTGCTGCCCCAAACCTGTGTTCATTGCATGGAACCAGCAGTGCTGCCCCAAACCTGTGTTCATTGCATGGAACCAGCAGTGCTGCCCCAACCTGTGTTTATTGCAGGAAAACAACAGTGCTACCCCAACCTGTGTTTATTGCAGGGAACCAGCAGTGCTGCCCTAAAGCTCTGTTTGTTTGTTTATTGCAGGGAACCAGCAATGCTGCCCCAAACCTGTGTTGCAGAGAACCAGCAGTGCTGCCCCAAAGTCCTGCTCCCTGCAGGGAACCAGCAGTGCTGCCCCAAAGCTCTGTTTATTGCAGGAAACCAGCAGTGTTGCCCCAAACTTGCGTTTATTGCAGGAAACCAGCAGTGATGCCCCAAACTTGTGTTTATTGCGGGGAACCAGTAGTGCTGCCCCAGACCTCTGTTTATTGTATGCAACCACCAGTGCTGCCCCAGACCCCTGCTCTCTTGCAGGGAACCAGCAGTGTTGCCCCACAGCTCTGTTCATTGCAGGGACCAGCAGTGCTGCCCCAAACCCCTGCTCTCTTGCAGGGAACCAGCAGTGCTGCCCCAACCTGTGTTTGTTGCAGGGAACCAGCAGTGCTGCCCCAAACCCTGCTCCCTGCAGGGATCTCTCCCCACCCCACTGCTCTGAAGCTACCCCAGCTCACTCACTCTGCTTGCTTGCTCATGCTTATGAAAAGAACTGACGAGAATCCAAAGAATAATGGATTTTAGAGGTTCTGGAGCAAAAAGAATTGACAAAACCCCCAAACAACCTTTTGATTTTCCTGTTCATCATTTCACTGAGTGTCCCTGTCTGGGTCCAGCACAGGGGCTGGGGGCTCTGGGTGGGCAGGGGATGCTCCATGGTGGGCACAGAGAGGGACAGGAGGGCAGAGACCCACAGAGGAGCAGAGCCCCAGGCAGGGAGCTGCTCCTCAGGGAATGCCAGGTTTCTTTTCCAGCAGCTCCCTTGGGAGATACAGCTGCTCCACCTGGGCTTCCAGCCCTCTGTACAGCCACCAGCAAGCAAAAGTTCTAATTAATAATGACAAAATGATATATTATGTGCATAAGACATCTAAGAATGCCTTAGGATTTACATACCATTTCCATTCTCCAAATTCACAAAGCTGACTCTCAGTACGATATTCTGTCTTAACATCTCTGCCTGGGTGGTTACAACATCCACAATCAATTCTGAATGCTGATTTGAATTACTGAAAGGTAATTGAAAAGTAGCTCATTGACACCGGGAAGGCAAACAAATTGTTAATGCTAATTCCTCTGAGTGCATCTCACCAAGGATACCGTCAAGAGGGAATTTAAAAAAAAACCAAACTACATATTCCTAAATAACAAAAAATCTGTGAACACAGATACAGTTTAAAACAGTAGAAAAGAATTCTTTGGTATAATAAATAACAAAGGTCTTATACACGTTAAGGAAAATTAGTTAAGCCTTAGGAACCTGACTTTTACTCTTTTCAACAGAAAAAGAAAGAAAAGACTAAATAGGCTGTAATTCACCTTCACGTGTGGTTTAAAAAACATATTTAATGATCTTCCCCCTTCCCCACAATATTCAAATTGCCAGCTAAAGGCACAAGAAAAACGACTATTTTGAAATATACTGAAGAGCCCTTCAATATATTTGGGGTTTAAGATACAATAATACTATAAATTACTATATGTTATTTTTTAAATTTAAAATTAGCTAGCTTTAATTACTGAAATTCCTGTCCTGAAATTCCAGTGCCTCCTCTTCGAGCCCGTTTTCCCTCAGAATCCCCCGGAGCTGAGGCAGGTACGAGCCAGCCCCAGCAGAGAGCGCAATTGCTGTTCCAGTGAGCAGGGTTTGCACACAGCGCAGGGTCACACCGAGATCCCTGCAGGGGCTCATGCAGGAAAAAAAGAAACAAAACAAAAAACAAAACCCACAGAGGAGAAAAAAAAAAATTTAAAACCCATCTTTTTATTACTCTTTTTAATCAACCAAATAACTTGAGAACAGAACCGCTCTGAACAGTAACTTCATCGCTGTGAGTGAAGTCCAACAGCAGCAAATCCACTTTACCCCCAGCCCAGGTTCTGAAACTGTGCCCTCTGGCATAGCCTGGGCACAGCAGGTCCCCGGAGCAGGGGGGCTGTGTCACCCCAAAGCTCAGGGCCAGCAGAGCCAGCATCGCTGCTGTGCCCGGGGCACAGGGGCACCGAGCAGAGCCCTGCGAGGCGGCAGTGGGAGCTGCAGGACAGCGCTGCTGCTCCTGAAACTCCGAGAACAGCACCTTGCCAAAGCCTGCTGTGACCTTCACCCACAAATCCTCAATCCTGAAATCCACAGCCCAGCACTTTCCCAAAGCCTGCTGTGACCTTCACCCACAAGAGCTGAATCCTGGAATCCAGACCCCAGCACCTTCCTATCCACTAGTCCTCATTCCTGAAACCCAGACTCCAGCACCTTCCCAGAGCCCACTGTGACCTTCACCCACAAATCCTCAATTGTGAGATCCAGAGCCCAGCACCTTCCCAAAGCCTGCTGTAACCTTCACCCTCAAATCTTCAATCCTGAAATCCAGAGCCCAGCACCTTTCCAGAGCCTGTTATGACCTTCAACATCCACAAGAACGGAATCCTGGAATCCAGAGAACAGCACCTTCCCAAAGCATGGTGCGACCTTGAGCAGCCACAAGAATTGAATCCTGAAATCCAGAGAACAGCACCTTCCAATCCACAAATCCTCAGTCCTGAAATCCAGAGCCCAACACCTTCCCAAAGCCCACTGTAACCTTCACCCACAAGAGCTGAATCCTGAAATCCAGACCCCAGCACCTTCCTATCCACAAGTCCTCAACCCTGAAATCCAGAGCCCAGTATCTTCCTGAAGAATGGTGGGACCTTCAGCATCCATAAGTCCTCAATCCTGGAATCCAGAGCCCAGCACCTTCCCAAAGCCTGCTGTGACCTTCAACATCCACAAGAACGGAATCCTGGAATCCAGAGCCCAGCACCTTCCCAAAGCCTGCTGTGACCTTCAGCATGCACAAGTGCCCACAGCCACTCCCTGCAACTCAGCTGCTCTGCAGCAAATGCATCTCCCTGGGGTGCAGCTCCACCAGCACTGCAGCACTATGGCTGTGTCTGTGCTGCCCCAGGGGCCACTGAAACCTCACCCAGAATTTACAATTAAAGCTGTCTCTGTCTGAGCAGCATCTTAGGGCACATGGACACAGAGAAAAGCAGGAGGAAATCAATACAAGAGGCACTTTAGAGACTTCTTTTTTCTGAAGACCAGAGGAGATGTTACTGCTGCTGATGACCCAATGTGTTTTTTCACTTTCTCCTTGCTGGCTGAAGGATAATCAGGAGTTAAATCAGCCCGGGGTTGCTTTCACACGAAGACCCAAGGCAAGTCAATAGGTTCAAGCTGGAGAAAATCCCAAACTCTTAAAATCTCCAGTTGTCATCAGCTGCAGTTTTACCCTCAGCCCTGAGCCTGTTATCCTCCCTCCCCAAGCCTGGAGATTTTGGCCAGGCGTGATGTGTACCTGGTTTATCTCTGCTCCTCCCTGGTGGAGGAAATGTCCTCTCCCAGTGGGTGTCACCGAGCTGTGGCAGCCCCAGAGGAGCCCCGTGCCTCTGGTGACACAGCACGATGGCAGCACAGTGCTCTGCCAGCCCAGGAAATGTCCCTGGTGTTGCAGGAAAGGCAGGGGAGGAGGAGGGACAGAGGATGCAGCACAGGATGGGGGCTCATCTCCAGAAACACTCAGAACTGCTCAGCTGGGGAAGCTGCATCCTTCCCTCCAGCCAGAACCTCCTTCTGCAGAGGAGGAGAGAGCTAAACTGCTATAAGTTTACATCTCTGATTGGAATCTCATGTTTTCATGTATTTTAAATGTTTTTGGCGTTGGGCAGTTGAGGAGCTGCAAAGTGCATCAGTCACAGGTGACTGTGCTGGATGGAAACAGGGCCAGTAAATATCAGAGGGCAGCACTAAGACTTCAAAAATCAGGAGAGGTCTGAACAAGAGGCTAAGAGAAAAGAGTGAACACATTATGAAAAATAATAATATAATGTACTTTACTGCTCAATTTCTTAAAACCAGCATTCCTAGTCTAAGAGTCTAAGAAAGGCTGTGTTTTTTTTGAATTGCAGGTTCCAAGCTACCTGGGTAAAGCACTATCCAGAGAATCTCTGCAATGTTTTTAGTAGAGACTCTGAAGAACACATTTCCTGAGAGGTATTTTCTCCAGCAAAAATATGTTCTGGTTAGTTATGGATGTTTAAGAGCACGTGGAGTAAACACTCCTCTGGAAATTTCAGTGGCCACTTAATATTTCTCTAGGAACAGTCTAATGAGGAAAATTGCATAGAGCCACTAAAAAAATAATTAAAAATCAGCTTTCAGATTATTATTTCTTCAAATCAATTATCAAAACTCTATTAATTTATTCCATTAGCTTAGACACTATTATACTACATTATCATTCTCTGTTTTAGGATGGCACATGATTTTATTAGTGTGTCCTATCAGTTTTGGAGGCTGAAGGCTTCCGGGTGGAATTTTTTCTCCTCTCTCTAATAAAGGTTATTAAGAATTTAAACAAGATTTGAAAGTGAGAATAATTTAGACACCAAAGTAATGGCTATACATATCTCACAACAGCAGTTCATTAGTGGGCTGATATTCAGCCAACTAAATTAAAGCTTCTCACTAATTTTGCTCAACAGCTTTCCTGAAACCCCAAACCAAAAATCCCAGCCCCTGTTCAACTGCAGGATTCCCAGGAAGGGTGAAGTATAGAACTCTTTACTCTCTACTTTTCCCAGCATCTTGGTGGATGCAAACAGCAGCTGAGCCAGAAATAAAATGGAAGAGCAGAAAATCTGCAAATATACCCAAATGCTTAATTTCTGCAAACCCACTCCCCCAGACTCATGACAGGGATAAGACACGAAACTGCAGTGACATCTTAAGATCTTGAGGCTCCTTGCCTCAACTCAGTATCTATTCCTGTTTTATTCATTTTCTAAACTAATATACAATAAAAGTATCCAGTGGCTCATTTAACCAATTTACACACTAAAATTATGGCCAGCAGCCACTTTGACGTGAGCTGATCCTGCTGAAGGGGTATCTGGGGTCCTTTGGATTGGTAGGGACCTGGTGACCCTTGGAGGGGTCTGATAAAGGAATTTCATGGCATGTGAATCACTGAGCAAGAAAAAAAAAAACCCCACACTAAAAACTGATTATATTATCAAACTCTACAAAACTGCATTAATTTTTTTTAATATTTCAGCCCTAGGATGCCACGAGCCAGAGCTGCAGTGAACAGCAGCTGGAGTGTCCAACCTGGAAGAAGGGAAAAGCCATTTCCCTGCCTCAGAGCTGGCAGTGAGGTCAGCTCAGGCACGGCTCAGTGCTAATAAAGGAAGCTCCAGGCAGAGGCTGGGGCTGGCTGGAGGCAGCAGAGCAGCTCTGACCTGCTCAGGCTGGCCAAGGATGCAGTTTGTCATCTCAGCAGGGCTGCTCAGCCCTGCTGGAGCTGGGAGCATCCATCACCCAGCTCCCCTCTGGCATCTGCCCTGCCCCTGCCCTGGCACACAGAATTCAGCCCTGTGCTCGTTCAGTGCAAACCAGAGAGGCAGGAAATGAAAAATCCCCTCCATCCCACCCACTCCAGCAGTGCCAGCAGCACCCAGGGCTCCTTGGCTTTCCCCTGGCCAAAGGGGCAGGGATGGCTCAGTGCTGTGCCCTTCCCTGCGGGGACACAGCGCTCTGGGGGACAGCTCTGCCCCAAAGGACCTGCAAAAGCAGGGCAGAAATGCCAGCTCTGAGATCCCCCAGAGGGAAATGCCAGCTCTGAGATCCCCCAGAGGGAAATGCCAGCTCTGAGATCCCCCAGAGGGAAATGCCAGCTCTGAGATCCCCCAAAGGGAAATGCCAGCTCTGAGATCCCCCAAAGGGAAATGCCAGCTCTGAGATTCCCAAAGCCTGCAGCATGCGCACAGGGTTGCATGCATGCATGCATGCATGCAGGGCTGCAGGTTTGCACAGTACAGGAGGGTTCTGCAAGCCCCCCTGCAGCCCAGTGACCCCTGAGCCTGCAGCTGATCCTGCACAGCCCTGCCTCCCCAGCCACTGCATTTATTTAATTACACCTCCACACCGAGTGTGCTTTAAATGAAGAACCAGTAATTCTGTCTCATTTTAATTTCCAATTTAAAATCGACTCGTTGCAAATGTCATTCAAGACAAACCTGTGCCCTGCTGACATCAAATCTGATTGAGACGAGCATTGTTTTACCAAGAATCACCTGAAGAAGATAATTTTGCTAGCTAGTGAGATCTGCACATGATGGCATTATAAAAGGCTTTGTTCCATTTTCTGTTTTCCTTTCTGCGACTTGATGACAGCTTTGATTTTTTTTGTATTACTAGAAAATTAAAAAGACATGGTTTTTTTCCCCTAGTTTTTTTTTTCAGATGTGCCTAATAACTGCCCTAACACACCCCTTTTGCTTTGTCCTTGTACTGAACAAACAGGTCCAGCTCTGCAGGCTGCTGACTGATGAAGATCCATCCCCATGTGCTTCAGAGGTTAAAAGAGAACAACTGCAATTAAAATGAACATTTCTCAGCCCACGCCATGCTTCAGCCTTCCAAAATCCACAGTGGGACTCCCAAACTTGCTCCATGCTCCCTCCTTCACTGGGCTTTTCACTCTGAAAACAACTGAGAAGCATCACAGTACCTGATGCCCGAGTTCCTCTTTGCCAGTTTTTAAAATATTTGAAGTAGTTTTAAAGAGAATTAAAATTTGAAATGCAATTAGTTGCCACCTGTCCAGTTCAGAAGCTAAATTCCTTCTCCTGTACAGAGAAATGAGAGCATTGTCAGAGAAGCATCTTGCTCATGAGAAAAATAATCCAAAATAGAGCTTTCCTGGAAGAGAGGCACGAGAAAAAAAATCCTTCCAGTTCTTATAAAAAACAACCAAACCAAATCACCAAAACCTCAACACCTCACCACTATAAATTTGCAGGATGAATTGTACAGCAACTGAAAATGACACCATTTTCTCATTAAATTCCAAATTAATGTTCTGTATTTATATGAATAAGTCCGACAGAAACCAGACATTCCAACTCTCCACACTGTGTCAATTCTCACCTGTATAGCTCAGAAATAAATTCTGACCAGACAGTATTGCAGAGAACTTACATTTTGAATAAGTACTTTGAAGAAGGATCACTAAGAAGTAAAGGATTTCCTTGAGAAGCAAGGATGATAGAGCAAGATCTGACACATTTCTAAATGTCACAAAAAAAAAATCTATTTTTTTCTCTTCAGAGACTTATTTTTTCACAATGATGAATAATACCTAATTTACTGTAAGTACAAAAATAACATTTTCTGTAATTTTTACTAGTCAGTCTTTAACTGGGAAAATTGATACCTCTTGCTTTTCTATTTAACAGGTGAAATTAGTTTGTCAGAGTTAATAATTCACATATAAGCTATGTACACACAGCAACCAACTGTGCTACACATCACACATGAATTCTGTCACACACAGGCAACTCATCTGTCTATCAGAATCAAAACCAATCTATTAAACTTATTAATTACAAATCTCAGGCTGCTCATATTCAGGTAGTTCTTATGGGAGAGGACTAAGAAACTGGGGGATAACAGGAGTGAGAAAAGTGAAATATTTAAGAACTGTTCCAGTAACTTCTGCAGTGGCAGAAATGGTGGAAATTTCTAATTTTCACATTAGAAATGGTGGAAAAATGGAATTATTTAGGATGAAACTGGCCCAATGGAGAACAAACCAAAATAGGGGGAGGACAAGTTCAGGGTCTCAGGATCTCTGAATATTGTTGCTACTTTGACAAGTAAATATTTGCAGAAGGTACTTCTGAGGTGTCATTCAGAACAAGTGTTAGCTCACAAAATCAGATGGAATCTGCTGAACATTGCTTTAATTAAGACCTCTCTCTTTGATCAGTCTTTAAGCACATCACTGAAGTTATTACAGCCTTACAAAACAAAATGGAAATGATTTTTCCTTTTTCTTTTCCAGCTACTAAAATCAATATGGTTGCTTCCATCCAAGTAAGACAACTGCAAAAACAGAGAAAAATCAGCTTCAAGCAATGATCCATGTTCACAAATCTTTGTTCATAGCCACATTAACATTCTCAGCTTCATACAAAGGCACGGTGTGCTGCAGGGGAGTAACAGAGATCAACAGCCAGAGCAGTTTTTATTTACTCCAGATAAACTGCACTGCCTGCAATCACTTTCTCACACATTTACTGAACCGTATTTGGGTTGTATTTTCACCGAATCACTCATTTGGATTTATCTCAAATGCAGATCAGCAGCTGATACCACAGCACTGGGAGGTTATTATTGCAGCCCACTGTTGCACAAGGCTGTTCATCAAAATAATTCAGGGCAGGCAGAAAAGTCCACATGGGTTTGCTTTGACTCATAACCACCAACTCCCTGTGGGTTGTTGTGGGAAACACCTAATGGAGAGCCAGGGTTCATTTGCTAATGTCAAACCTAATGTTTAATGGGCTTCCCAGGGTTCCTTTTTATTGCTGGGATTTCTACAAAGTAAAAAAAAAAAAAAAAAAAAATTTAAAAAAATTTTTTAAAAAAAGTGAAAGCAATTAAAAAAAAAATCTGGAAAGCAATTTTTTTCTGCTCTCCTCCCCCAGCTGCAGCCCAGGATTTTCTCCTGGAATCATGCAGCAGTCCCAGCAGCTTTTCCCAAGACAGCAGCTGACATTCCACCTCCCAGCCCGGCACTGATGTGCGTGGAACTCGTACAATGAGCCTTGACATTTGTCATTGTACTTAGCTACAAATGCATTACAAGAAATTACAAGGGATGCTATCAGAAAATTGCAAACCCAGTGAGTGTTTCGCCTAGTTACTGTAATTCCTCAATGCTGTTCCAATCTTGTGCAAATTAGAGCCACTTACAGCTCTGAAAACTGACAGGAAACCGAATGAGGTTTTCATTATGCTTTTAATAGTCTTCCTGGGTTCCTAGCTGCTAAAAGATTCTTCAGGAAGAGCTCCACAGCCTGCCTACCTCCACATCCATGGCAGGTGCAGGCACTAACCCAGGACAGTCCATTACCCTTCTGCAACAAAAAGCAGAACCAAATTCCCTTCCACAAAAGGGAAGCAGCAGTAGTAGGAAAAAAAATAAACCCTTGAGAAGCTAGGGAGGAGATGTGATTTACATTGCCTCAGTATTGTGAATGCTTCCTTCATGGCTAAAGAAACAGGAATATTTTAATCAGATTTTGCATTTATATTTTTTGGGTTTATTTATTTTTTTAATATTTATTTATATTTATTTATACTTTTGGGTCCATCTTGGAGCCATTTTGGGTCCACCCTGGGTTTACTTTGGTTCCATTTCTGGTCCATTTTGGGTCCATCCTGGATCCATTCTGGGTCCATTTTGGATCCTCTCTGGATCTATTTTGGGTGCATTTTGGGTCCATTTTAATCCATTTTGGGTATATCTAGGCTCCATTTTGGGTCCATTTTGGGTGCATTCTGGTTTCGTTTTGGCTCTATTCTGGGTCCACTTTTGGCTCATTTTGGCTCATAAAAAATGCATTTACATCTTGTAACAGATTTATGAATACTAAAGAAAGTTCCTAGTGGCTCCTGCAACACTTCCTTGGTGTTGACTCCAAACCTCCTTTGCTGGCTGCCTCCAGTTCAGTGTAGAGAACACTCTGCCTTGGGCTGCAATGCAAGACATAACCAGCAGTGTGCATTTTATTTTCCATCTGTTGAAACCACCTGGGGAGGTGTTTTTCCTTTATCTCTTCTATGACCCTTTCCTTGTGATTTCAGGGAGAGGGGGTGGTGTGTCAATGGGCACTGTTAAACCCAGCTGGGGCAGGGTTCTTTATCTCTTCTTTATCCACCAAACACCCTCCCTGCAGGGATCTCTGCTGTCCAGGGGCCATCCAGGCTCCCTGCAGGGCTGATCCAATTCCATCAGCCCATGGGGAGATGCTGCACCCAGCAGGAGGAGCCCAGCATTCCCACCTGGATAAAAGCTGAGATCAGAACACAGCACAGCCTGTGTGCTCTGCATTCCCAGAGGAACACCAGACCCATCTCAGCACCACTGGACCTTCCACAGGATCATCTCTGCTCCAGCAGAACCACATCTGGCACTGCAGGAAGACTGAACTGGACTGGAAC
>VXBR01004200.1:246168-284099 GCA_013400215.1 Cisticola juncidis | reverse complement strand
CCTGACAACAGGGTCAGGTTGTGTTCCAACTCTGTAAGTGGCTTTTAGTTTGTTAATTTGTTTTTTTTGTACTACTGCATTTTTATTTTTAATATTCCTATTAAAGAACTGTTATTCCTATTCCCATATCTTTACCTGAAAGCCCCTTAATGTCAAAATGATAATAATTCAGAGGGAGGGGGTTTAGATTCTCCACTCCAAGGGAGGCTCTGCCTTTCCCCATCTTTCCAAACTGAGACACACTCGTACCCCTAAACCCACCTAATGTTTATGGAAGTGTGAGCTTTAAGGACCTGGGGATTCTTGCAAAAGGAAGGCTGGGACAGCTACATAAAATTATCCCATAAAAGTGCCCGAGGTGTCACTGCAGACACGTCCATAATAACAGATCCCCAAGGGTGGCTGGGAGAACACCCCGCACTCCCTCTGTGGATTGCAGGTTCATCCTCCTCCCACCTGAGCTCCTGCTGTGCTGATGAAGCTGCCGAGGTGAACAGAGCCAGGCACAGCAGGGGACACCAGGAACAGCCCAGAGCTGCTGTGAGCCTGGGAGAGAGGTTTGTGCTGGAATTCTCATGTTCAGAGCATCTCGCTCCACCTCACCCTGTCTGTGCTCAGCTCTGGCACAGATCCCCTCCGAGGCTGCAGCTCATCCTCTCCTCTTCCCTGTCACCCCCATCCTCCCATTCCCTACCCAGGGCTCCCACGGGAACATCTGGGCAGAGGGCACAGGGCAGGGCACACACAGAACCCTGCTGGGAAAATCCACACTCTCTCTGTTTCCCACCCCTGTGTGCTCAGCCAGCCCTTCCCACCTTGGCAAACACCAGGTGAGCCTGCACTGCCCACAGGAACCATCCTTGCAGGGCATTGTATGGAATAACAACATTTTAAGGCAACCTGGTGCTTATTAAAGCTGTGCAGAGATTTCTCTGGGGAGGGGGGAACAGAGAGATTGGGCCCTGAGTATTCAAATTTATCAAGGAAATGCAAAGAGCTGGGGCATGCCAAGGTAAGGAGGTGAAGCTCACTGAGCAGAAAATGAATCTCCTGATAACAAAGCATCTCAAAAACTCAGTTAATGCTCTGATCATTCACTAATAGCAGCAATACATTTCTGTGAATTTTAAGACTGTTCCACCTTGCAAATGGAAACATGTTAAAGTCTAAATTTCTCTTTCTGTAAAAATGAAGAAAGTTAATTTGTTTCCAAGCATTTTCTCTCATTTGTTTCCCGGATTTAAATAACACGTGAGTCAGCATGTCCTCAGTACCTGCTTTCTCCATATTAGTTATCTAAAAATACCACATGAGCAGCCAGCACCATTGAAACTGAGAGGGATTTCAGGCTATTTCTTGCATAAATAAAATCAGGTGATACCAAAACCACTGGTCAGCTACTGAAGCTGTCAAGAGCCCAAATTATTTACACAGTGTCAGAGTCTCTTCTCTGCATTGCCTGTGTCTATGTAAGTGAACCCAGACACCCCACAGAGCCATGAACTGCATCATTTTACACTTTAAACCCTACATTCTCCTGCCCCAGGCCCATCTCAAGTGACTGGCATCTAACTGATAGGAAGGCCTGCCTGCAGTTGGAAAAAAGTGGAGATCTGGTGCATAAATCAGTGTGTCTGTCATAATTCAGCAGCCTGTCTTATCAACCCGTGCTTGGCGTGTGCTCCCTCAGGCACAGAGCCTGATGTTGTAAATTAATCAGCTGCTGCTGCTCTTTTGCAAGTTTGGATATGAGTAAAAGGTCTTTAGAGGCTGAGGAACTGCAGGGGATTCCTTCCTATCATTTCTCCTTCCCTCTGTGTTTTTCCCATGAAAAATTTGCTTTGGGTAAATAAAATAAAAATCCATGAATAAAGATTCCAGATGTTCCCTTGGGACAACAATCACCAGCTGTAGCTCCCCTATTCTCTGTGACTGTCTCAATTTCATTCATTCCTGATCATGCTGCCCTTTACAGATGCACCTCTAAAGGTGCCTTTTCTCATCCCTGTTTAAGCACATGGTTATTCCTGGTTATTCTGAGCAGACCATAAGGCATCTAAATGCTTTTCAGATGCTGCAAATTGCTGCAGAATTATTTTTAAATAAATCAATCTGTACCCTTTTAAATAACTGAGGACAGGATGCTGTACACCAGCCATTTCTCCAGGAAATAGATTTATGGGTGCAAGAGAGAAAAGGCAGCCTGTGCTAGTAAAGAACCCCAGAATATAGTAAATAAAAACCCAAATTTGTCTCTTAGTGGATAAAATCTCTTTGAGAGCAGTCAAGGGGAATACTACAATCAATCCCAGACATTTTACAGGTGATTCAAGTACATTTCATCTCTTTCTTGGCATTTCCATCCAACCAAAGAGCTGCCATGATCCAATAAACTGTTCTCAGCTTCCTGAAGCTCAGGAGAGGAGCTGAGAGCTCTCTGCTTAAATTCTTAATTAGGGAGAAAATTTACAATTTAAAATAGAAATACAACAAAACTCACAAGCAGCATTTGCAGCTAGATGAAATAGATGCCTCAGTGTTTATTATGATGGATAACAAGATCTCAACAGTGCTCCTACATCAAAAATGTCAGACTAAGCCCAGTGCTCTCACAGGATAATGTGATCATTAAATTTCCACCCTAAATGAGGTGGAAGGACTTAAAATTTCAGAGAACACAGGCTATTTCTTCTCTTTCTGCTAAACAATCACTGCTGGCATTCCCATATTTCTTGCCTGATCATTAACCACTGACATAATTAATATGCACTCAGAGAAGCCTCAGCACAGTTAGAACATAATCACCTATAGGTTTGATTCATGGAAGTGTCTTTTTGGAATAACTAAGACAGATTAGGTTTCTTAAATTGTCTTGGATACAGAAGCAACAAAAAGCAAGTTGGGAGTTGCCAGCTGTGGAGGGGTCCTAATTAACAACTCAATTAAAAAAGGCAAATTAAAACTTTATGGTTCGTTATCCTTCATTGCTTAATAAATTGTTTTGCTAAGCAAATGATTAAGAATGATTATTCTATAAAGATGAAATAGTGTCTGGTTTTCCAGATTTTTTTTAAAAATGCAATAAAATAAAATCAGTTTGTTTTCAAATATCCAAACCCAATTGATGGCAGGACTTCATGCTAATTCAAGGACAAGAGCATTCCTGTATTAGAAAATTACTATAAACCTAAAACCCTTATTTCTCCTCTCCCCTTTATTACATTGAAGAATATCTCCAGCTCTTGTGATGAAGAAAAGTGTCTTTTCTATATATATTTTTATTCTACTGGGGTTTTTTTAATGCCATGAATCTCATGGCTCATCAAAATGAATTGCCCTCTTCTTAACATCATGAATTTCTTGACACACTCAGAACTTTTGGAATTATTATTTGATAGTTCAGGACACTGAGGGATGAATAAAACAGGTTTGATTATAGAGAATATTTGACAACCTACAAGAGATTCTGAAATGATTCATCTTTGCAGTTTTAAATGGTATTTATAGACATTTTTAGATGTCCTGAACTGTCCCCCAAGACAATATTTGCAAGTCTGTGTTTCTTACTGTGCTAGACACAAAAATATAGGAATATTGAGCCATATATGAATATGCTACTGGAAACAGGAAACCCTCTGTTATCTTGAAGTGCTATTTGCTGTTTTGTAATCCTGTACATACAGAGAAATTAAAAACTGAAGCCCAATATGACTGCTGGAGCAGAAAACCACAATACTTTGTTTCAAATTCTGACTTTCCAGGGGCAGAGAAAAAATGATTTCGCAGATTGTTACTGCTTCCAAATTCAGCAAAGCAAAAATGAATATATTAATTGATTAATTATTAATTAAATAATAAAAATATTAA
The DNA here is from genome assembly GCA_013400215.1 of Cisticola juncidis. Classification (NCBI taxonomy): domain Eukaryota; kingdom Metazoa; phylum Chordata; class Aves; order Passeriformes; family Cisticolidae; genus Cisticola; species Cisticola juncidis. The sequence continues at coordinate 280,232 of VXBR01004200.1, read as the reverse complement.
TTAATGAGTGTTAACAGATACTGACAATTAATGGAAAGGAAGGAAAGCATCTCCAATGGTCTGCTAAAGACAGGGGTCACAAAGGCTCTAAAACAGATGAAATTCAGCATCCCCAATTCAGATTATTTCAGGAATCAGCTCCCATCTCCTTTCTGATCTCCCTTTCCTGCCACAAATCAAACACTGCAGAGATGCCTGCACCACTGAGTGACAGATTTTACCCTGAAGACACCAGAGAGCTCCAAATGCTGATTCCAGCTGGGTATCCATGGGCAGCCAGATGCTCGTGGACCTGCTGGAGACAGGAATTCTCCTTTTCCACCTGACAGGAGAACCTCTCCCCTCTGCTCTTCACACAGCGAGAGCATCGCTCTGCTGAGGGATGCAGAACCATCAGCACTCAGAGCTGGCAGAAAAATTAATGTACAAAAAAAACCCAACCCCTTTTTGCTCTGCCTGCCCAGAGCAGAGACCTCAGAAACTGCAGCAGCTCCCAGTGGGAATTATCTGAGCCTATAAAATACTGACATTGCTATTGTACTATCAAATATCAAATAAAACTTTCTACACAGGTTTTCCTTGCCCAAGTTACTGATCAGTTTAAAAATTACTGGGAAGATTGTCCTTTGCACCTATTTACAAAGGTTTAAAAACTGGATATGTCTAATTTTACTGAAAAGCATAAACTGTTCTTCTGACAGGACAGCAAAGTTGGGATAAGCTAACAACTGCTTAAGTGGAACAGAAAAGGGAATTTTATTGCTAAAGTATTTGCAGACAAACCATGAAAATTAATTTCTCATTCATCACTAAAATACTTTTGTTGATGGTAAGTTAATTTATAAATACTAATTGTGCCTCAGATATAAATATAATTGATATTAAATATCAAAATAATATCAATTATATCAATTCAGACAAAAAATCACGTGAAAATAGTAAGATATAAATATAAATACCAACTATCACCACAAAATTCCATTTACACTATTTAGCCTTTTCCACTTACACAGGATCCAGCTGTTTTATTAACAATTTTTCTGAGCATCTTCAATGACAGCCCAGCCTTACTCAGCAGAAAACAGCCCCGAGTTTCTGCATCAGAGCAGATTGTTCAGCAAGACAAGCAACTTCCTACAAAACCATGGGAACAAATTCATGTGTGCTGCTGACAGCCAGAGAAATTACAGAGAAACTTCATTAGAAGGTTATTCCTTCGTTATTTCCACTTGCTAATAAGGAGCTCAGAAATTTTATTTTCCTTGTGGTTTTGGTTGAGTTTTGGGCATTTGTTTCTTTTCTTTTTCTCACTTTATAGGTAGCAGCACATTTAGTTCATGATTTTAATGGCAATACAATGCATTTCTGGCAGTACTCTGAGCAAACCCTGCTCATACAGGATCTAAAGTGGACATTTGGTATCAAACATTTATGGTTTTTATAACTCACTCATTATAGAAATATATCACAGAACTCCACAAGGATTTTCATTTCAAATCCTGCATCATTACTGAGTGAAACAAACCATTTTCCTGCATTGACAGGATTTAAGGAATTAAATACTTATAGAGCATATGGACTGAGCCAGATTTACATGTAGGTAATTGGCAGCTTTAAACTCACTAGTACACATAGAAAAAAAAAAAATTGGCCACACAAAATTCTCTTCAGGTCTGAAACCAAAGCAGCAGCTTTGAAAACTAAATAAAAGTTAGAGGAAATGGGGAAATACAGTGTCCACAAAGAAGGGAATGGTTTTTCCTGCCCTCAAGATTTACAAAGAAAATATAAGACATTAACTGAATGCTCCAAAGCCATTTATCACAAAAAGTGAATTTATCCCTTCTAAGAGATCTCAGTCCAGCCTTGGGGATGGAGCAAAGGGAAACATCCTCAGCCTGCTCCTCCCAAACAGCTCCTTGGGCTGCTCAAGTTTTACAGGATGAGAACTTTGTCACAGTTATTCTACAGAAAATTATAAAGGAGTTTCCCTTACTTTATAGGAATCCAACATAGTTTGTTTCCCTTTCTCTTTGACAACTTAATTCATGATCAAATAGGCAAAAATATTAAAATAAACATTACATGTGTGACTTCCACCTAGGAGGTAGCAATTACTTTTATCAGATCCTACCCCAAAGCAGAAAGCAGTCATAGAAATGTTTTAACATTAGAGAGAAAATAGATTACACTAAATCCAGAGATAACTTTTATAGATTGATGTTTAATTTAATAAGATCTCCTCAAGTCAACTCAGTGAGTTCTTGGTACAAATTCAATATCAGGGGCTACTCAGCAAAATCAGTATAAAGATAACATTGAAGAAGCCAAATGTTTAAAATGCTCTCCCATGAAATAATAACAATTAATGTGTTGACTTCAAAACATTATGAAAAACTATGACAAGACAGTCAGTAAATATATGAAAAACATTTCAACCCATATATAGACATCCTGGTCTAGAGGTTGCTTACAATAAAAATAGAAAGAACACTCATAATGACTTGAAAATAATAATAATAATAATAGTTCTCCTTTCCCAATATACAGAACCAGCTGAACAAAGTGTAAAGAAGCTGTGATAATCTGGAAATCCATTGAAATTCAGTTTCTGGTAAGTTCAGGCAGAGCAACAGTTGGGAAATCCTACACTTGAAAGAATACAGGAAGGAGAGACTTGGATAAAACAAAAGTGTTTCTCTTGCTAGGGCAATGGAGAAACATAAATAAAATCCAGGAAAATAAAGCAATTTAGAAGAGTTCTTACAAGCTGTATAAAAACCTGATGGGAGTGGGGCAAGACATGGTTCGAGCTGGGAACCCCAGCAGTGGCAAAGCCCTCCAAAGAGGCACAGTGATTTTCTTAGGGTCTCTTTATAACAGCAATAATAAGGATAAAATTAAACAAACAAAACCCCCATTAAAAAAAAAAAACAAAAAAAACCACCAACCAACAAATAAACCAAGAGAAAACGCCCACATCTCCAAGAAGAGATGGATGAGATGATTTTATCCAGGCTGTGATGCTCCTGCCCATGTTCCTGTGGCACTGCTTGCACAGGCACAGCTGATCAAACAGCCCTGGCTGTGCACAACCAGCTGACCTGAAGGATGAATTATTAATAAAAGGAATTCCCAGCAAGTTCTGGCTGATGAATTGATGCTGCTGCTGACTTGCAGAACCAGCTGCTTTTACTTCTTTTACTTCATTAATTAAGAATAGTTTAACTTCTGAAATAACTGCATGAACAAGTTCTTTGTTTTCCCAAGGCCTCACACGTTTTAAGGAAATAACTCCAAATGAAAAGATTTTTTACTCAGGGGGTGTTGATCACATCTGAGCTCTCAAACACACTCACAAAGACACATGAGCATTCCAAACCAAGTGTCACACAGGGATTGATCCCCCTGCAGCTGCAGGAAAAGAAACCTTTTCAAATGAAAATTGATCCTGCAGCATGCAAAAATATATTTGTCTGATATTCATGAATTCATTATTGTGTGAGTAAAGGAAGATAAAATGAGAAACACTCAATGATGTAAATGGCTTTATGCCCTGTCCAGTAAAAATATTAAATCATCAATTTCCTTTTCATCTGAATACTTGAGTAAAATACAATCTTGCCTGAAGATATGATCCATTCCAGTTAAATACTTACAGATCTCAAATGAGAATTTAGTTTACCATGAACAAGGGATATGACAATGCCAGGTTAAAACAAAGGTGCCAGGGAATTTCACCCACTGAACTTCAGACAGGTTTTAAATATGCTGAACAACAGCCTAAAGGTTGGTTACCTGCACATAAATCCTGTGGTGCCAGAATCATCACAGCATAATAAAGCCAGCATCAAAGTTTTAGTTTAAAATGACAGATATTCACTACAGGTGAGTTTGAGTGGTGTTTAGTTGTCTTTTCCCACCCATTCCCTTCCAAAGCACAGATAAATTATTACTCTTTTTACAAAGCCATTTATTTAAAACTCACCAAATTGACATTCAATAAATTTTGATTATCTCATAAATTGGAAAATACAACTCTTCCTTACTTGTTTGTCATAGACTTGGACTGGAATAAAGTTCATTCCTCCATTTCATATGCAACAACCTTGACTTGCCATATGCCACAGATGAATTAAGATAACTTATACAACAATAAGAAATACAAAGTGGCCTTAAAGATGTCTGTGTGCACAAAAAAAGGCAAAGTCCAGCAAGCTTTGTTGTTGTTTATTTATTGTTGCACTGGATGGAGCATTTTTCTGTTTAAGTGCTTTTTTATTTACACTCCTGCACTGAGCTGCATGTGAGCCCCAAGAGCTGGGTGGGAAACCTTCCACAATCCCAAAATCCAGCAGCTGAAGGGCTGGGGGCTTTCCCTGAGTGAATAACCCCAAATCCCAGCAGCTGAAGGGCTTGGAGTTTTCCCTGAGTGCACAACCCCACAAATTCACCATGTGAGGGGATGTGGGCTTTTCCTGAGCACATAACCCCAAAATCCCCCATGTGAAGGACTGGGGGCTTTCCCTGAGTACACAACCCCAAAATCCAGCAGCTGAAGGGCTGGGGGCTTTTCCTGTGTCCAGAACTCCACAAACCCAGCAGCTGAAGGGCTGGCGGCTTTCCCTGACTGCACAACCTCAAAATCCAGCATGTGAAAGGCTTGGAGTTTTCCCTGAGTGCACAACCACCCCCAAAATCCAGCAGCTCAACAAGGGCTGAGGGCTTTCCCTGAGTGCACAACCCCACAAATTCACCATGTGAAGAGTTGGAGGCTTTCCCTGAGTGCACAACCCCACAAATTCACCATGTGAAGAGTTGGAGGCTTTCCCTGAGTGCACAACCCCAAAATCCAGCAGCTCAACAAGGGCTGGGGGCTTTCCCTGAGTGCACAGCCCCAAAATCCACCCTGTGAAGGGCTGGGAGCTTTCCCTGAGGGCACAACCCCACAAATCCACCATTTGAAGGGCTGGGGGCTTTCCCTGTGTCCAGAACTCCACAAATCCAGCAGCTGAAGGGCTTGGGGCTTTCCCTCAGTGCACAACCCCACAAATTCACCATTTGAAGGGCTGTGGGCTTTCCCTGAGTGCACAAACCCCAAATCCAGCAGCTGAAGGGTTGGAGGCTCCCTTGAGTGCACAACACCACAAATTCCCCATGTGAGGGGATGTGGGCTTTTCCTGAGCACATAACCCCAAAATCCCCCATGTGAAGGACTGGGGGCTTTCCCTGAGCACACAATCCCAAAATCCACCCTGTGAAGGGCTGGGGGCTTTCCCTGAGTACACAACCCCAAAATCCAGCAGCTCAACAAGGGCTGGGGGCTTTCCCTGAGTGCACAATCCTACAAATTCACCATGTAAAGGGCTGGGGGTTCCCCTGAGGGAAAACCCCAAAATCCAGCATATGAAAGGCTTGGAGTTTTCCCTGTGTGCGACCCCACAAAATCCACCCTGTGAAGGGCTGGGGCTTTCCTGTGAACCAAAGGGAAGCAGAACCCTGGCAGCCCAGCCTGACCCTGCTGGCCCCACACCAGTCAAACCAGTTACACCAGTAACACAAGTGCCAAACATCTGGGAGCTCACAGAGCAGACCTGAGGCAAATCCTCCAATAAAATACAGCAAAATCCTTCCCAAACTGCAGGATGAAGTTTTGCTCTAAAACCAGTGGTCTCCTGACCATCAGTTATTTCCTGCTTTTTGTGACAATGGTTTACAGGAGGGGATTTCCAGCCAGGTTTCCAGACCCCAGCTCTCCTGGAAGTTCCATGAACACGGTTTATTTAGTGCTGCTCAAGTGGTTTCAGTGATTAACAGCATCATCTCCTCTGTGTACTACTGCACTCTGCTTCTGAGGGGACCAAAATAGAAACCCAACTGCACTGTCCTGCCCAGATAAGCAATTTTCTGCCCCCTGAATGCAGAATGCTGAACTTTTTTTCCTCACCCAAGCAAAAGATAATTTTCAGGCATATATTTACAATATCCCTGATATTATATATCATTAACATGCTAACATTGCTATATATATTATTTCAGACAGTTATTTAAATTAATTGAGGACAACTTTTTTCTTTTTCTTATACAGCTTTGTTGTGTCACCTTCTGGCTTTATATGACTCACTATGAGATGTTAAAAGCTGACAAAATGTTGCTATAATACTACTATCTGTAAAAGAAAATATTTCAAACTTTCCAAACAGAGAAATAAACCACTGGCCTCGATGATCACCATACTGTAATGCAGAAAATCTGCTGCTTTTTCTAATCTCTGTCTTCCCTGTGAGGAAGCCCTAACAAGTTTAGAGACACAAAATCACCCCAAAAAAATCTATAAATAGCCATGATATCAGGTAAAAACATATCAGTGGACACAAAAGGGGAGAAGATGGTAGAGAACATGGTTGGGCTGCCCTGTGCACCTTCAGTGCCTTTCAGCATTCCTGTGTTAGCACAGGCATGTGACATCCTGATGGCCACTGAATAATGAGAACCAGGGGAACTAAATAATGAAAACCAGGACAAAACACTGCAAAACTGGGTGACTTTGTCTGGGGGTTCTTCCCAAATTTTAACCCATTCCTGGCTAAGAAGCTACACAGTGAAAACAACACACACTCGAAATTAGTGATTTAAAAATACATCTTGCTCATACAACTTGCTGATCAGAGAATCAAAATAAGTTGGTTATTTTCAGAGCAGATTTAATACTCTATCTTCAAAAGCTGAGCAAGTACAAATGCTCCAGAAACAGCCCTTGTGCTGAGCTGTTCCCTGCACCACAAGCCAGTTCTGAACTACTTCAGTTTTCCAGTGAAAAACCACACCAGTTTAAGCTCAAAAACTCCCAGTATCTCTCCAATTTGCACACCACTTTTGCTACAATGCTGTAAGACCTCAAAGTTTGCAGCCAGAACATTTCTTAATCACTGAAATGCTAATTTTGGTCTGTGCTACCACTGAATCCTTGGGATTTGTCTGCTCCCTAAAAATCAGGGGGAAAGTCCTATTCCTGATTATTATTATTATTATTATTATTCTTCACTACCTCCATCCACTATGAGAACTAAGAGATAACTCAAGTATGAGCTGCTCCAAGGATCACTGGATGCTGGCACCAAACCATACCAAGCAAGAAGAGTTTGTGACCTGTTTGACAGAACAGCACAGTTTTGCACAGCAATTTAGATCTGCTGAGAAAAGGCAATGATTTTATTTTCCTCAAGATTCTGTACAATTGCCATGCTCTGCAGGCTGGTCCCACAGCACTTCTGGCTCATTTCTGAAAAGTTCTTATACCTGCAAGAAAGGACTCACTAGGGCAAGTAAAGGCTGCGCTTCCTTCTCCAGATCTATTGCCTTTCATATGGATCTCACACATTTCCATTGCAAATCCACCTTTGAGATGAGAAATTCGCTGAACTCTCACAAGCTCAAGTAATTTTGATGTTGAATCCCAGCACAGACTTCCTGCAAATAACTGAGCTCCCAACTCAAAAGCCTCCTGCTCTGTTTTTCTGTGATAGTTGTAGTTCTTGTTTAATTGTGGTTTTATCTTAAAACAACCAAAAATGCATTATGCAAATAAGTCCTTTCAAGAAATCACTTTGTGAAACTAAAATAAACTTGAAGGTTTATTGCCTCGTAAATTATTCATTGTAGCCTTTTAAACGACAGGATACAAACTGTACAAAACAAGGCGGCAGGAGAGACACATCTATTTTTAAAATCACGTTGGGTGTGATGTCACCCTTCCAAAACTCTGCCAGCACAGCCACTGGGAAGAAACTCTTCCATAATTTGGGAAGCAGACACAGGCTGGCACTGCCCCTCCTTTGTGCAAAGCAGAGAGCCAGGAGAACACTGCACAAACCATCAGAGAAACTCCACAAAATCATTCACCCACTCCTCAGCCCCTTCTGGAAAGGTTTAAATTGAAAATCCCCACTGACCTGAGGTTCCTGCACAGCTCTGAGCACACCCTGGGGTGCAGGGATCCTCTCACCCATCCCTCAGCCCCTTCTGGAAAGGTTTAAATTGAAATTGAATTGAATTGAATTTCCCTTCTGGAAAGGTTTAAATTGAAAATCCTCACTGACCTGAGGTTCCTGCACAGCTCTGAGCACACCCTGGGGTGCCAGGATCCTCTCAATCACCCCTCAGCCACTTCTGGAAAGGTTTAAATTGAAAATCCCCACTGACCTGAGGTTCCTGCACAGCTCTGATCCCTGAGGATCCTCTCATCCACCTGAGGTTCTCCCAGCCAGGCTCATTTCTCAGTTTCAGGAGTTCTGCACCAGACAGAGCTCTTGGGGTGCAGCACAAACACTTTGTGTCCTCAAGGTCCCCTCTGTGCTCCTTTTCTGCTCCTCCACAGCCTCCAGCACTCTGTGATGAATGCCAAGGCTCTGTCCTCCTCATTCGATTGTTTCTCATTCAATGTAATTCCAACATCTCAACCTCAGAGGAAATGCTGTAAAATGCTGTAAAATTTGGATGTAAAATGCTGTAAAATCTCACTCAGCTAGAAATGAACGTCCAAGCCTTTCCCTGCGCCCCAGCTCAGTGAAAATATTTAAAGATTTCACTGTCCCAGCTGTGCTGCCCTGCAAACTGCACACAGCCCCTTCCAATCCATGGCAGCAGCAGCCTCACCTGCCTGTAATGAGCCACACATGAGGCATACGCTGAAAATCTGGGGTAAAAACAATTAATGAAGTTTTCCTACAGCTTTAAATACTTGAAACTCCTGAGCAGAGATATAGATTCTTTGTGGCAGTTCAACAGTATCAACATATTGAGTTTGCTCTCAGAGTACTGTCAAACTTCCTTCCTCCAAAAAGATTGCTCAGGAATTTTCAGTGAAGCGTCTGATGCCATCTTTTTTATATCCTCTATATCAATTACTTGGAAAGCATCAAATTTCCTACAGAACGAGCAGAAAGGCTTCCTCCATGCTCTGTGTGCTGGCTCGGGGTGACAATGGATTCAGATATTTCTGGCTCATCCTCACCCTGTGTTCCTTGCAGAGGAGTGACCTCTGCTCTGCCAACAGGCGATGTCACCTTCTGTCCCCTGCTGGGGACACGCTCAAAAGAAAACATTTACAAAGGAGCCTGCACTGACCCCATGCTGCCGTCCAGGATGCAGCAGAGGGATCTGAAGAGCTGAATGTGAAAAAGTCATAATGTGTGGCTCTACGCAGATATTTACTATATATATATTATGCTAGGNCCTCTCTTTGTTTTATTGTCTCATGATTTGTCCTGTCTCTGAAAACTTTTTTTGAACCTTTATTATTATTATATTTGTATTACTATTTTTTTTGTAACCAATTTTTATTCTTTATTAAATTTTCATACATTTCTAAAAGCGAGTGATTGGTATTTATCACATGCAGATTCACATTCTTTCAAGTCACACCGAGCACACACCCCAGAACAAAACCCCAAGGGAAATGAGAGCCCCTCCTGCTCCACATTCCCTCCTCTCCACCACTGCAGCCTCGCTGGGAAAGCTGCTGGGAAGCTTTTCCAAAAGGGAATGTTTGAACTGTGCCTTCAAGGCACACTTCCCCAAACCAGGAAAAAAATTCGTAATTAAAAGTAACCTCATGATGCCTGTGACATTAAAAAAAAAAAATTAAAAAAAAAAAAAATTAAAAAATGCAATTTTGTGGCAAATTAGTAAAGTTATGGTTTTTTTGGCTTTTTTTAAAATTGAAAATCATCTTTGGGCATGAGCTGCCAAGGCAACTTCACAAATAGATCCAAAATGTCAGAGAATAAGGAGTGGCCATTTATCAATACATTTATCCACACAAGAGGCTAAAGTGAAACCATACCTGTGACTTAGTTCAGCATCCACTGATCACTCTATTTTTAAGTAGCTTTTAGTAGCTGAAATAGAGGTTCTGACTGTTTTATAGCTTAAATATTTACCAGGTCATTATCACCTCACAAAATAAACATCACAAAATAAACATCACTCAAAGCCTCTGCAAATCACTGCTGCAGTTTCAGTCCTTCCTATATTTTACCTCTTCTGCCCCAAAATGTAGGTATTTCCTGATCTTTTTGCAGGAAACCAATTGGGCAGAGAATAGATCTATTTCTGCTTAACCAGAAGGCACAAATTACAAAACTTTAATCCTTCACATACTTCACTGTTCCTCTCTGAATGTACCATAGAGCTATCATAAAGAAAGATTAAAAACTATTTAACTGCAATTAAGAGCTGACTAATATGTACAGACTAGAAAGTAACTCATTAATGCAAAAGATTTTGTGTTCATTCATCTCAATTTTCTGTTGTACAGAAACTTTCCATAAAAATGATTGCTCCATTTCAACAGCACAGTCTTTTGTTTCTTATTCACTCTTGCCAGTTGTCATCATCTTTATGGTTCATAACTCTGAAAACTGACTTCTCAAATAATATGAATTTAAAGCATGTGTAGATCAATGCTCAAAAATAAAAGAGTTTGTTTTCCATCACTTACATTTGGTTCTGTGAACGCTTTTCTAACCACACATGAATGGGAGGAAGATGACAACAAGGCAGCAATCACCTTTTAAACCTCAGAAACTTCCCAGATTATTTGCCCCCACAGAAGATATTTGCTTTTCACTGTGCTCTAAGGGGACTGTTTGGCTTCTCAAAACCAGAATTTCTGTGCACAAATGGACACAATCAGCTTCTCCTCCAAGGGAGGGATGCTCACCATCACATTTCCAGAGGTAAAAACCCCTTTCAGTTATTCTCATGTACACTGAGAGATTTTTCACTTTTACTTGGCCACTGAGAACTGTAATTGCAGGGCAAGCAACTTCAGAAAATACACACAGCAAGTAACACCAGGATGGTTGAAAATTCAACCCCATTTCTCACAGGTCTGAGGCAGAAACAATGAAATGTCAACATTAAAGAGACCATTTCAGCATGGCAAAACCAACCTCCTGGCAAAACCTCGAGCTGCACAAAAGAAATTCATCTCATGGCAGCAGCCAGTGTTTCATGGCATGAAATGCACCAGGAAAATATTTTGTGCTGCCATGGAATAATTTGGCAGGACAACACTGCAGACCCTAAAATTCACAGAACATCAATGACCCTTCAAACCACGTTACCCCCTTCACCCCCTACAATCTGTACTCTTGTGCACCCAATATTTGGTTTTGTTTCCCATACTGAAAATTAGATTTATGGCTCAGATCCTACAATAATCATAAAAATGCAGAATGCCCTGTGTCTCTCAAGGGTGCAGTTCAGAGGGTGCAGCAAAATGCAGGAGCCCCACAGCCTGGAGCTGCTTTGAGCCTACACAGACACTTGCCAAGAAAGTGTTAAAAAGATTAAATACCAGGAGAAATAAGCCATGTTTTCATTAAATTGCCTTTCAGTGTAATGGTACAAAAGGTATTAAAACTCTCTGGAGCAGGGTTAATAACCGATTTTATGGAAGTGGTTAATTAAGAGGTCAGCAATTTCCTTGTACATTTACATTGGGTTTATGGACAGATTTGGTTGGAGGACTGTATCACCCCATGCAAACTGATGAGCTTGGAAGGACTGAAGGTAGCAGCTTCTGAAAATATGAATTTTGCTGGGCTGTGCTAACATCAGTGGGTCCCTGAGCTTCTTCCACTCAGAAGAGCCTGCTTCCAAAACTTCTGACAAAGCTACCAAGCCCACCAACACCTGAAATCACAGTGCTAAAACTGGAATTAAAGAGCAAATTACACATCCAAAAAACACATTGAACCTTTTTAAAACCACTTCCTAAGTAGCTGCACTGAGCCTGGCTGGCTGGAATTCCCTTTCTCCATGGCAGGAGGGAGGGAATGCAGCAGGAGCTGCCTGGCCTGAGCACAGGGACATCCCAGCACTGCCAGCACAGCAGGGAGAGCAGAGGGACAAAGGGACACCTTGGGGACATCCCTGGGGCACTGGCTGGGCATCAGCCTGTTGGGGGATGTGCTGCATCACCTCTTGGGGTTTTTTCTGTCCCATTCATGAGCTTTGTTCAACAATTTCCCTGTTTCTGCTCTTTCAATCCTCCATCCCAGCAGATGCAGGGCCTGTGTGGGGCTGAGGTGCAGGCTGGGAAAGGTGGAATGCCAGGAAAAAGGTGATTTCCAGGGGGAAAACCTGCAAATACCTCACAGCAGAACTGATCCTTAACTGGGAACAGATCATGCAATAGCTGGGAAAGGGCAGAATTCATCCCTTTGCAGCTGAGGAGAAAAGCTTTGCTCAGGGGCTGCAGAGCCCCTCCTGAATTTCCTGAGGATGGCAGGTAAGCACAAAAGTCTCCATCCAGTCACACACAGCTCAGAGAGATCCAAATCATCTGTGTCTGCCAAAACAACACAGCACATTGCCACAGGGGCAGAAAGCATGTCCTGGAGATACATAATACAGAGATTTTTCATTTCAGTGACAGTCAGGGGAAGTATTTGGATGAGTAACCACTGGCTTTTCAAAGAGATTTAGAGTGGGACACTGCAGAATGTGCAGAGAGATGAAGGTTTCACCCTTTTCCTGGCTCTCTCCACATGTAAAGTCCCATTGATCTCAAAATAACAAGCACCAACAAGAAGCAGTATCAGCAGCATATACTTAAATCACCCTCTAAGAATTGAGAATACTTGATAAATTCAGCACAGTTGCAGCCAGGGGCAAAAAACTTTGCAATATTGGAAGTATGCTGTGATGCAGAAATGATGTATCCATACTGAATAACCCCTCTTGCCACGATTCCTGCTTCTTCTCTTCCCTTTCTATATTTAGGAAATCGAAGTGATTTAATGTAAAACAGCAAAGCTGGGAAATTGACTGCAACTCTTAAGAAAAAGCCTAGGAGGCTAATGAACCATTATGGTAAAAGCTGAATAAGCCCAGATCCTGAAAAGAAATTGGAGGTGTATTTTAGATATGCATGAAGACGATCAAAAAACCATTTCACATAGATTGCTGTGTGCAAGTAGGGCACTTTGTTTAATCTTATCCAGCTATACAACTTAAATGAAACAAACCTTTAATTTGACTTTCAAAAGCATTAAGTATTTTAGGAGCTGCCTTGAAGTCGGCCAAATAATGTTCCTGAAGGTATTTCAAGGTAATTTTTAAAAGCCAACAAGTTTCAATAATTAGAAAAATAGGCTCAGCTTTTCCTCAGGGGAAGGGAGAAAGAGTGAAAAAACCCAAAACTTTTTATCATCACTGTTGAGTCAAGTAAAATGAAGGGATTTACTGCAGGTATTGAAGTAGCTGGTTAAAAACACAACTCAGAAGGATGCTTTACCTTATCTGAGGACCTGAGGTTTCCCCATTCACAGGTACACATCACATGGAAATTTAGCCATTGTCATCAAGATTTATAATTATGAGTTTCACTCTAAAAAGAGCATTATCAGAGCCAGTGTTGGTAGAAAATTACAAACCTCCATCCTACAAACACATTTTAACTGAACTGAGACCACTCATGCACATAAAAATAAACTGCAGGTGTACTTGTGAGAGCAGGGCCTGACTGACCCCAGAGGAATAAAGAACAGAGATCTCTAAAAGATCCCCTGATCTCCTGTAAGTGCCTGAACTTGAAGAAACTAAAAAAAAAAAAAATCAAAAGAGGGCTAAAATTGGTCTTGCTATGAGAAAGGAGTAAAAAAACCAAACAACCCAAGCCAAACTAAATCAACAATGACAAAAAGAAGCAAAAAAACCACCCTGAGCCACAGAAAAGCCCTTGTCTGACCAACATGCAGAAAGGAGCATTAGTAGTTCCCTACCTTGGTATGAAGTAATCATAAAGATTCTTTGGGACACATTAACAGGAAAATTTTAAAAGTCTAAATTAAGTTTTTAATTATTCATTAAACTGTATCTTAAGTGTTCTAGTTTCCTTACTGTATAACAAAACAGTAGCACTGTTATTACAGTCTAACAAAACCCACCAGGGATTTTAGATGCAAATTCTCTCTTATACTGCCTGAATACCAGGGCAATTGTGTTTCCTTGTTTGGATGGAAGTTAAGATGAAAAGAGGGTCCCAATACCTTTGGTTAAACAGACACATGGTTGAAAATCCTGTTCAGTTTTAAACAGAACCTTCTGTGAATCCAAGATGCTCTCAGCAGCTTTCAGAGCTCACCAGGGGTTCAGCATCCCTGGGGACAGCCAGCACTGACCCCTGGCCAGCAGTGCTGGGAGCACCCCCCTCATCTGCATCCCTTTGTCACCCAGCCTAGAGAAATCAGCAATTTCACTCCTCTCAGCTCTGACATGAGTCATTTAATTCTAAATAAAGTGGGATGTAATGTACCATGCAGCAGAGCAAAGCCAAGGAGAGCAGTGTGTGTGCTCTGCTCTGTTTTTCTCCCTTAGCTTCAGTCTGTCTCAGTTGCCTTGGTTGTTCCTGGGTAGGGGCTGCACTCAAGGACCTCCTGCCCAAAGAAACCCCAGCAAAGCTCCCAGGCCACACTCAGCAAGCTCAGTTATCAGTGATATTCAGCTCTTAGCAGTGCTCAGCTCTTTGCAGGGATTCTCAGCTCAGGAGCTTGCTAAGGTGCCTTGGCAGACGCAGGGAGAGAGAGGAGAAGCGCTGGGTGAAGTTCCACAGATGAATCTTTATTGCATCCTCTGTGAAGGGTTTCAGGGACAGCTCTTCCACTGAGCTGGGGAACAGTGGGGTTTTTATAGGGTACTGAGGTTTTGAGAAGTGGTTTAATGGTGTGTTGGGGTAGAAAGTGACAGATTGTCTGACAGGGAGATAAGAAAGACTCTGAGAGTGGGAGAAAAGTTATTTTGGCCCAGTCACCATGACCTTTAGGGCATTTTTACCCTTAGGCAACTGCCAGAGAAGCCTGCCAGGCCTCATGGCTGCCACACTGCTCTGCCCACAGCCCAGAGGGGAGTGGGCTATGGGGGCACAGCAGGGGCTGCACACGGGGCTGGGCCGAGGTCTTGGGCTGCAATGCCAGACACAAGCAGCAGTGTGGATTCTATTGCCATCTGTTAAAACTTTCCTCATGGCTCCAGGGAGAGGGGACAGGCATGCTCTGTCAATGGGCACTGTTAAACCCAGCTGGGGCAGGGTTCTTTATCTCTTCTTTATCCACCAAACACCCTCCCTGCAGGGATCTCTGCTGTCCAGGGGCCATCCAGGCTCCCTGCAGGGCTGATCCAATTCCATCAGCCCATGGGGAGATGCTGCACCCAGCAGGAGGAGCCCAGCATTCCCACCTGGATAAAAGCTGAGATCAGAACACAGCACAGCCTGTGTGCTCTGCATTCCCAGAGGAACACCAGACCCATCTCAGCACCACTGGACCTTCTACAGGATCATCTCTGCTCCAGCAGAACCACATCTGGCACTGCAGGAGGACTGAACTGGACTGGAACAAACACCCTGACCAACAGGGTGGCAGGTGGTGTTCTGAATCTGTCAGTGATTCAGTGATTTTTCTCTTTTATTGTTGGTTTGCCTTTTTTTTTTTTTTAAGTAGTACTACATTTTTAGTTTTCCTAGTAAAGAACTGTTGTTCCTATTCCCACATTTTTACCTGAAATCCCCTTAATTTCAAAATCCTAATAATTCAGAGGGAGGGGCTTTACATTCTCCATTCCAAGGGAGGCTCTGCCTTTCCCTGGCAGACCCCTGTCTTTCCAAACAGACAGCCAGCCTCCACACTGCCAGCCACCCATCCACCAACAGCATTTTAACTAGCTGAAGGTCTTACAGTGAAATGATTGTTTTTGAGAGTGAGATTTCATTTGTACACACCACTCATATGCCTTTATCAGTGGGGAACAGCAGTGTCAGCCAACGGCCTGACAGGTTAAAACATATTGTATATTCCAGAGAGACTCCTGAGCCTCATTTCTTATTTATAAGCCTGGAGTTAGAATTTAAATGAACATGAGCCACAGTGTCTGTCTGTACAGAAGATTCCCAATACTAACTCCAGAGTTTATCATAGCAACAAATGAAGAAGAAGAGAATTGAGATACTCCAGTGTTGGACTGAGAAAGGTCATAACTCTCTTAATAACCATGATAAATTCAGTGTCAGAAAATAATGTAGCGAGTTTAGAAAATGGAGTTTGATTGAAGTTAGCAATGCCCTGATTAGCTACAAACATTTGGGGTATTAGGACACATCAGCATCCACACAGCAGCATGGCCAAAGGCAAGCCAAGCCTGGCTGAGGCAGAGCAGATCCAGGCAGCTTGTCAGACAATAAACTCCTTTTCCAGAAGCAGCTGCACATCCAGCAGTGCTCTGTGTCCAAATCAAGCCCAGGGCAGGTGAAGGGCTCCTGGGTGAGCAGCCCGTGCTGTGCACAGAGGGGACACACCCTGCACAGGGCCAGGAGCTGTCCCTGCAGCCCTGCACATCCCCAGGGCACAGGGCAGGGCACAGGGGACATGGGGGACATGGATGGGGATGGTGCTGAGGGCAGTCACACCCCAATACACTGCAGCTAACTGTGATTTAACTGTGTTAAATCAAAGAGGGAACAGCCCTGCACATCCCCAGGGCACAGGGGACATGAGACACAGATGGGGACGGTGCTGGGGGCAGTCATACCCAATACACTGCAGCTAACTGTGATTTAACTGTGTTAAACCAAAGAGGGAGCAGCCCTGCCCTCAGAGCTGAGGGTGGGATAAGGGTGAGTGAGCTGGGAGGGCTCAGTTTGGGGTCTCCTGCTGTGCTGTGAGGAGAGAGGGACAGGAGAGAGTGAGGGACAGACAGGGGGAGACACTATACAAGGGACAGACAGGGGTAGGTGGCTGTGCTGGGGACAGCAAGGAGGCAGCTGGAACTGCTGAAGGAAGAGAGAAGGAGAGAAAGAGCCAGAGCTGCATGTTAGGGACAGCAGAGCCCCAGATCAGTCTGGATGGAGCTGGGCACACTCCCCCCATCAGTGTGAGAGGAAAAGCTGAAATTCTGAGACTCCAGACCAGGGCTGGCAGAGATGGACAGACCCTGAGTGCTGTGTGGAGCTGTCCTGTGGGAGTGCAACAGAGAAAAAGTAGGAAAAACTAATAGATAACCAGGTGGTGATACTTGAAGCCCTGTGCAGTTTTTGGTGAAGCACTCTGAGTGCAGGGTCCATCTCAGCTACCACAGGAACAGTCAGTTTTAAACAGAAAAAACAACCAGGGATCAGTGTGAGATACCCAGAGACCCTGGCACACACCAGAGCAGCTGGCACTGCACAGTCCCCAGGGAGTTCTGTGGCATTAAAACATGCATGGGGAGCTCTCACACACACACCCAGAGCAGTGCAGAATCCCCAGGGAGTTCTGTGGCATTAAAACATGCATGGGGAGCTTTCACACACACACACACACACAGCTCTAAGCACCAGGGGACCCCAGACTCTCAGAACTCAGGCTCTGTGGTCCTCACCAAAGGTTCCACCTCCTCAACAGGACAGGGGATGGCCCTGAGCTGGATCTCTCTGTCCCAGTGAACCACACAAACTCTTTCATTCTAATGGAAAAGTGGAGTCAGCACCATCCTCAGCCTCAGTTTCTGTTTTTCTGTCCTCTGTGCTACACCTCTGTATTTAAAACCTTCTAGGCAGAATACCTGAGACTGTATGTGCAGGAAAGCAGTGACATTTTCTACCCAACCCATCCATAAGATACAGTGTACTGCACAGTGTTCACTATTTTTACATATTTCCCTGAAAAATGACCATTTCTCTGGTCATACAAAAAGTCCAGTTCATTTACAACAAACACAGATAAAAATATAAATTCTGTGCACAGACTGTCTTCAAGTCCAGGCTCACTGTGTTATGCTGGAGACTTAAGGAAATTAGAAGATAATTAAAATATCTCCAGAGTTAAAGAAGAAGTGGTAAAACAGGGAATCCAGAGGGCTACTGTAATCTTCACATCCTAAATAAAACACACAATGTCTTCAAAACAACAAGGGTTAAAGATGGGGTATCAGAAAATCAAATTGCAGTTTGAGATTTTGAACGACCCTAACAGCCTGACCACAAAGGATTGGGAATTGCTGAATAAAACAAGATGTAAAGAGCTGCAAACAATTTGTGTCCTGAGGACAAGGGTATAAAAATGATAAATAGAGACTGAAATGGAAGAAAAAGTCAAAAAATTAAAGCACAGTAATATCTCCTAAAGCAACATTGCCATATATTCCAAAATGTCTCCCAGAATATCTCAGAGAATAAAATTCCCAGTTGTGACCTACTATTGAAGGCCACCTCAATGTTCTCTTAAAAATGTTATTTATGCATAAAATATATTGAGACAGAGTATATTAAATAAATTATCAGAGGAAAGTCCATATAGGTTTATGTTTTAGAGTGACAATCACATATCATAGCTTGACTACCAACAATTTTAACAACATTACAGCTGATATTTCTATTTTAATAGAATATATGTGAGCATGCAAATGTATACTCCCAGACAGAGCCTGCACTCCTCAAACCATTCCAAGATACAGCACAGTGAAGTATTGTGTGTGGAATAAAAATGCAGGAGCTCACTCATCAATTTTATGTTCCCATAGGTTATTTAAAAGACCCTCAATCAATTAACAAAACTCCTTTTCACATAAAAAGCCTCATTTTCCATAGCATACAGATGTTTGTCCGAACTTGATGTAGAACAGAAGGAGTCCTTTATTTCTTCCCAAAAGCCAAATAGGTATTTCCCATAAAGGCATTAAGTTTTATTGATCTAACTGCTCTAACTGCTGCTCACTTTCAAACAAACAAACCTGTCAAAAATAAATGCACTGGCTGGAGCAGCCTGGCCTGGGAGGAAAGTGGCTCAAGGTTCTGCATGCAATTTTTGTGTATCGAGCCCTTCCAAACCCCCATTATGTACTTTAAAGAGCTGGATGTAATTTTCAGCTGAATAGCCCTTTTATGATTCCTAAAATCCTGTGGGGTTAATAACTCAACTCTTGAGGCTTTACCAGAAAAGACATTTGAAGTGTCTTTAAGAAGTTGTTGCATGCTGTCCTCAAAGCCCAACTCCAACAGAAAATCTAAACCCCCTTTGGATTTAATGCTTCTGGATCAATTCTGAGCTCCTGCAGCAGGCACAGGACAGAGTTGGGATTCTTTGAGCAGCATCAGTCACTCCCAAGCCCAACGTGAGGAGGCAGCACTGGGATCTCAGATCTGAGCTTGGATCTGCAGATGTGCACAGGAACAAACTCCCACATCCCTGTGGGCACAGCCTGGAGCTGCACACAGCAACCCTGAAATGCTGTAACTTGGGCTACACACAGTTTAACAACATTTACCAACCCCTCTGACTAATCCCTATCCAGTCTAAAAGAGGCAGGAATGAATACAGAAAGTATTTTCAAATATTCCCTTCCAAGGTGGTTTTTTCCCTCCTTTTCTGTTGCTTTCTTTTCCACAAATGTGTTTGAGTAAAAGCATTTATTTTCCTGAAAGGAACATATGGATTTGCAAAAGAAATACCCTCAGCATCCCAGCCACACCTAGGGATGGCAGGTAGAGAGCACAGCCCTTCTCTGGAGCCCCTCACCTGAGCAGGGCACCCAGGGGATGCTGAAGAGAAAATGAAGGGTGAGAAGGGTGGGAAAGAAAAGGCTCTGATGAGGATGCTGCAGAGCAAATGAAGAGTGAGAGGGGTGGGAAAGAAAAGGCTCTGACCCAACCTAACAATAAACAAGAGCAATGAGCAGGGCTGACCCACCTCCCACCTCCCTGGGCTGGGTCCTGGCAGTGGCTAAGGAAATTCCATGTATTCCCCGTGCTGGATTGCCCAGTGACACACTGGTGACACGTTTGTGTCACTGCCTGGCACTCACAAGGAGCTGCAGCTGCTCTTTAGCATCACTGCCCCTCCCTGAGGCCCCCACTGCTGAGCTGGGTGCTCAGATGGATTCCTGGAAAGGCCCTTCCTTCCCTGCAGCCATCCCCAGGTGGATCAAGAGGGGAGTGTGGAACACTCACCTGCATTTCAGTTCTGGACAAAGCCCTGAGAACTGACAGGCTTCCTCCAGAGTGCTCCTTGTCCCCTCCCCACTGGGATCCAGGCCTGCTCTGTGACTGCAAAAACACCCCATGGACCCAGAAAAACATGTTCATGTTTTAAAATGTCCCTTTTCCCCCACAACTGCTGCCCTGTGGGTGTTTGCATTGCATCAGGAACACTGCCCATAAATGCACAGCTATCCTGCACATTATCTCATTTAACACACTGCTCCCAAGCACTGGAGTTCAAGCAAATCCCTCAAGCAAATGGATAATAAATGGTTTTTCTCGAAACCATTTACAGAAGAGTGTCAATACTATATACTTAAACCCTATTTAAAACACTCAAATATCAACAAGATGACTTACTCCACTGGATGGCAAAAAATGTTAACTCCCTTCTTCCCCAGAGTTCATCCAGGACATGCAAGCATGCAAGACAGGGAAAATTAATTCAAAGAGCTAGTTGCAACCCTATGGATAACAAAAAGAAAATGGAAAGATCTGAAGAGTTTCTTTTATTCTTCAGACAAACAAAAATGTGGAGCAAGTAAGGTGTGTTTCCAGGTTAGTATAAGGACAAATTAAAGATAAGATGATGCCCAGGTGGATGAAAAGGCCTTCTGATCTGATACTACTTGACCTTTGTAAAACAAGAAATCTACAGGCCTTAAAATTTCCCCAAAACCCCTGCTCTCGGATCATTTTCCCAATGCTTCTTTAGCTTATGGCAGCTGAGATGCATCTGCATTGTGGTCCAGATCCTCAGGCAGCGGTGAACTCACCAAAACACAGTGGTGGAGTACACTAAATATAAGCTTAAGAGTTGAGATGGGTGCTGCAGGAATTGTGTGGAGTTACACACCAAGGGTTGGTGTCTGCACCCCTCAGAGCCAGCCCAGCCCCTGTGACACCCCTGAGACAGGGGAACCACTGTGCTGGTGATGCTGGGGAGCACATGAGCTGCTTCTCCTGTGGGACTGTCACTGCCAGCCCCTGTGACACCCCTGAGACAGGGGAACCACTGTGCTGGTGATGCTGGGGAGCACATGAGCTGCTTCTCCTGTGACACTGC
Source organism: Cisticola juncidis (assembly GCA_013400215.1). Classification (NCBI taxonomy): domain Eukaryota; kingdom Metazoa; phylum Chordata; class Aves; order Passeriformes; family Cisticolidae; genus Cisticola; species Cisticola juncidis. The sequence goes on along the minus strand of VXBR01004200.1, from coordinate 259,149 downwards.
CACTGCCAGGCTCTCCAAGGGACACATCCAAAGGCTCAGTGCTGTCCTGCTCTGCCATTCCCTCCAATTCAGTTCACAGGGCAGCCTCCTCTCTTTTTTGGCTCACTGTTCCCTCACATTATGTAAAACACTGAGTCCTTCCACTGATGGACTCATCCCTACATCACCTCTCATCTCAAGTTATCTCTTTTTCATAAAATACTTTTCTATGCTTTTCATAAAATACACCCACTTTTTAAACAACAGGTAATTCCTGTTGTTTAAAGGCATGGCAGATGTTCCAAAGACATTAGCTGCTCATGAAATCCCAGCTGGCTGCTAAATGGAAATAAGCCTGCTTCTTTTGCTGCAAAGCCCCTCACAGGCACACGCTGTTCACTTAAAACAAATGTCCCATGATTGCTGAGATACTGGGAATTTCTGCACGCTGTGAACTGACTCTGCAGCAGGATGGGCAGGTGCAGCTCAGCTGGGATCTGTGTCCAGCACCAGGGCCTGCCCAGGGGCACCTGCATGGTCAGGTGAGGTCACCTGAGCTCCTGCTCTGCTGAGCTCTCAGCTGGTCCAGCAGAAGAATTCCAGCATTTGCACGACCCACTGCTATCAGTTCATGTTAAACTGTGCATGAAGCAAATCCCAGTGCCATGAACCCCTCTGGATGCTGGGTGTGAGAGACCAGGCAGCAGCACAGGACCTGTGTGGAGCTAAGTCACAGAACTCTCACACAGGCCTGAGAAAGTGGCCTGAGAACCCATAGGGAGGAATCCAAACAATCCTTGTGGATATCCCACTGCAGACACCTGGTGTTTGTCTAACTTGTTGTTTACTTGCAAGGAGTGGTCAAGGGATGTTGTTCCTAACTGTCAAATGATGCTCTCGTGTTGATTTGCTGACCAATCAAACTTTATTTTTTCAGAACTGTCTGTAAAAGAGAACTGGAAGAATAAAGACCACTCGCACTTTGCTAATCAGCTTGGGAGTCGTGTTGTTATTCCCATGTTGTCCTTAATATAATAACAACAAATTCCCCTTATGTCCATCCCTGCATCTGCCAGAACTGTTTCTGCCAGCTGTTGAAAGCCTCTGTGTGCTGTGGGGCAGATCCTACAGGAAGCACCACACGTGGGGCTGTCTGAGACTGTCACCTGCTCTGCCTGAGGAATGAACCCAAACACCTTGGCTGGGTTGAGAAATGTAACAAAATGTGTGTTCTGTTTTCATTTGTTGAAGATGGTTGGGAGATATTGTTCTTTATCTCTTGTAACTCCAGGGGGGAAGAGGGTGATGCCTTCTGTTAATGGACACCTGATAACACCAGATAAGGCAGGGCCTCCTTATCTCTCCCTGCCCCCATCCTCCTCCCAGGGACATCCCCTGTGAATGGGCCATTGAGGGCTCTCACAGCACTGATGACATCACCTCATCCATTGGGAGAGGCTCCACCCAGTGGGAGGAGCCAAAGCCTTTCCATGGGATAAAACAGCAATCCCAAACACCAAGGGAGCCGTTCCCACTGGATTCCCAGAGGAATTGGGATAAAACAGCAACCCCAAACACCAAGGGAGCTGTTCCCACTGGATTCCCAGAGGGTGACTGGGCCCTTTCCTGAGGATCATCTCTGCTCCAACAGAGCCACATCTGTCACTGTGGGAGGACTTCAGGCTGCTCCAACACCCTGAGCAACCAACAGGGTGTCAGGTTTGCATTCTGACTGTCATTGCTCCTTTGTACTGTTGCATTTATCTTATTTTATTTTATTTTTACCTTTTTTCTTTGTTCTCTCTCTATTAAATTGTATTTCTGGCTTGGAGTCTCACTGGTTTTGCTTTCAAACCAGTGCACACCTTCAGCTCCCAGGTGCTGCCCCAGTTCCTCACCTGAGCAGGTCCACCCCAGGCAGCAGAGTCATGCTGTTCAGGTGGCTGGGTGGGCTCTGTCACCCTGTCCCAGCCCTGTCCCCTCTGTGTGACCCACCTGGGCTGTCACAAGCTAAAAATTCACTTCTTAAATGGGTTTAAACAAATTTCTTCATTTCTTTCTCTGTGATTTCTTTAATAAATTTCTTCTCCCCAACTAAATCATTCCACAGCACCTGGATGCCTTCTTAAAGGGGTTTGCAGAAATCCATGATACTCCAACTGCTGAGAGTAACAAGCACTCCCATTGAGCAGGAGGCTGTTTGCTACACTATTATTTTAATTATTTTAATTAATGGAAATTAAAATGTGTCAAATATATATAAATAAATTAAGAAAACATATATAATATATAAATATATATAAAACATATACGTATGTATATAATTAATAATATGATGATGATGGTTTGAAATGATGGTTTGGTGGGTGCAGACAAGCACAGCTCTGATGCCCAACCGCACCACTGGAACCGTGTGGCAAACATCAACTTCAGCCTTTTTATCACAAATTTAATGTGAAATCTAAAGACCTTACCACACCTCCTCCAAAATTAAAATAATAATTACAAAACACAGCCTTGAAGAGGATTGTAAGAGTGATTATCTGATAAAATCCTTTTTTTCTTCTTGAATGCATAAGAAGACTAGGAAGCCTTCTGTGGGTCTCATACAACCTTTGCATTATTTTTCTATTTGAACTAGCACGATTCATTTATCTCTTCATTATGAATACTTAAATTGTTCGTAGAGCTTTATTTAATTAACTTCTGTACAGAATGTCAGGACAAGGAAAACAGGCAACAGCTTTTAGAATGGCTGACATGAGCGGTTTTTTCCAGTTTGTTGTTTGTTTGGTTTGTTATTTAAAAACTATGCACAAAGCACGCTTTTTGCAGAGCTTAAAAAAATTCTGACACCTCTAAAAACATCAAACACAAAAGTAAATGTGAATATATCCAAGCCCAGCCCAGAAGATCAAATGAAAGCACTGCTTGCAGGAGGCAGAGCTGACCACTCTTCATCCAGCTGCCTTTTGACTTACTTGTCCTACTCTCCCCATCTGAATAACAGCAAGATTGATTCTGCAAACAAATGCTAGCATTTCCCTCTCTTATGGTTTTTAGCCTCCTACTCTATAGGGAAAAAAAAAAAATTAAATGAATCAAAACCAGCTTGTCTTCAGGCAGTCACAATCACCTCTATTAATCTATAAATATCCTGTGCACAATAACTCGTGGCGTGTATAAAAGCAATGACAAGGTCACTTACTATGAACAATTCATGATCGGTTTCCCTGGCAACAGAAATGTGTGGCAACAAGGGAGAAAGGCACAGGAAAAATTATAGGATGTTTCTATTATGTAAGTGACTCCTGCGAGTTCTCCAGAAGGATTTACCTAAAAAGTCTCAGGCTCCAGCTGCTCCTCACTCTCTCTAGTTCTGCTCCAGTGGGAACTTTGCTTCTTTCACTGCAGTTACTGAGGATCTACAGGAGTGCCAAGAACACCAAACATGGGACTGAGGAGGACTTTAAAAGTATTTTAAACTGAGTCTCAAAACCCAGCATGGATGTGATCTGTGTCTTCTTAGAGGTTTGAATTCTTAGTTAGCATTCACTGTTAGCTGCTTTGTCATCATCCAATTAAAAATCAATCACCAATTTGCACGTCTCAATGGGCTCCAAGTTTTCAAAAGGACTTGTAGAATTAATGTATTACTTTAGGAGCTAAAGTGACTTTCTGAATGAAGGCTCAGCAGATGCAAATATTTTGTGCTTAGGCCATGGCTCTGGAATGCCATTTCCACTCTGAAAGTGCCATTTCCACTCTGGAAGTGCCATTTCCACTCTGGAAGTGCCATTTCCACTCTGAAAGTGAGTTCCCAGCACACAAATTTTATAACAGTGGGCAGTCAATATTTCACTGATCAAAACTCAGTCTTGACAAGGAATTAAGCAATCAAAGCCATGGTTCTGCTGAATAACACAGCCCAAGCAGGTTCCAGAGGAGGTGTGATGAGTCTGGAGATATCAGAGTGGCAACAGGAGTGTTTGGAATGCTCAGCTGCTCCAGGCTGTGCACAGAGGAGGAATAAATGCCAAGATAACCACAGCCCACTGCCATCCATCACTGCAAAAAGCAACGTTCCTGAGGCACCCAGAAGGGAGAGGCAGCAGTGGAACTGCAGAGATCACAGATACAGCACTCAGTGACTCATCTGTGGGCTCTAAACCCCTCTTCTGTCTCCGAGGAGACAGGGATGAATCTATCCCTGGCACACAGAAATCCTTGACACTGAAGAATAAAGTTTTCAGCCTCTTGCCATTTGTATTTTTTGTGGTGCCCCTCTCCAGACTCCTCCAAGACAACTCTCATGCACAGGAACATGACTGAAGAAGGAACAGGAACTGTGGGAACATTGAGAATTGAAAAAGCAGAGGGTTTTTACAGCTTTGTAATAAGCTTACATACACAGAGGTTTAAAACAGAGATGAATTTTAGGCCTTAAAATATTTGGAGTATAAGTTTCAAAGCTGAAAAAAATATAAAACAAGCAACTATTGTATGCTGTGAGGTATATGGGCAGTGCTTAGTGATTTGCTTAAGTAAATGCTTGTAAGTTTTTAGCATCAGCCTATTGGGTAAAAAACTTTTAAAAGACTTTGTAACAAGGATAACTTTGGCTTCTGTTGTTATAGCATGAGTTTTACCATCTTTTATTTCTCCACCTTCACTGAGACTGATGAAAATAAAAAGCTCTTGGAACACCTCTCATTGCCCCATCCCATTATTAGGATTAGATCCAAGAGGAACCACTTGAAGAGGCAGAGCTGTGGATCCCACAGGCCTCCCAGAGCTGGGATCACAAACTCAGCCTTGGAAAACTGCAACTGAAATTGCAGTGAAGGAATAATTGATCTGTGGACAGCCAGATGAACCAAGAGCTCTGAGGCACAGCCCTGTGGGAAATGATGTGAAGTGAGAGATCTGGATTTCTCAGGGCACCCAGAGAGAAAGGAAGAAAAGGATGTTGAAGACACTCAGAGTTCTGCAGGTTTGTGGCTTCTCCTGTCACCCAAAGTTCAGCTTTGGGAACAGACTGATGAAAAGCCTGATGAGTGCATGAGGGTTTGATTTCTACAGGTGACTGCAGCCTCAGCTGTGGCTTTACCAATTTTCATCCCTACAGGAGGGTTTGCAGCTAAATTTACCCATAGGAAATACAAATTTCATCCCTTTCCAGTCTGAACCACACCTTTAGCCAGAAAGGGATACAAAGCCCCTTATTAACTCCAAGGAAAACCTTAGGGAAACCCAAGGGCTCCTCTAAAATGCTGCAATCCCCGGGTCAAACTGGGCAGCACAAGGAGCTCTGGGAGCTCAGGACACTGAAGAGAACAAACAATTCTCTTTTCAGAGGGGATTAACACACATGAATCCTGCAGCAGAGGGAACTTTGCAGTGGGGGATGAAACACCTGAGTGTTTGCTTCTTCAAAGGGGAATTTGCACTGCAGAGCCAGGGCAGGAATGAAAACAGCCATTCTGCTCATGTCTGGAGTAAAAGTCCATTTAAAAATAGATGCTCTGTGATAGAGCTGCCTCCACAATTTCCAGACAGCTTTGGCTGGTTACAGACAGAACAAAACAGAACTGCAGAAGAAAAAGCTAAGGCAATAAAATGAGTCCCCAAACATGCATTAACCATCTGAGCTACTGTGGTATTCTCAAAATCATTCTCAATTTTTTTTGTTTTTCCTAGGGGGTTATACAACCAACAACCTTGACCACATTTAGGATGCTGGGAGAAGATTAAATGAAACACTTCAAAAGCAAATTTCTGTCTCTTGTTCAGCAGAACACTCCTGTCATAATTAGCAAGATTGATAAGATTAATTATTTTGTGCTCTTCACAATGGGTGAAACTGTCCAAGCCTCTGTAAGACAACTGCAATGTTGATCCTTTGTATTTCCGACAGCAGGGACACAGATATGAAACAATAACTGCCTAAAAATTCTACTATCATCTCCCAAAAACTCTGTATCTAGAAGGAATAATAATAAACTCCCCTTAAAAAAGAAGTATTAATTAAATTTTAAGTCAATTTCATGATTAGGAAAGAACTGACTTTTAATTCTCAAACTCCTGAGCTGGAAAGACCAGAATTAATTCTTCAGATTTCAATTTGCAAGGTTTGCTAACTCTGCATATCCTGGCAGAGATGCCACAGTTTCACACTGTCAAGGGAACTCCTAAAAACAGGTCTTTCCTTTGCCAGGAGACAAACCAGAAGGGCAGAAATGCCCTTGCACTGGCTGCAAACAATTTTTATTTCTGTTCTCTTCTCCTGGAATACTCCAGTGACAGTTTGGAACTGCAAGGACTCAGTGCCCAGACCACGTGTGCCCTTTTGAGCCTATTGATACCAATAACAAAAAAAGTGGCAACAAAAAGCCCATGAAATGCAAAAATCCCTTTCTACCTCTTTCACCAATACAAAGATCACAAAATTTAAATAATCAGAAAAATGTATCAGGCCTGTTCATTCAGATTATTTTTCTTTATCAAAATGTAGCTTTGGTTTTCATCTGTGGAAGGAGATGGGAGGTCCATCTCCACTTCCTTTGGGATTATTTTAATCACATAGTGCTCCACCAAATATCTAAATATCAACATTTTCTCCTGGTCTCTTCAAACCATTTAATACAAGTTATTTAGACACTATAAGTTGTATTTCCTCTATCAAAATAGAAAGAAAAAAATCAACAAACAAGCCCAGGTTTTCCATTATTTACTACCCTTGGAAAGGGAAACACAAGCTAATATATATTTTATCTCAGATCTATTTTTTCTTCCATTAAACAAATGGAACCCAAAGTCAACAACAAAACAACAAACAAAATCAGCATCTTCCCTCTGTTTTCTCAACCATTTCAAAGTCAGTCCTGAGTCTGTAATTAACACAGTTCTATGAAACAAGGCTCAGGTTTGCTTTTATTCCATGTATCAGAGGCCTGAGGGCACATTACAGGAAATGCCTTCAAAATTATGAAACACTCCAGAAACATCCAAATTTTGCTTTTTTTTTTGCTTTCAAAACATTGGGGAAACATTTTCCGTGTTTCCATCCCTTTGTCATGCTAATGAGACGTGCTGGCCTGCCAGGGCCAGGATGTGCAGCCTTACAGGAGATTTCCCACTGATAAAATCCCCACCGAGCACATCTCCCAAAACACACCCCCATCTGTCACTGTAAGCCAGCCAACTGCAGCTACAGGGGGCATTTTTAGGCAGGCAGGATGGAATTGCCTGCTTGGAATTCTGCCAGGACACTGGAGCTAATTATTTTTTAAGGATGGATTCGGTGCTCGCAGGAAAGCTGATGGATCAATGGCAAAGGAGATGAAAGCTGTGAAAAAGTCACATTGTGTGGCTCTGCGCAGATATTTACTATATGTGATATGCTAGGTAGAGAAGTTATGCTGTATTAACATTTGAATAATATAGTGAATGTAGTTTTGTAATTAACAATAAGTGCTAGTAATTAGAATAGGGGCTGCGTGTGGGTGATTTTCTTTTAGCTCAAGAAAGAGAGAAGAAATTCTTCACAGAGATAACAGTTTGCAGGAACTCCTAAATCTTCTAGTGAAGAAGAATTTATGGCTTCCTGATCAACAGAAAAGAAACCTTTTTCAGAGACCAACAAATTCACCAGTGTCTAGGAATTAACAGAAAGCTTTTGTGACAAGAACCAGCTGAAAAGTTTTAAATAAATATGAATATTTTTAAATAAAAAATAAATGTTTTAAATAAAATATGAATAGTTATGAACAGGATGTTGAAAAAGGGAGACTTCTTTGTTCTGGACCCTTCTCCCTCCAGCCTTTGCCTGGAAGGGGAGGGATCGTGGTGGCCCGGGCTGCCTTTCTTTGTTTTATTGTCTCATGATTTGTCCTGACTCTGAAAATTTCTTTTAACTTTTATTATCATTGCATTTGTATTATTCTTTTTATATAACCGATTTTTATTCCTTATTAAATTTTCATAAATTCTAAAAAGTGAGTGATTGGCGTTTATTACAAAGGCAGTGTGGTCCCAGCCCGGGCACGGGGCTGCTGTGGGGATGCAGAGGGCCCTGCTGTGCCCTGGCAATGCCCACTTGTGAGAAATGCAGATTATATGCCTCAGATATTTACTACATGTATATATAAATGCACAGATATTTACTATATGTATTATGCTAGGTTGAAAAGTTATGCTGTATTAACTTTTGAATAATATAGTGAATGTAGTTTTGTAATTAACATTAAGCTATAGTAATCAAAAATAAAAACTATGTGTGTGAGATATTCTTTTTAGCTCAAGAGAAAGAGAAGATAACCAGGAAATTCTTTGCACAGACACGACAATTGCAGAAATCCCTGAATTTTCCAGAAAGAGAGAGATTTTTGCCTTCCTGATCAACCAAAGACCAACACTTCAAGTCAAACCCAGACTAAAAGGCGCCTGGAGAGATTAGCAGAGGATTTTTGACAAGGACCAGATAACTTGTTTTGTTTTAAATAAAATCTGCATAATCATGAAGTGACTCCTGTTAAGAGGAGAATTCTACTGTAACAGGGTCCTTCTCCTGCTGACTTTGGTCTAGGGAGAGGGGACCCAGCCCAGGCTGAAATCTTTGCTATTATTGTCTCAGTAATTGTCCTAACTCTAAATTGTTTAACCTTTATTATTGTATGTGTATTACTATGTTTTTATATAACCATTTTTATTTTTATTAAATTTTCGAAAATTCCCAAAGTGAGTGATTGATGTTTATTACACACTGTCCCCAAAGTGGAGGGGACATGGATTAGAGTGAGGCTGCTCCACAACACCCACTCTGCTCAGGAGCTCACCCAAAATTCCAACCCAGCTGCCAGGAGCTCCTGTCCTGCTGGGACCTGGTTGGGACTGCCTAAAACAGAGGGCAGGCTTAAGGGAATAAAAAGCAGTTCTATTTATTCAAGGGTCCTCAGGTACATTTAGGGCAGAAAAAAACCCCAGGGGCTGCACCCAAATGAACCATGAGTCACAGGTTTGCACAAGTTTTCACTTCCTTTTATAAGTTTGGGCTATTTGCATACTGAGGTTTAATGTTCCAATCACAGCTTCAGGTAGTGAAGAAATTTATCCCAATTTTCTCCCCCAACTCACTTTTGCTCACATCTCTCAGTACCTGAGGCAGTGAGGTGTCCTTGATCCCCAGGCCTGGAGAGGAATTGTTGTGTTTGACAAAATGGGAAAGCAGCAGCTCACTCTGTGTGTGGAGTTTGGAGTTAGACACTGAAGAACTGCAGGAGTACAAATATATGAAAATATCAAAGCTGAAATCCTAAGGCATCACTGCCCTACCACAACTCAGACCAGGGGCTTATGTTCTTCACACGTGGAATACACTACAGCAGAACACTGAATTTACCTGTCTAAACTTAGAGCTAAAGGAGACTGAAATAGCCTGTACTGGGCTCCTGAGCAAGAATTAAAAACCAGCTCTGAGATTTCTCTGCTGCCTGATAAATGTTTTAAAAGGAAAAACTAACTCTACTCATAGCTGGATAATATTATGGCCTCCAAATAAACAGAGTGCATGGGATGCACCTATCTCTCTTTTGACTGTTCCACACTGCCGTGAAAAGAAAAGAAAAGAAAAGAAAAGAAGTGAAAAGAAAAGAAAAGAAAAGAAAAGAAAAGAAAAGAAAAGAAAAGAAAAGAAAAGAAAAGAAAAGAAAAGAAAAGAAAAGAAAAGAAAAGAAAAGAAAAGAAAAGAAAAGAAAAGAAAAGAAAAGAAAAGAAAAGAAAAGAAAAGAAAAGAAAAGAAACAAAAAAAAAACCCCAAAACAAAACAAAACCAAAAAACCCCCAGTCTCCTTATTAGGAAAAAAAAACCTAAAAAAGCAGGTCCAGATTCTGGCTTAGCATCACTGTCACATCCCCAGAGCTCTCTGCAGCCACCTGATGTAGTTGTCTTTTTTACAAGATAATAATTCCACCCCTTCCCTCCAACACCTGCAGTAAAACTAAGAGGATACTAAAACTTAGCCAGAAATGAGTTAACTACATTAAAATAAAGGTATGTGGTAAACACAACCACCCCTCCCATCCCTGTCACATACTGGATCCTCGTCAGCACAGGCCAGAGAAAGTAAAATAAAGGCAATATTTAAGATGCAGTAAAATTGTTTTGCTTGTTTAGTTGTAGACAGATGAGGCTTTTTATGTTCTAAAAAGTTTTAAGTGCTTCAAATGAGATATGTAAGTAAAAGTGCAGCATAAGTAAAATGCTTTAAAATAAAATGTTCTCTGAATACTGAAAGTTGTTTTCTTTTTTTAAGTCAGAACTGCTTTTTTCTCTGTAACACAACAGGAACACAAAGGCCTTCAAATCTAAGTCAAGGAGAAAAAATTAAATGACAAAAGCTAAATATCAAACCAGGTTTGCTCTAAAATGCAAAGTTACAATTCTCCTACATAGAACTAACAGGAAAATCTGGGACCTGAGCCTGAGTGAAATCAAACTGACTGTACAAAACAGAACCGTATGGACACCAAACCCTGTGATTAACAAGGTTTAAATTCAATATCTTTATGGTCACTGCACAGCCCTGAACTGCCCAAAGACAAGAAATAGGGACAGCATTCCTGATCCACTGCGAGGAAAAGCAGCAAGACAGCACCAGGAAACAAATTCTGCAGGAGGCTGATGGAACCAGCAGCCACAGATGTCAGCAGCCCCAATTCCTGCCTGGGTGGGATCCCTGGGTGGAAATTCCAGGTAACACAGCCAAACTTGTCACTGATGCAGCACATCCCCCCTGCTGCTGCTGCAGGAGATGCACAGGAGGGGCAGAGAGGGATGCACAGGAGGGGCAGAGAGGGATGCACAGGAGGGGCAGAGCCTCCCAAACCCTGCAGCTCCTCACTCCCTGTACAGGGAAGGGATTGGGAACACCTGCTTGGGTTCAGTAGTGTGGAGACAAACACATTTTGTGTGATTGTCATTTGGTTGTACTTGTCACCAGTTATTTTGTCACCAGTTAGAGTGAGAATTTTGGGACTCCTGCAGTTCTTCCTCTCTCAGGTGGGAAGGCAGCAGAGCCCTCCCTGCTGCTGTCCTGCCTCGCTGCTCCAGGTTCCCCAACTTTCACCTTTTCTCCTCCTCCTCACACTGACAGCTTCAGCACCCAGAAAAGGCAATGGGCCCAAGCTGGACCTACCTGGCTCCAGTTCTTACCCAATTAAAGAGAATTCATCAGGCCAGAGGAGAGGAGCTGGAGCTCTGCTGCCTGTCCTGGCACTTTCCCTTTCACAGCCCCATAACAAACTCTTTTTACAGCAGGGCTTTACAGACTGTGTAAGGCTGTGTAAAACAGGCTTTACAGTGCTGTTCTCCCATCAAAACACCCAATATCTGTGCAGAATGGTTTCAAAATGTAAATGTCCGCTTTTGATATTTAATGGTCAAAAGTGGGCAAAAAAGGAAGAGAAAAATCACCTGTCTTCATTAGAGACAATCCAACATTTTCTTTGCACAATCTGAGTGTTTTCCCAGATTTTATTTCTCCTTTGTTTTACTGTTGGCATCCCCGGATTAATCAGTCATTTTTATGACCTGTACACTGGGTTACAGATAAATTCATTTGCATTTTTGGATGCAAGACATTCTGGCTACAACTTCAGTTCAATTCCACTCTCCATCCATGCCACTCTGACATTTGCGACCGAGTTTTTCCAAACAGATCTTTTTGATTCTTCAAATCTAAACTCTAGTTTTGTTGACATAAGCACTGAAAAAATAGAAACAGCAAACTTTAAAAACAGGAATCAAGTACTGAAGAGGAGAAACAAAATGGGAGAGAGAGAGAGGGCACAGCCCAGCTCTGCACTGCTCCACATCAAAGAAAACTGGTGGAGCCACTGGAATTGTTCAAGAGCTAAACAAGTTACCCTGGAAAGCTCAAATTATTTCAGAATCAAAACAAATGCCAGGTTAAATCACTGTTAGCTCTGTCCTCTGGGCTGGAGCTCTGAGATCCATTAATATAAACCTGAGTAACCAGAGCTAATCAAGGTTCATTTATTGTGCACTGCCAATAAATACCAAAATTTATTAAAATATAATAGCTTTTCTTTTAAATTCCTTCCTTTTTTTGGCTTATAAAAACCCCAACAGGCAGGATGTCTGTGCATTGCAGCTCTCACTGACACCTGAGCTGCAGCAATGTTTCCACAGGAGCTTCTGCCCTGCCTGGACCATCCAGCAGCTTTTCCAAGCAGGCCAATGCAGTGATGATTTTCTGGATTCATTTTTAACTTTCTTCTCAAAAGGCTTTGTCCAGCACTGCTGAAGTTACCAGGCAGTGGAAGCAGGATGAGGATGAATATGCATCTCTAAGGCTGGTAGAAACAGAAGAGACTCAACTCTTGAAGAATGAAAACAAGAAGTCACAGATGTTCCATTTAGTTCACTTTGCAAAGCGACAATTTGAATTTCCTTCCCAAAGAAAACATCTGTGGCAAAGGTTTAAATTTCCTTTTCCCTTTTGATTTGAATTCACTCTCCTTTTCTTACATGTCCTTTATACAGACCCAACAATACAGGTTTTTTTTTTCCTAAGAGCTAATAATGACACACTGCAAAGTAAAACCAAAATTCCTCAGCAACACCGCATCATTAGAAGTAATTTACACAACTGCTACAGATGACTGAGTGAAAAGGGAATTATGAAACGTTGCAAACCACTAATCTATTAAGGAGTACACAGCTTTTCTGTGTCTTCCCCCTCCTCCCCTCACACTCATCTATGGCAGCAGTTTCTGAGGCTGAAGGCAGCCTGGGCTGCTCCTCAGGATCATTCAGTGATGCCAGCCTGGGCACAGGAGTGAGGAAAAGGAGTGAGGAAAAGGAGTGAGGAAAAGGAGTGAGGAAAAGGAGTGGAGAACAGCACAGGAGTGAGGCACAGGAGTGAGCACAGGAGTGGGGCACAGGAGTGAGTGAGGCACAGGAGTGAGCACAGGAGTGAG
>VXBR01004200.1:235770-245968 GCA_013400215.1 Cisticola juncidis | reverse complement strand
TGAAACACAGGAGTGGGACACAGGAGTGAATGAAACACAGGAGTGGGACACAGGAGTGGAGCACCCAGTGCTTGCACTCTGCCCCTCACAGCTCCCTGCACTCACACAATGGGCCTGAGGGACACAGCAGGTCCTCCAACTCCTGCCCTGCCACCCTTTGGCAGCAAGGGTTGGTAATGCCACACTCATATGGATGATATACATGAATATATCACACATATTTCACAGAATCACAGAATGAACTGGGCTGGAAAAGACCTTTGAGACCATCAAGTCCAACCCATGAGCTCACACCTCATCAACCAAACCACAGCACTGAGTGCCACATCCAGGCTTTATTTAAACATGTCCAGGGACGGTGACTCCACCACCTCCCTGGGCAGATTCCAGCACACAATCACTCTTTCAGTGAAGAATTTTTTTCTGTCATCTAACCTGAACTTCCCCTGGTGCAGCTTAAGGCTGTGTCCTCTCATTCTGCCTGGTAGAAGAGACCTGGCTCCTGCCCACCTTTCAGGAGCTGTACAGTGATTATTCACTCAGGTCACCCCTGAGCCTCCTTTTATCCAGGATAAACAACCCCAGCTCCCTCAGTTTTAATTTCTATTAAAGCTGTGTCATGTACTTAACTGCTGAATTGCCTCTGTGGACATCTACTGAGACAATCCTACAGATTCTTGCTGTTTTTCCTCAGTGGCAGTGGCTGAGGATTGGTTGAGGCTTTCAGCTCTCAGCTGCCCCAAAAAACAACTGTACATCAGTGTGATGGTCAGAGTAATAAAGGAAACCAGGCTGGATTTCCTCCTCTCCCCAAGAGACAATAAATAATTCTGCCTAAAACCTTCTAGGAGATAGCTCCCAGCTACAGCCTGTACACGGTTCTGGCTGGAAATGTTTGACACTTTTCTTTCCATGGGGTTCTACTTGGCTAAAAAAAAGAGGAAAGCTGTGATCAACATTAATTGTGAAAGAGCAGCCAGGCCCAGCAGGAAGGCATCACACAGTGGGCATCACACACCCCCTGCTACTCCTCACCCTCACTCTGAGTAACACTAGCAGGTACTAAAGAGGTTTATCCTGATAGGGATGTCCTAAAAAACCTGGGAATGAAACAATACACAGATTTATCCTGATAGTGATGCCCTAAAGAACCTGGGAATGAGACAAAACACAGATTTATCCTCATAGTTATGCCTTAAAAAACCTGGGAATGAAACAATACACAGATTTATCCTGATGGGGATGCCTTAAAGAACCTGGGAATGAAACAAACACACGTTTGAGATAATATTAGTACAGAGGTAATAGAAAGGTTGGTCTTTATTGGAGACCTCCAGGGGCAGATGTGGAAAGTGTCCACAAAGCCCAGTCCCCATGGGGTGAATACAGATTTATAAGTTTAGTAAATTAGCATAATTGATAAAAAAGCACTCGTTAGGAGCCCAAGTGGGGATGCAACTCCCTTCCCCCTCTCCATCCCCAAGTTCAGGCCCCTTCTAAATCCTCCCCCCTCAGATGGAACTGAAGTTTGCTGATGAAAATGTGTCTCAAAGCGCTGGTTTTCAGCCTGGGTTTCCTCACCATGGTAGGATGGGGGCTTTGGAATATGTTTTGCCTTTCTGTGTATCAGGGTAGGGAAAAGTACTGGGAAAACCAGCTAGGAATGCAATAATAGGCTACAAACCAAAAAGATGTGTAGAGAATACAGAGATATAGAAAAGAAAAAAGGCAAAAATCATGAGGCATCAATAGCAGCAGCCAAAACTCTCATCTGTCCAACAAGGCGTGATCCAAACAAGAGAACTCTTTTTCCATGCAAAATAAAGGAAACAGCAGCAATCCCAGCTGAGCTGACACAGCCCTGGCAGGAGGAAGGGACAGCCCCACCTTTCCAAGCAGAACCCACCTGATTTGGGATCTCTCTGTGGGGAATTGCAAGGCGAGGTTGAGAATTTCCCCCAGCTGAGGGTGGGCACAGGATCTGCCACCCACTCAATATTCAAATATTGGAACAAGGATTGAAAATATCACATCCATTTGTTTGTAGGGGAAAAATCCCCAAACCTCTAAAACATTCCTGGAGGAAGAAGTTTCTGAGAAAAGCAGTAATTCAGTTATGTTGTATGCACAGAAAATACCATCCCAACCCACCTTTAGATTGACTTAGAAAAACACAGATTTTGGTTCTCAGCTGGGCACAGAAATAAAATCATTAGGCTTGGGCTTGGTCTGGATGACCTTGAAAAAATCCCTTCCAACCCAACCTGTTCTATGATTCTATGATAAAACATGCAAATTCACACACACACCAAAACCATGGCAACTCCTCAGGATGCAGAGGCAGGTAATTTTAGGAATAAAAAGAAAATGAACATAGTCTTTATTTTTCAAAGTAAAAAGCCTGAGAGTGTGACACCTCAAGTCCCAAGTTCAGGGACTTAAACATTTTTTGGGTGTTTCTGCAAGAGTTTAGAGCTGCATGAAAAACTGGGATCACTGGAAGAACTCAGCTCTCAGTCTAACTATGGCAGCAGAAGGGAAAAAATAAAGAGAATTTCCACCTAAGATCATTCTGTAATTACAGTAAATTCAAGATTTTGGAAAAGGAAACAAACAGGTATTTTATTGTGCAGTTTGCACTGAGCAGGTGGCAGTGGGTGCTACAGGCAGATGCTTTGGAAGCAGAATTATAAACCCTAAACTTCTTCCAAAAGTGAAGGGATCTGGATCCTCAGCTAGCAGAACTCCAACCAGAGATTGGAAGGGGAAAAAAATAAAAATAAAAATAAAAATAAAAATAAAAATAAAAATAAAAATAAAAATAAGATAGAGTATGCCCCACTTATTTTATATGCTTTAAAACAAAAGTGTCTTCTCTGAATACCTGTTGTTTAGAGTGAATCTCCAGCTAAACTGGTATTTTTGGAGCTCCAGCACAGAGCATTTACTATCAAGGCAATAAATTCTGTGGGGAACAAATTCACCACACAATCCTTCAGAGCAGAAATTTGAAGAATCAACCACCCCCAGAACTAAACTGCCCTTCATCCATAAACAAAAGGGGAAATCATCATTTTATACCCAATGCAGAACAAAGCCTTTTTTATTCCACCCATCCAATTACCCTGATCTCAGGGCAGTCTTTTCAATATTAAAATAAAAGGTAAATGCCCTCCAAGCAGAGAAAAGCAGCCCTTAGGTGAACTGAATTTATGGAACATGCATAACTTAGGCAATGAGCCAACTGCCATATGGGGCTGATACATTTAATTTTGATATACCTTAGCTACAGAAACTGCTTCAAAGCAAATGTGAGCAAAAAACACTGTAAAAGAAAAAAGTACTCTACTAGGAGGCCTGGTTCTGAGACTAAGAATCACTTACACCCCTCCTATTTCACATTTATATCATCCCATGACTGATTCTCCTTAAAATATTTGAGGGTACTTGCTCTCCACTTTTGTAACGGTAGGGCACAAATATTTTATTCTAAAGAAAATTATCAGTTTGTGATAAATTATCCATAATTTTATTAATGTGACATCTCTCCTTTAGACATGTATTTAAAAAGAAAAAAAACCCCAAATCCTTCAATCTATCTCTTTATAGTTTGTAAGACAGACTACAGGAGCAACTAGAGCAGGAAAATTGGGTACAAAAGATTTAAGTGCATATTTCCCAATTTTCTAATTACAGGGGCGTTCTTTGGGTCCTTCAAAGTTCATTATTGTTATTTAAGCATCAACACACACTTAATTTTGATTACTATTGGTTACATAATCAGTCAAAAACAATCCTTTCTATACAAGGCAATTCATCCATGCTAATCTACACCAATCAATTTGTGAATAAGTTATGTACTTAAATTTATGTACAAAACAAACAGCCCAGAACACTTTGTAATCTCATTTCCCTCCTAACACACTGCACTGTAACTGGGCTGGAGGGAGAGGAGGTATTTTTTCTCTGCAGGAATCACAGAAACCCTGGAAAGCTTACAATATCAATTTATCCATCAACTCTGTGCACACACATGAAATACAAACTGATAAAATATCTCAGCTGCACTAAAACTGTATCCACATTCTGAGAAGGTCCTTGAGGCACATTCTGGTTTGTTTGGGAAACGCTGCACAGAGATTTGAGTTTGCAGTCTGCAAGGATTCCCAGCTTGAGGCTTTTCCCAAGAAAAACAGCCAAAAAATGCAGACCTGTGCCCAGGGAGGCTGGCACAGAGCAGGGAGGCTGGCACAGAGCAGGGAGGCTGGCACAGAGCAGATTCCTGTCACACCCACAGAGCTGTCCCTGCTGTTCCCTGCCTCAGCCTGGGGAGCCCAGGGCAGTCCCAGCCCAGGGAAGCACCAAGCTCGACCCTCGAGCAGGGTCTGAGATCTCTGAATGCCCCTGGAATGGCTGCAGAAAGGAGCTGGCACTTCCAGCACTGAGGGAAGGAGAATTCTCCATGTGTGAACACAAGCTGGTGCCCTGCTGCTGCTCTGGGATGTGCACTGACACAGAAAAGCAGCTCCAGAAAACACCTCAGGCTGTACAGCACCAGCCCAGCTCTCACAGGAGCTGATCTGGGAACTGGGGCCGTCCTCACCTGCAGCCCAACCCTACAGAGCCCACAGAAACAGAGGCTGCCCCTCCTTCCATGGCCACGTCCTGCGGGGGCACAGAGCTCTGGAGGATCCTGTGCTCTGCCCCTCTGAGCTGGGCATAAATCCTGCCCTGTCCCTGTCCTGTGCTCACACTGCCCCTCTGAGCTGGGCACAAACCCTGCTGTCCCTGTCCTGTGCTCACAGTGCCCCTCTGAGCTGGGAACAAACCCTGCCCTGTCCTGTGCTCACACTGCCCCTCTGAGCTGGGCACAAACCCTGATCAGATCCTGTCCTGTGCTCACAGTGCCCTCTGAGCTGGGCACAAACCCTGCTGTCCCTGTCCTGTGCTCACAGTGCCCTCTGAGCTGGGCACAAACCCTGCTGTCCCTGTCCTGTGCTCACACTGCCCTCTGAGCTGGGCACAAACCCTGCTGTCCCTGTCCTGTGCTCACACTGCCCTCTGAGCTGGGCACAAACCCTGATCAGACCCTGTCCCTGTCCTGTGCTCACACTGCCCTCTGAGCTGGGCACAAACCCTGATCAGACCCTGTCCCTGTCCTGTGCTCACACTGCCCCTCTGAGCTGGGCACAAACCCTGATCAGATCCTGTCCTGGGCTCACACTGCCCCTCTGAGCTGGGCACAAACCCTGATCAGATCCTGTCCTGTGCTCACAGTGCCCTCTGAGCTGGGCACAAACCCTGCTGTCCCTGTCCTGTGCTCACAGTGCCCTCTGAGCTGGGCACAAACCCTGCTGTCCCTGTCCTGTGCTCACACTGCCCTCTGAGCTGGGCACAAACCCTGCTGTCCCTGTCCTGTGCTCACACTGCCCTCTGAGCTGGGCACAAACCCTGATCAGACCCTGTCCCTGTCCTGTGCTCACACTGCCCTCTGAGCTGGGCACAAACCCTGCTGTCCCTGTCCTGTGCTCACACTGCCCTCTGAGCTGGGCACAAACCCTGATCAGATCCTGTCCTGGGCTCACACTGCCCCTCTGAGCTGGGCACAAACCCTGATCAGATCCTGTCCTGTGCTCACAGTGCCCTCTGAGCTGGGCACAAACCCTGCTGTCCCTGTCCTGTGCTCACAGTGCCCTCTGAGCTGGGCACAAACCCTGCTGTCCCTGTCCTGTGCTCACACTGCCCTCTGAGCTGGGCACAAACCCTGCTGTCCCTGTCCTGTGCTCACACTGCCCTCTAAGCTGGGCACAAACCCTGATCAGACCCTGCCCTGTCCTGTGCTCACACTGCCCCTCTTTTTGTTTTGGGCACAAACCCTGCCCAGGTCCTGCCAGCACAATTCCCTGCTCCTGTCCTGTGCTGCACACACAGCACCAGGGTCAGCCCACACCCCTGCCAGGACCTGGCGACTGCCACCAGAGCTGGGAAGGTGACATGAGGGACAGCTGAGCTGACTGCCTCACCTCCTGTCCTGCTCAGCCTCAAAATCAGAGACATTGCCAGCTTAATCCTGGCAATAACTGCATTTTCATTCTTTATAATATACTTTACATGCACCAGGTTAAGTCAGTAGGGGAGATAACTGAAGCTGCAGCACATTTCATACACTTAAAGAAGATCTTATATTTTTAAAGATGACCAAATTACATTCTATGTGCTATGTGATCTAAAAGATGCTCTTCATACTACTCATTTATCACTCTGTTCCAAGTGGTCAATGGATTGCATTTCTTCAAAAACTCAACCAACCAGCAATTAGAAAACTAGTTAAACTAACTTACAAACTGTCTTCCCCAAGCTCCACGTTTCTTTCTTTCACCACTCTTGCCCACAATGCCTGACAGTTCTATTTCAAGTAACAACCTAAAACCAGCCCTTAGCAGTGAGAGTGTTCCAAAAATGGAACACTGTGTAACACTGTACACTGTGAATCCAGTGTACTCAATGGAATAACACTGTTTTTTTGAGCTGTCCAAGGTATCTGCCTGCCAAGCCTCCCAGCAGCACCAGGAGCCCTGCAGCTGGCTGTTCATCCCCAGGGAACAACTCCTGCATCATTTTACCTTCCTACAGAAGTTCTCTTTCCAAATTCTGGGGCTACATTTTCCTTCTTACTCAAATCATTTTTTTGGTATTAACGACATTTGGCAGCACTCAAGATTCCAAACACAGGGGGTTTTTAAGCTCTGAATAAGAGTGAAATAAAGGAAGTGTGGATATATCCATGTAACCACACACGTGTGTGTCTGTAGCTGCCTCTCACATAAAACACCTGCAGAACTGGCTGTAGATTCCTGCCTGGAGTCCAAAACAAGGCACAGCTTTGATCAGGACATTGCTCCTCCTTCCAGCCACTGAGAACAGTTTTGCCATGTTAAAAGGTCTTACAAGAAAAGCCTAATGTCACCCTGGTTTTGAAGACTTTTCTAAGCCTTCTGTAAGGTTCTTCATATTGGAGTCAGAAATGTTACCTTATCACACTTTCCACTATAAACACTGGCCATGTTTTGCTAACTCTTTCATTGTTTACATATTTCTAGGTGGGAGGAGAAAGGTGATTGACAGTTGGCTTGACCAATGTGGGTTGCGAGGTGGAATTCCATCCTCCAATCCACAGGCCACATAGGAAATGTATAAAACTGAGATTTGTAAATAAACTCGTCCTTTTTTTTTCCTGCTTCTCTCACCAGTGTGTCCTCGTGTGGTTCTTTCTGTGTCCACTGGGACATCCTGACAAAAACTTTCTGCTAGATCTGTAGAAGAAACCAAGCATTGCCTTTATCTGACTCAGACAAGCAGGTTCCTGTGACCCAGGCTGCAATGCCACCTCCATGGAAACTCCCTGAGCCCTTCCTGCACCTTGGAAAGCAAGCACAGATACAAACACCCAAACTGATGTAAAAATAGATCTCCCAAGGAGAAAATTAACAACTTCTACAAGGATTCTTTCTCTTCTTCAAGGAGCAAAACATCAGAATCTGTCTTTAATTCTTGTTTCGGGTGAACATCGAAAGCCTTGAAACAACATTTATCCTTCTACACAATGATGGGTCCAGGGCAAATCTACTGCAGCTTGTGCAGCTGCCAACAGGTAGGCAGGGGGTTATCTTTGTTCACTGCCAAAAAATCAGACCATAAAAATCTCAGCATGCCCTAATGATCCAACTACACCCTCCAGAGCTATGAGAAAAAATAGCTCAGTTTGCATTTTTCTGACAATTTCTGATGTTTTCACCCAAAAATCCATTCCCAGCACCTTCCTTTGTGTAACATCTGGTTAGCCCAGAAAACAGAAATTCCAGTGCCATTTCTGGACCCAGCAGGCTCCCAAAACCTGTTTTATTTTTTGACAGAAGGCAGCACACAAGGCTGTGTTACAATTTGAGTGTTGTCACGAACAGGACGCTGTGGAGGGCTTGAAAGACACAACAACTCCTGGGAAAACAACCCCCTCTCCCTGCTGCCTGCTCTTCCACCTCATTAAAACGGGGAAAGGAAGGAGGAACTGGGACAGACAAATCCCAAATGAGAGACAGAATGAGGCCCAGAACACCCCAAAGAAAAGGGAAGCTGGCAGTGAAAATTTCAAGGCTAATCCAGGAATTTTTTCTGGTATTTTACAAAGTCTAGCACTTTGATGCCTCAGTCAAATATGCCCCTTCTGCCACTGCTGTTTTATAAAAACATTTGCCTCCAGCTCCAAAATATATTTCCATGAATACACAAAACAAAAATATACAGCAGACACTGGCATTAAATGTTTAACTTTCTACCTTAACAACCTTTCTTTTTGTGTGTGTGTTTCTTGCTTCTGCTTGAGGCTAAATAGTAAGGCCAACTCATGAAGCAAAGCTGGTATCAGTCCTTATATATTATTCATTAATTTCAGATGTACCAATTCCACCTCTGTCTCTAAAGCCAGACATGTCACTTCATAATAAAAACTCCTTCAGCTCAGAAATCCAGAATCCTTATCCTCTGAAGAAACCAGGGCATACACAACATTTTAGGGGTTCACCAGTGCATATTGTACAGGAAGACTTTTGAACCTGATTTTAATGAGGCAATTAAGAAACAAATACATGATTAATTGTAGACAGCCTTCAAAGGCCAAGCATGATTTTTCTGGCAGCAAATTTAACATTATTCAACACTTTTAAGAAGTGACTGTAACTCCTCTTACAGAAAAAAAATATCCCACCTGATTTCTTTGCTTCCAGTTGGTTACAGAGGAGAGAAACCACTTGCTTCAATCTCCCAGCACAGCTCCTTGTCACACATAGTTACAGCTCCAATTGACACTTGAAAATGACCACTTTCTTCCTTTAGCTGTGCACATTTACCAGGAAAAAACAAAATTAGTGATACTTTCAGCACCTCAGCACAGAAAGGGTTGCCTGAGACTGACTGAACTGAAGCTGAAGCTCACCCCAGCAACATTACCAGAGTCTGGTTTGCTCTGAAAATATTATCACAGAATCCCAGAATCCCAGAATCAGAGAATCAGAGAATCACAGAATCACAGAATCACAGAAAAAGGAGGTTGGAAGAGACCTCTAAGATCATCAAGTCCAACCTCTGCCTTAACACCTCAGCTAGACCATAGCACTGAGTGCCATGTCCAGTCTTTTTTTAAACACATCCAGAGATGGTGACTCCACCACCTCCCTGGGAAGACAATTCCAGTGCTTTATTATTCTTCCAGTGATTTTTTTTTCCTAATATCCAACCTGTACCTTGGGACTGTGTCCCCTTGTTCTGTCAGTTGCTGCCTGGTGGAAGAGACCGACCCCACCTGTCTAAACCTCCCTTCAGGAAGTTGTAGAGAGCAGATTATGAACATTTCATCTTTGGTTCACTGTGTTTCAAATCCCTTCCCCACCTTGAATTGCCTGACAGCAGAATCCCAAAGCTGTAACTTTCACTGCATGGAGCAATGAGTGAAGGACTTGGACCAGGTAATTTGAAATTACACTGGAAGGAGCACCCTGAGCACACCATTCCCATCTGTTCCATCCAGAATTCCCCTCTGGCTGTGCAGGAGGTGTGAAGCCCCCTGCCCTCAGCACACAAGGGGAACACAGCTAAAGCTCTGTGTGATGAGAATTGGCACAGAGCAGTGTAACCAGCCCAGCCTGAAGGAAAAACCTTCCTTCCATCACACTGCACAGGGCAGCACCAGCCTTCAGCCAGCCCAGACACCTCCAAACCTCAGTCTGCCAAAGTGACAAATGCTCATTTAACTGCTTTCCTTGTCAGCATCCCTCTTTTAAAGGCCCACAGGTGGCTGAGCACACTCCAAGCTGACCAGCACCTGCCCAAGTGCATTGCACAAATGCCCTGTTGTGTCACAGAAACAGGAATCCAATGCTGGTTAATCAGGTTTGATGCAAAAGTGTCAGAGTCCAGGACATCCCTGTGGCCACCCTGGAGGGTTTGGGGTGACAGGGGGGGTCTGGGATCTGTACAGGGGGCTCAGAGCCTCACACAGAGCCCAGGAGGACACTGCCTCTGATCCCTGCCATGGCAGTGAATGCCCACAGTGTATGAAGAATCACAAGCTGAGAGAATTCAAAATAAGCAGTATTTAGTTTATCATAGAATGTAAATGTAGAATCTGGGATTTTAGTCTATGGGG
>VXBR01004200.1:217883-235703 GCA_013400215.1 Cisticola juncidis | reverse complement strand
GCAGAGCTGAGACAGAACTGAGATAATGAAGAATAAACCACCTTGGAACAGGCACTGGGGACTCAGCTTGTCTGCTCTGCCTTTGGTGTGAAACACTTGGGGCAAAGAGAAGACGGAAAATCTTATTACCTTGGGGAACAGCAACCCTGAGGAGAATCTCAGGGAAAAGCAACCCTGAGACAAAAGGACCCTTCTGTCACTTATATTTGGATTATTATGCAGAAGTTTTGTCCCTGAAGGATAAAAAAGCCACCATTACCTAATGATGTAATCTGTCTAACAATAGACAGCTTAAATCAGAATATGGAGTTTAATGTGGCATCATATTGACTTGAATATCCAGAATAACTAATGAAAACTGTGCACAGTGACTTACAGTGTTAGCATTGCAATGTGCTATCACACCTTCTGACAGACAATAGCATTTACTACCACACTTTCAGAGGAACAATCTGTTTAACACAGATTTTTTCTTCCTGTAGCACCTGTATGCTTAACCAGCAGTTGTTTTGCTTTGCCAACTAAACATGGTAAAGTTCAGTGTTTATACTGGAATGTCAGGTGCTTATTTAATTGCTTTTGTAGCCAATTTCCTTGCCCCTCAAGGCTCATTAGCCAGTCATCTAATCATTCCATGCAATGATGCCCCTCTGTGTTTCCTCCTCGATTTCAGGGATATATCTTCATTTCTGCTCCCCACAGAGGTGTCCTTCAGGACAACCTTTCAGAGGGCTCTTGGGCTGCCTGCCTGTTCCACACGGAGCTGGATTTCCCCAGCACCCATCAATTCTGGTGCACCCTATCCTCAGCCATCTGGAGAGGGGCTGATGGAAAAGGACGGCTGTTTCAGGAGAAACTGTGTCACTTTTCAGGTAATGGGATTGTTGCACTTCTCCACCTGAGTGTTTTATGAAGGTGGAAATGGAAATGGAATTAGATATTCCCAGATGGAAATCAGGGAATGCTGCTGAGCTCCCTTCCAAACCTGCAGGGAGGGGGAGGCTGAGGGGATGGATGTGGAAGGGGATGGAAAAGCAAAGTGCTGAATTCTGGAGTGGCTGTGACTCCTGAGCCCCAGTGAGCTCTGTGGGAGGCTGTGCCTGAACCCCCAGCACCAGCAGGCAGTGCAGGGTTCAGTCCAGTTAAAAACACCTTGGTTACTGGTGTGGTGGTGGGCACAGGGACACTCAGGCAGCCTGCTGGGGCACAGTGACACTCAGCCAGTGCCACTCAGGCAGCCTGCTGGGGCACAGTGACACTCAGGCAGTGCCACTCAGGCAGCCTGCTGGGGCACAGTGACACTCAGGCAGCCTGCTGGGACACAGTGACACTCAGGCAGAGACACTCAGCCTGTTGGGACACAGTGACACTCAGCCAGTGCCACTCAGGCAGCCTGCTAGGGACACAGTGCTCTGGTGTCCCTGCTCAGCTCTGGTGTCCCTGCCGGGCTCTGGGTGTCCCTGCCCAGCTCTGGTGTCCCTGCCCAGCTCTGGGTGTCCCAGTCCAGCTCTGGTGTCCCTGCCCAGCTCTGGTGTCCCTGTCCAGCTCTGGTGTCCCTGCCCAGCTCTGGTGTCCCTGCCCAGCTCTGGTGTCCCTGCCCAGCTCTGGGTGTCCCTGCCCAGCTCTGGTGTCCCTGCCCAGCTCTGGTGTCCCTCCCCAGCAGTGTCACTGGACCAGGGCAATCCAGATGTCCCTTTCTGCCCCACCAGCCCCTGATTCTGTTCAATCCTCACTATATGTAAACATTAAAAGACCCAAACAAAAAACAATCCTAAACAAAATTATCCCCAAACAAGCATGCCCAGAAGAAAATTAATAATTTGCTGCCCAAAATAAATAGTATACATTTGTAAGTGTCAAGCCAGCAGGCAAATTGTGCTTTCAAAGCTGAGTTCCAATTCAGTTTAACCAGCTGACTGAGAATTCTTTGGGATCCAGTTTCCAGAGGAACTGACAGGGTGTCACTGAATTAGCACAGCAGTACAGTTATTTTTTATTTATTTAGTATTTAAAACACCCACAGATGTTCAGGTGAAGTTACTGTACACATAGTTTATATCTAAACACTGAGGAACTGTCCAGCTGCCAGCATACCATGAATAATATGTGTTTCTTCTTTTGGGGGGCTGGAGAGAAGGGAAAAAAAGAGAGAAAGGAACTTTTCCTGAGTAGAATTCTAACAGAAATAGGGCTTGAAAAGCAGCTGGAGCCAGAAATCCCCATGTCACTCTCTCCAATGCACAGGGCTGCATTCTGCACTCTGTGCATATACAGAGCAACAAAACTCATTTCAGAGTTTTCTAAACACTGAGATTTAATTCCACAGCAGAGAAGAAACAAGGACAATAGGAGAAGTGCAAGTAATCTACACACAGGCATAGAATTTCTGAGAAATGCAATTTTGGATACAAAATGGTGTAGAATTCTTCTCATAATGGAAAAGTGGCTAGGTTGAAGTGCTTTGGAATAATTATAATATAAAATGAAAAGCTTCTTGATGCATTATATTACTTGAGTTGGAGTAATTCTCTTGAGTTTCTATTTTTAAACCATGATAGTGTGTTAATGAAACTCTTCAAGGAAACTTCAGCTACAGACAGGGGAAACAAATTGCTGCTCACCCTTTCACAGCTTCAGCTGAAAGTCACCACGATAGGAGTATTAAATGGTATCAGTTTCATAGGGGAGAAAACTGATGATTCAAATTTAGGCTTCTATTCAGTTTGTACAAATTTAATTTACACAACATAAACCCAGAATCCAAAGAATTCATTCCAAAATGTCAAAATATTTCCTTATCAACACACAAAGTGCATCTCTTAATAAATGAGTAAGTAAATAAATAAAAAGAAATACATTTTTAACTGTTCCCTAAAGAGATTTAATGGCTATTTTTTGGTCCATAACCATAAAGAACATAAAGTTCCAGATCCTAGAGGTTGCTCTAAGAAGGAGGAAACCTTATCTCTCTCTCCAGCTGCCTGAAAGGAGGCTGTAGTGAGGAGGGAAATGGTGCCAAGTTACTCCAGGGTGGGTTTACATTGGAAATCAGGAACAATTTCTTCAGTTTTGGTTGTCAAACGTTGTAAGAGGATGCCCAGGGCAGTGGTGGAGGCACAGCCCTGGAGATATTTAAGGACATGCAGCAGTGCTAACGGGCTGAGGGGTGAACTTGGCAGTGCTGGGTTAACAGAGAGATTTGATGATTTTTCCCCACCTAAATGATTTTGTGGTCTCATAAAGCTGGGTTTCATTCCTGTTCTAAGGGAACCCAAATAACAGAAGAAGAAGAAGAAGAAGAAGAGGAAGCAGAAGAAGAAGAAGAAGAAGAAGAAGAAGCAGAAGAGAAGAAGCAGAAGAAGAAGCAGAAGAAGAAGAAGAAGAAGAAGAAGAAGAAGAAGCAGAAGAAGAAGAAGCAGAAGCAGAAGCAGAAGAAGAAGAAGAAGAAGATTCAATCCCCTAGGTCAAGCAGTGGAGGAGCTCACCTAACCCCTTGCAGCTCACCTGCTGCTCCAGAAGAACCCAGCAGAGCCCTTGCCAGGGCCTCAGAGCTGCCAGATCTCCAGGAATTCCTTCTGGATGCCCAGCTGTGCCCACGGGGTGCCCACACTGCCCCGTGCAGTGCTGGATGCAGGGTGAGCACCCCAAGGGCCTGCAGAGCATCCCCAGGGCTGCCCTGCCTGCCCAGCACCCACAGCCCTGCTCCCACCACCACACACCAGCCTGAGAACTCCTGGAACTTTCCAGAACGGATCTCCATCCCCCTGAATCAAGATTTTAAAGAGTTAAGATTTTAACCAAGGGTTAGAAGCGATTTATATTGATTAGGATGCGAGTTAGGAAAAACAAAAGATAAGTTAATGATTATTAGCTGCTTGAGCTAGAGCTGCATGATGTATTGCTCAGTGTTATGTGCTAGTTTTAGTTGTGTTTATAGAAGGAAATTAAATACATGGACCATGATGACAACAAATGGAAACCAATGGGACCATGACCCACACATGGATTCAATATTAATTGATCACAAATCAGGAGGGGTTGGATCCTACCAAGAGATCAAGAAGGCCTCCCAGCAGTGAGAAGGTGAATATAAATCCTCCTTTTGTCCCCTTCAGGGGTCTAGACTAGCTCAGTCCTGGAGGAATAGATCAAAAGACAGGGAAATGATCCAAAAGAGAGGCTCTCACCCTCAGCTGCAGTCAGATGTTTATTCCAGGTGGTCTCCAGAGGGAAGGAGGGCACAGAGGAACAGGGTCCGTTCTCAGCTCTTGCCAGGGAGGGGCAGTTTGGGACACAGCCAAGGGGATCAGAAAGGGAAGGAAAAGTCAAAATACAGGGTACAGCTCTAGGGGTCCCTGAGGGGAGAGAAACCATTCGCACAGGGGAATGGAACAAGAAGGGGGAAAGGGAATTGTGATGAAGACCTTGCTGACTTCGTCCTTCAAGGCCACTGACCCAGTTTGAGACCACCACCCAATTTGAGAGGAGAATTGTGCACTCATTAAGGACTAATACCTCATTTTGATACAAACCAGAGAGTGGAGGTGCTGGGGTTCTGCAGGTGTGTGAGCATTTTGTGTATGTGAGACTTTGGGAAATGAACAGAGGGCAAAGAGCCTTGCAGGACTCCAGGAGAGGTCTCCCGAGGTGACAATGAACATTTCTCTTTGTAACTTCACCTGGTCACAGTCTGTGTCCCTCACCCTGTGGGTTTCACTCCACACCCACAGACATTTCCATTTCTCTGTTTGCTGCCTGTACTGCCCCATCTGAGCAGAGCTGAACCTCCAGGGAAGCCTCTGCAGAAGGCATTTCCAGCCACCCACCCTGCCACAGCTGAACAGAGCCCTTTGCTTCCCCCAGCCACACCCAAGAACCTCTAAAAACAGATAAATACCACCTCAGACAAAATAAAAGATCATTCTCCCGCCTTTCCCAATGAGAGAAATGCAACCCCATAACGCTGTCCAGAGAGCTTGACAGTAATTTGTTTAATTACCATCAATTACTGTATCAGTTTCCTGATATATTCCACAGAATATTGCATTTCTTGTGATTCCTGGGAGAGTCTCCACCCTGATGAGACATATTCTGAATAAGAAGGCCATATAATCTTCCTAACTTCCATCCAATAGATCAGAATTATGTTATTAAAATATTCAAGAGCCTTTGCTCTCACCCTCCTCTCCCTGGCATTAAGAATAAATCATTGTGATACCAACAGCAGCTAAAGATACCCCTGTATATTTGATATATTTAGAATATAGCAGTATGCCTAACAAATTGGGCAGAACAAGCATCTCAGGATAGAATATTTTCATGTTTGGGAACTGAGGGGGTCCTGCAGCCTCTGAGAATATTGTGAATATTGTGAATATTGTGAATATTGTGAATATTGTGGATATTGTGGATATTGTGAATATTGTGAATATTGTGAATATTGTGAATATTGTGAATATTGTGGATATTGTGAATATTGTGAATATTGTGAATATTGTGGATGTTGTGAATATTGTGAATATTGTGGATATTGTGGATATTGTGGATATTGTGAATATTGTGAATATTGAATTTTGAACCAAGCAGCCTCCAGAGGGTTGCAGCAGGGACAGCCAGGCCTTTGCACAGGGCACAATGGGTGGTACCACAAGGAATTTTTGGGTGGGTGAAAAAGGCTGGATGGAATTCCTGACATGAACAAACTCCTGCCCCAGCACCAGCAGATTTGTTTCTCCATCCTGCTCCACGAGGTCCCTCCACTGAGCCCCATCAGTGCCCCCAGGCCCAGGCTTGGAGCTGTTTTTCTCTTCAAGGGAAGCCCTCCATGGGCACAGACTTCTTGTGTGCACCAGCATCCAAACAGCATTGTTCACCTCTGGGAAATAAAACTCCCCTTTTTTTGTTTGTTTTGGTTTTTTGGTTTTTGGTTTGTTGTCCTTTTTTTTTGTTTGTTTTTTTGGTTTTTTGTGGGGTTTTTTGTGGGGTTTTTTTATTTTGTTTTTTTGGTTTGGTTTGGGTTTTTTTTTTGGTTTTGGGGGGCTTTTTGGTTGTGGGTTTGTGGGGTTTTTTTTGTTGGTTTTTTGTGTGTTTGTTTGTTTGTTTGGTTTGGTTTGGTTTTGGTTATTTTTTTCTTTTCTTTTCCTAAATGAGGATCGAGCCTCAAAAATTATTCCAAGCAGAGAAATTAAATGAACGCAGTGAAATGTCTAACACACAAAGCTTAAAACATTGCATGACACTGCCTAAATGCTGAAAAAATCAGGCTTTGAAAACAACTATGTGAGAAATCATCCTTTATTTCCCACTACAATACCTCATGTAGGAGAAAACTGTGTCATGTGCTGCTTTTTTATTTAATCAGCAGCTGCTCACAGACATCCCTGCAGGTGTTTAACTATTGAAATCTCACATTTAAAATAGTGATTTATTTGCAGCTACACTGAATACACCTCAGATCTGTGCCCAGGATGAAGTACAGCAGTCAGCAAAACACATTTTCCTACTTTTCCCCAAACCAGAGGAATCATTCTGCTGAGGAGAACAAGGAAATGTGGCAGAGCAGAGATCCTTCAGCCCAGCAGAGCAGGCAAAAAACCCAAACAAATTTTTAAAAAATGAGTTTTTTCCAATGTTATGCTGTCTGTTAGTTCAGCTTCCTTAAAAAAACCCCATCCTTAATTTAAAAAGCAAATTAAACATTCTCAAATCTGTTGCCAGACCCACATCAAGACCCACACCAACCNGGAGCCCTGCACAGAGGGGAACCCTGCACAGAGGGGAACCCTGAACAGAGAGAAATCCTGCACAGAAATCCTGTACAGAGAGGAACCTGCACAGAGAGAAATCCTGCACAGAGAGAAATCCTGCACAGAGAGAAATTCTGCACAGAAATCCTGCACAGAGAGAAATCCTGAACAGAGAGGAACCCTGCACAGAGAGGAACCCTGCACAGAGAGAAATCCTGCACAGAGAGAAATCCTGCAAAGAGAGGAACCTGCACAGAGAGGAGAGGAATCCTCCACAGAGGGGAATCCTGCACAGAGAGGAACCCTGCACCCCTCACACCCTGTGCCACCAGCCTGTTCTCTCCTCCACAATGCCATGATGCTATTGATTGCTGAAGTGCAAGGAGGACAAGGAACAGCTCATCTGGGTTTTATTACCGTGTATAAACAGCAGCAAAATAATCTCCCAATTCGAGGGATGGGTTTGATGAGACACATCAGAGTTCAAACACACAGACAGGAGTGTGCCAGCACTCTCCAAATGCTCCCAGGGCAGGAAGGGAACCCACACAGGAAACAAACCCTCAATTAGAAGCTAAGGTGCAGTGCTAGCAGTGACATCCTCCTTTGGCAGCGGATTTTACACTCCATACCTTACACAGCCTGAGGAGGAGTTACCCACACTGAAAGCTGGTGTGTGCCAGCCTGGGTCCAGAAATAAATCCCTTTTCAGCAAAGGATCCAAACTAAACAGGCCTGCATTGCCATGGTGTTACAACACTTCTATTCCTGTAATATTTCATTCCAGGGAAATAATTGTGTAAAACAAAGGGGCTGTATGACAAGAACACACTGACATCTGCTGGCTCCTCCAAATGCATTTCTCTCAAGATTAGGATTTAATGTCCTCAGCAGGTTTTTCCCAATCTATTGGGCTGCAAAAAAAATTAACAGTGTCTATCTCTCAATATACAAGTTAAACCAGTTATTCTGTGGTTGCAAATGTTAAAGTGTGTGTGACACTCTGTGGTTAAACAATTCACACAAATATACCTCTCTTCATATTTCACTTCTAAAGGATCACAGGAAATTACTTTTGCCTAATTTGTATAAAACCACCCAGTGATAGGGCACAAAATTTACATTCAAACAATTACTTCCCTCATTTCTTTGCCAACAAAAGACCAGTATTTCCAATTTACTATCCAAAAGTGTAGCTGGAGCTGTCACTCAGGCCAGGCTCATAATGGCAAGCATTGTTTCACAGTAATGATCAGCCCATTAAAAGGCCAGATTTTATTTGTGTTAGCACTGTGGAGAAAGGAGACTAAAGATAACACACAAATCACCCAGCACACCTATGCAGTGATACCCAAACACAGCAGAGAAGATCGATTTTCTCTTATCAATCACCACAATCAACACAGGCATTTTGATAACCACAATACAGCACCAAAGGCTGAACAGCTTCCACATCCACAGCCTGCAAAAATCAGGGATTCCAGCTAAAACATGCAGCTCCTAAAGCAGCTCCAACCTGGCTGGAACAGGGAATATTCTGTAAATCTTCATGCACTTCTAAATTTATTATTTGAAAAGGAGGTGATAAATTCATTTAATGCTTGCTGTAGGAATCCTGGCTTAGCATTCCCTCCCTCGTGTGCACTATAACACAAAGTTATGGGTGACGATTTAAACACAAAATAAAAGGAATTCAAAACCATAATTTGCAGCGTCAGCAACTCAGATGTGTTGCATTTAGTTACTGAGGCATCAATTTGCTATTAGAAACAATGATGCAAATCATCAAATAATAACAGCAGCCAAGCTGTGCTTAGTGCAGATCATAAACACCTCAGCATCTCTGTATTTCCACATCAGCTATCAGCTGCAAGGTCAATTCCTTCTATCAGCTCATTAGCTAGACACGTTTCAGAGCTGTGAGAAGGGAAATGAAAACCACAAATTCACCTTTTGAATGCATTCTTTGGGTATTTTGCTCCTGCATGCACTCCAGAGCTCTGCTGAGTGCACCCCCCTGCCAGGCAGGACCACCCACACCCCATGTCAAGCAGCAAAAGCACTGTGCTACCACAGGCATTTGGAATTCCCTTTCAATTTCCTCATTTGAGACAGTTTATTGAATTATTTAAACTTCTTATATATTAAACAGCAGCAGAGAAAATTCTGAGGGAAAAAAAAAATAAAAGGAAGGGGAACACATTATTACCCTAAAAGTCTTTTACTCTTTAAAGGGTGATTACAGATTTTTCAAATTCACAGATGAGCCAGACTTCCAGGAGAGTGACAGGGAAAATCTATCTTTTGGAGATCCCCAAGGGCAGTTTTGGTTACAGGATCTGTGTCTGAGTGTCTGCCCCCTCAGCCCAGCACACCCTGCTGCCAGAGCCACAGCACAAATACCAGGATTGGGGCATCAAACAATAATAGTAACAATAAAATTTAAAAATGAAAAGACCAGCTTTCCTCTTATTAATTCAGAGGCTTCAAAATGACCCTCAAAGGTGCAGGCTCTGCTGTGAGCTGCTCTCTAAGGACTGGCAAGAGTGATGAGGGAGGAAAGGGGAGAGGCACAAAGGGCACATGAGGAAAGGACACCAAAAATGTTCTCTTCTTCATGATCAATATAATTTCCTTCTGATTTACATGATAGATGGTCTGAAGAGCTTTTGGAGCTCACTGTAGAGACTTCAGGGAAGCAGAACCAGGAGATCAAACCATGTGGCATTTCAGGTGGCAGAGGAAGCAGCCAATGCACGGGGTGTTAATGGAACAGAGCTCAGTGTGGCCATGTGGAAACTCTGAGGCTGAGCTTAAAACAACCCTGGGATGTGGTGGGACAACTCTGATTTAAACACAGCTACAGCAATAAAGCAGCCAATTCACCACCTAGAATTTCCCTCAGCTAATAAAGATGCATCCATTTATGCAACTAATAGAGCATTTCTTTATTGGTAAAGTGTGAATCTCCCAGAGCAGAGCACACACAGTGGGCTGTAGTGGCCTCATGTTCACCAATTTTCTGTTTTCTCAGAGTTGGTGGAGTGGTTTGAGTGTCTCCCACAATCATCTAATGCTTTTCCTGCTGTGAGATAGGATTTCACTTCTTTTGCTAAACCACCACATAATTACAGTTTGATTTTGGCAAAAAAAAAATCTGAAATGTGCAGATAGGAAGAGTTTATCACCTTTCTCATTTACTCTCCATTTCTACCTCACTTGCATTTATCACTTCCTTGTGAACAGTATGGTCATGGACCATGGAACACTTCATATGAGAACTATTCCAAAGACTCGAGAAAACTTTATTCAATCTAATTTGTAGCCTAATAACTTTTGAGCAACTTGAAAGATAGCCTCACCCTGAGAAAACGTCAATAAATATGTTTTTGACATAATAATTAGTGTCCAATCTTTTTGCTTCTTGCACAGTCAATGACAAAATATTTAGTGGCCTAATTGGGGAAACAATTTTTACAATTTTAAGATTTCCTATCTGCTGGAAATACTTGCATTAGAAATTTGTATTCATATTTTAATCTACTGCTTTGTAACAGTGCAAAGCTGGGAGGAGAAGAAAAGTCTATGTTACTTCTAATATCAAGGGAAACTTCTTAATTTGCCTTTACTTTGCCTGCTTGTAAAGCTGTAACAGAGCAAAACATCACACTGACTACTAGATATACTTATTAAAAATGGCATGTTGATAAAGGAACACTGATATTAAGAATTATTGTTTTATCCACCAACACAACTCCCCCCAACACACAACAATTATTAAAAATGCCCCCTGGGTGTCAGGCCCATGTCAATCAGCCCAAGCTGAGCTGGTGGCACAGACCCTGCCAGCCCCATCACAGCTCTGTGGTCAGATTTGAGAACAAATCTGCAGCTCCAGCCCAGGGAACAGTGCTGGAACAGAGGTGCTGGGAATCATGAATTGTGCAGAGACTGG
Organism: Cisticola juncidis; assembly: GCA_013400215.1. NCBI lineage: Eukaryota > Metazoa > Chordata > Aves > Passeriformes > Cisticolidae > Cisticola > Cisticola juncidis. The sequence goes on along the minus strand of VXBR01004200.1, from coordinate 225,002 downwards.
CTTCTTACCTATGTGTATTTACCACGTTGTTTTCCTAAATTTGATCACTTTGACTGCTTGAGTTTTAAAATGTTTTAGATTACTTCCTTTCATTCCAGACAGGGTTTTTAGCTGGTACCCAGAGGGAGGATCATGACCTCACTGTCCTCTGCAGAACCCTTGACACCACAGCCCCAGAACTGCCTTGTGACACACTCTGGATTCATTTCAGCAGAAAAACACCTTCATATTGAGAACACAGCAAAGCATTTAGGTTCTCACACAGCCAAGTTTGCACACTATGAGATTTCAGGCAATGCCTGAATCCTTTTTAAAACCCACTCAGGTTCTGCCACACACACATATTTTAAGGAAGGCAGCTCTTGCCTGGATCAGCAGATTGAGTCCTTCAGAAGCAGCAACACAACCACCAGCACTGAAACAACGGGAAGGGGAAAACCTCTGGCTAAGCCACATGAAAAGGCAAACATGTAAGGAGTGGTATCATCATCACAAGTTGATGACAAACCCTCCTGCAGAGAAATGGCAGCTGCTGGAAACAGAACGATGCCCAGAGTGTTTGAAGGGGCCAGAGTAGCTGACTGCATCCTCCTGCCTGTTTGGAGCAGCATGTCCCAAGGAGAGGTGATAAATCAGGGGTTCATTGGATATGGCAGATCCCAGAGTGAGGATGAAAGATCATATCAGCACCACAGCTGACTGATGTGGAGGCTTTTTACAGTGGGAGGAGTAAAATTCAGCTTCAGTATCAAAGAACAGGTGATTTTAGCGTGAGGTTTATGCAGAGTGGGGGATCTGGTTGTGCCCTGTACCCCAAGAGCTCCGTGCACCAGGGCACAGGTAAATCCCCCCTGCCCCACCCCACAACTGGGCTTGAGGGCTGATTTTTCCCAGAGTGTAATAGGATCCTTAATAACGAGCCACAGGCAGAGATTCAGCACAGAAACCAAGAGAAAGCCACACTGTAAAACAGAAACGGTGAGATTGAAATGCACGTCAGAAATCCCAGGTAATATCAGGGGCTGGAAAACAACAAGAATGAATTAATCTGGTTTTCAGCTGAGGACATTCACAGGGAAGCAAGTGTGTGAAACGTGCAGCGAGGCCAGTTTGGGCACTTGGCAAGAGCCCAGCCCTGGTAATGCCCAGGGCAAACCTTTGGGCACCCGTGGCTGGCACAGCATCTTGGTGGCACCCGAGAGCAGGGCACCGGCAAGGGAGGGAGCCAAGGGGAGAGCATCCCAAATCAGGGAGTGGGAAAAGGGTCTAATATCCCAGAAAGATCAGGAGGATGTCCAGATCCATTCATCCTCCTGCTGGGCCCCTCTGTGTGGCTCAATTCAATCGGCTCTCTGGGACTTCCTTAGCATTTTTATTGTTGCAGGCTCAAAATGGGTATCACCATGTGGCTGATGAGATTTTAGGCAGTTTATTTTTGATGCTGGAGGAAAGGACATTTAGGTAACTACTCACAGACACTGCCCATGATGGAGTGACACTGTTTATTTATTTATTTTAGAGTTTTGTTGTAACAGGAGAGAGTATTTTATATTATTTCCTGAGATGCTGATCAGAGAGAACCACCCAGCAGCACAACTTGAAACTGGTGCTTCAGTGTCTTTCCCCACAGAAGGAGGAAGGCTGTAAACTCTGCTCTAAAAAACCACACAGACTGTGCTGCATCCCAAGGCAGATGTGACAGAATTACATCCATTTGAGGGCAAAAAGATTATTCTGAAAGCAGGGTTTAATTCTGTGTTCTACAATTTCCACAGGTGCTCTTTACAGGTTCTTCATTTAGAATCAAAATCATTTGCTCAACAAAATATCTCCATAATATTGCATAATCCTTAATTTAGGAATGAGTGTTACCTACAGAAACAGTGAATGAACAGGGCAGATAAAGACAGAAATCTGGGCTCTGACAGAGCCTACCAAGCCTTTTTCCTGGATCAGAGCCATCTAACTTTGTCTAATTTCTCTTTCCTCAAACCCCAAATTACCAATCCTCTACAACACATGGGAAAACTCAGTCACCTAAGGGCCTTTTTAACAAAGGATATTTAAAAGATAAAAGCAGAAACTCAAGAACTGGCCATCCAGAGGAACAGCAATGCTGATTCACCAGCCAAACCACTTTTGTGGGAGAGGACTGCCATTAATCACTGAGCAGACATAGAAAAGATGGTTTTTTCAAGACAAGACAATGGCACAATGTTTTAATTGAAAATCCAGGGCTCTGGATCTGTTTGAGGTGCACAGCAGACTGTCAGATTTGTAAGACAACAGCACTACATGTGTGACTGTTTTCTATGTGTGTTTCTTGTGTGTAAACTGCAGGAAAGAAAAAGAAGCCTTAAAACACCCAAAGGACAAACTAAAGGATGAGCCAAGTCCAAGGAAAGCAGCTGCACTCCTCTGCAGGGAGCACACATGGATTTAGTGTTTTATCTCATGTGGAGATGGGGCTGATTTCAACACTGCAAAACTTATTTAACAAAAGTACAATTGTCCAACACAACCACCCTTCCTTCCACCTGTACACAGGGGTCCTTCCACCTTCCCTACAACTGCTCTGTTGGAATAATTTAATCGAAATAGTGGCACTTCCCTGCTTAAATATTCTCCTAAATTTCCCACCCACATTGTCACACACTCACACCTTCAAAACCATACGCTTTTTTGAGTTTTCCCCAAATTTCTCAGGAGAAAAAATTATTATTAAGTATTTTCAGGCCAGCTTCCTACTGCTCTGATCATATAATGTTTGCTCACAGCTAATAGAGGCTGAACTCAGTAAAACAAAACAATAAAATCCTTACAAAACTTATGGACCCAGCAGCCAGGAGAGCAAGATGTTATGGGTGTTGTCATTGAGAAAATGGGTCAGCACACATTCATAGTTTAGTTGATTCTAGGTAAAAAATGCAGTGGAAATAATAAAGGCCCAAAAGTAAAGGAAAAGTTTGAATCCCAACTACCCCTGCAAACTCAAATCAAAGGACTACAAAACACACAGAGAGCTGAGAGTCACTGATTCCCCACTTGGGCCATTCCCTCAAGAGTTGGGCTCAATCCCTGTGGGGCCTTCCAGCCCAGAATATTCTGTGGGTGATATTTTGTGTAACTGCAGCTCTCACCACCATTCCTTGAACTCTGAGGAGCCTACAGACAGCAATTACCTGCAGTGTATTCTAGGCTGTATCATTAAAATTCACTTTTTTAGCACTGTAACCTCTTCTTGCTGTATCCTAAACTTCCCTGGCCAGGGGTTGTGCACTGGAGGGTTGAAGCCAAGTGTGTTGCAAACAGAAAATCTGTGTATTTGTAGTGTAGCTGCACCTGGCCCTGCAGCCAGCCCTGTGATGTTTACCTTCAAGTGATTTAGTTTTGCATGTTTGCCCTCTCACACAGCCACGCTCTCAGCTCACCCTGCTGTAACCCTGCTCTCTCACACCTTCCCACTGAGGCACAGGCAATTATTTTAATGGATCTCAGTTTGCTCACACAACTGTGCTGTGCTGCTGCTGCCTGCAGCCAGCTCCTGCTGCCACACGCTCCCAGTTTGGGGCTCAGTGCTTCCCACTCCTGAATTTTAGGGCACTGGGTGGCAGAGCAGGTCCTGAGGCATCTCTCAAACTCACAATTCCTGTGTTCCTGGCAGCTGTTAGCACAGGAACATTTCTGTTTGGAAACATGGGCTTTTAGAACTTCATCCAAAGCTGCAAAATGTTCAGGAGTTCTTAACTGGCTTTGACAAAGCTGCCACAGAGCTCACAGTCTTGTGTTAGTCTTGTTTCAGACTTTTAACCAACTTCTGAAAGATACATCCCTACAAAATAGCAGTTTCTGTACCCTTGAAATGAGCCAAGTCAGTACCTCACAAAATACCTTGGATTTTGGAACATTCCCTAGAAACATCACTTATAAATATTCCTCCTTCTGGACAGGATCTCTGCAAAGCACAAAATCTGGAGCAGAAGAACAGAGACATTAAACTACGCTTATTTGGCAGAAAATAGTATTTTAGAGTATGAAATACATATGTATTTCATATACATATACAAATACAGAGTATGAAAAACATAAACAGAGTATGAAATACTCTGAAATACCCTATTTTTGTTTGTGACCCATCCTGTAAATCCAGCACAACCAGCCCTTCCTGCTCCACAGAATGACACAAACTCCAGCACTGGCAACCCCAGCAGCCCAGAAGGGATTTTCCAGCTCCTTGCAGTTAGTTTACCATTTTTATTGCATCAGCTTGAAAGACTTAAATAAAATTATCTAATTGGCAATAAGTTGTCATTTCTGGCACAGTAATTTTTTAGCAAAATAATAGTTATGAAGGGAAACTGTAATAAATACTGAGAGCTTGGTAAGCAGTTTTTAATCATTATAGCAGACATTCAGAGTAGGTGATGCAAACACAATCTGCTGATAACATCTGCAAGAATGCACAACATCAAGTGTCAGAGATGGCATTAAACTCCCCAGAATGAGGACCTGCACTACAAAATAATCATGGGCACTGGAAAATTCAGTTATTTAAATAAAAGAACAAACTACTCATAAGAAAGTGCAACTAAGCAAGGAATTCAACACAAAGAGCAAGAAAAAGTTTAAAAAAGGCATCTCATTGATGACTTGGGAAAAGATGCTCAGAGACAGGAGCTTTCTGCTCTCAGGAAATAGTGCAGCTCCAGTTTTGCTCAATGGAGTCATCAGAAGTCCTGCCACAGATGTTTGTGATTTCAGCCTACCAAGACCAGAAGCAGTCAGGACCCCAATAAATGTTCTGTTTGCAACTCTTCTAAGCCCTGTCTGTTTTCTTGCTTCCTAACTCTTCCATTTTGCCCACACTCTACTTTTACAAGGCTGTGTGAGACAAGAGGATCCCCATCTCCCACATGAAATGGGAAGGAGTCAAGATCCAAAATTAACTTCAGGAAGTTCTGACATGCATAAAACAAACCCATTTTTCACCTACTATATATTCTATATATTCTCCCAGTATGATGTGTTGTTCTTAATTACATAAGATTCATCTTTTTCAGACAATAATATGCTTAACACTGGCATACCTTCAGTAGCTGTAAATAATATTTCTTCTTGTGGTCAGCACTTAGGAGCTCTACCCTTTATGGTATATAATCTAGCTTCTAGCTAGATTTAAAAATCATTTAAACTCCTGCCATTTCAGACTACAAGGGGAAAATAAGCAATTGTGGATTTTTTTAACTCAGCTTTGCTCTCTCTTATTTTCAGCAGCTGAACCTCCCCCAGTGCAAGCAGAGAGTGAACAGCTCCTTGGTGCTGAACAGAGCTTACCTGTCTGCACAAAGAGAGAGCCAGGGTACTACATCCATGACATTCCTCCTAAAAACTTGGCAGAAACCTGGAAAATCCAGCATTTATATAGGGCTGGCAAAGGAGCAGTAGGTCTGCCACAAAGCAATGAAAAGAATACTGAAAGAGCCTGGCTGGCCATAGCAGAGGGAGAGTTTGCAGGGAACAAGATAAGACTCTTTAGGAAATAATAGGCAAGAGCATTACCAAGAAGAAAAGAAACTCATGGAAAAGACAGCAAAAGCAGGAAGAAAAGCGAGAGTAGAATGGGAATACAAAAAGTACACGAGGTGTGCTATCAGAGATGAGACAGGAGCTGATCCTGCCTTGGGCAGGAGCTCAGAGGCTGAGAACAGAAGCGCCTGAGCCCCTCCTGGCCTTGCTGTTCCGTGTTTAACTTCAAGGGGGCTTTGAGCAGGGAGCAAGGAGCCACTTCAAACCCAGCAGCGCTGGCAGCCACGGCCTGGGGACATAACACCCCCCGTGCTGCAGCAGCAGCGCAGCCACAGTCATGCATGCATGCATGCAGCCTGCAGGCACCACTGGAGCCCTTCCCAGGGCTGGGAGCTGCACCCTGCAGCCTTGCATGTGTGCCTACACCCTGTGCTGCAAACAGAGCACATCAGGCACAAGAATTCAGGATTCCACCCCTGACTCCTGGCAGTGCCTCTGCCATTCAAGGGTGCCCTTTCACAAAAGCCAGAGCAGCATCCTCGTCACGTCAAGGACACCAAGTACTTCAGTCACAAGAACTGTAAAAATCATCAACACACTCTGAATTTTATTCATTGCTTTTGTCAGCTCTATTACTGATACTCAGCTAAGTACTGATAGAAAAAAGAAATACAGTCTTGACATAAGAAATACAGATTTCATTTCAGGAAATGCCAGATCCTTTGTCTTTACCAGAAGAAACTGTAAATGAGACTTGGGAAGCCAAGCCTTCAAAGCCTGCATAAGACAGCAAGCAGATCTCGACTGTAATCAGGATTCCTACATAAAAATAGCTTCTTCAAAACCCAGTAATGCAAAACGTCCTAGTAAAAGTAAATAAAAATCAATTAAAAATACTTGCTCTAAATCACTACTGTAATCCTGATAACTGGAGCACGTGATATCAGCCACTTTCCTGAAAACTAAATGATCTATTGACACACATATTGAAAATTCCCACTACTCCTCCTTATATAGAACTTCTCAAGCAGCTATGACTATTTGATTTCTAAAACTTAATTATTTGATTATGGAGGCTAGCTCTGTTTTAGACTGCAATTCACCCACCATCATCAATCTCCACCACAGAGTGACAAAGCCTTGCTTCTACTTTCACAGCCCATGCATACAACTGTTTTCACACTTGCCAATGACAAATGAAACACACACTATCTTTTCCTCTCTGAAGCATCATCGAGTCTAGAGAAGCGAAACAAGGTACTTGACATTCTTGGGACACCATCAGCAGCGTCTGCTGTGTTCTATGCTCCATCTCGCCTTAAATAAGCTGAATTTTATTTAAAGTGCAAAAGCCAGCCAACACTAAACTTACTTCAGAATGTAACATACTAAGCCACATTTGCAATTCACAGAGTAGATAAACAAAAGCTGCGGATTTGGACAGGATCTTTCACACTTCGCTGATGTGAATCACTCCAGTCAAACTTCAGACCACATTCGCTTCACCATCTGCGCGAACCATGTTAAATTGGCAGCTCAGGGTCCAACAGCCACACCAGAGATTTTGGAAGCCACTCTCACATCTCAACCCCA
>VXBR01004200.1:175870-216567 GCA_013400215.1 Cisticola juncidis | reverse complement strand
GGCACGGCTCCGGGCACGGCTCCGGGCACGGCTCCGGGCACGGCTCCGCGGGCATCCCGGGCGCTCCGCACAGCCCGAACCTTCCCGGGGCACCGGAGGCGCGGTCGCAACTTTGCATCCCCGGGGCTCGTCCCGGAGAGCTGCGCTCATCCCCAGCCCGAGCGGGCAGTGAACACACACCAAAGCGGCGCCGGGGAAATTGCTGATTAAAACGATGCCCTTGGTGATCCCCAGCCATCTCTGCCTGCTTCCTTCCCCTTCCTCTTACCCAAAGGAAACCGAATCTTGCAGGAATTCTAACGCTCACCTAATGAGAGGAGCATCGCAGCATTCCTAAAGGCGTGAATCACTGTTAAATGAGGCTGACAGCAGCTATTGACGAGAAAGTTTGGGGGAAAAAACAAACATCAAGACCTGTCAGAACACACTGCCTTGTCCCTCTCAATACATTAGGAATTAAGTCGGTAGTGATCAAACGTTTTTGTGCTGCTCAACCTTCAGCTACAATAAATTAATGCCACTGAGACCGACTCCAACACGCGAGCTGGTATCAATTACAGAGGGGAGTGTGCGGATCAGACAGATGTGCTGCCTCCTGTGGGGCAGGAGTAGGGAGCTGTTTTAAGCATGGAGATGGAAATGCAAAGCAGTTAACAATCAGGTGCTAACGAGGAAGCAAGCTTCAAATCAGAGGCGTGTGGTCCCTTAAAAAAACTTTATATGAATAATCTCGCTATAAACTTTTTCATCTGTGCAGAAAATAAATACAGGCAAGTCTTGGTAAGCTGAACTGTACATCGATCATGCACAGAAGTACCTCAAAAGCACATATCTGTATCCCTCTGCCTCTCCTGACAGATTTGGGGCTTGGCCTATTTCTGCTGCTATTTTAAGGCCCAGGGTGTGATCCTGGATCCCCTAAATACAAAACACAGCGGAACTGCTCGGGAAGGTCCCTTTACCAAGGCACACCAGTTTATGAAGCTGGATCATTTCAGAGAGTAACTTCAGGATTCATCATTCCTCACCAAACATGAGCACAACATAATAGCTGGAAAATTTTACTGCACCTCATTAAAATCTGAGAGATAAATAGTTACTCAAAGATTCATTTACAGGATCAAAACTTAAATTATCAAGTTATCCCAACAGATTCTCTCAAAATGTATGTCCCACTCTGTAGGTCGATCCCTATGAAGTTCATATAAAGATCCTTGGATGGATTTTAAATCCAACCCATGGTTTTCCTTAATTTTTCTTTTCAGCCTTCCAAGTCACTCCAAAACCAACACAGAGAAGCCAATGGGATGCTTATGTCCAACAAATGTAAACTGAAGGTCAAAACATTACACTGAAATTCTCTAAATCACTAACCAGTGGTAACTGGTTACTCTGCAGTTCAGGATATTTAATTTACTATTTACTAATCCCTCCATGAGAAAGTGATGCTGGTAGAAGGTTAGCGAGCAGAAATGAAACACAAGGCTGGCAACAATTCATCATCTCTTCCTTAATTTGTATATTAGGCTCTCTAATAAGAAAATAAATTTCAAAATTATTATTAAATATGACTGATTGCATTGATAAATTTGCCATATGGCCCAATACCTCCTAGCTTGGGAGCAGAGCAGCTTTTAAAGACTGAACTAATAAAAAAAAAATTTAAAAAAAAAAAAAAAAAGTCCACCCTTTGATGATAGCTGCAAATGTAGTATGAGGCAAACTGTCTTCCTGGTGGAATTGTTATTTCAGCCATGAGGTTACTTAGGCTAAATCCTGGCTCAGTGAGTGACTCAGAGGAGTCAGGTCCTCCTGCCCTCACTCAGTGCCCATGAAGGCACAGAAGGAAAGGAAAGGAAAGGAAAGGAAAGGAAAGGNTCCTGCTTGTCATCCACCCTCCTGATGTGTGTCGTGTCTGGGAGAGTAGAGAGCAGCAGGGTAAGGAATTCCTGAGCTCCAGACATTGCTCTGCTCCTCCATGGGTTCACACAGGTCAGGGCTTTAGTGGTTTGTGTAAGTGGATGTGGTCCTGCTCTTGAGCCAAACCAGACAGGCCTTAGTAGAGACATGGCATCTAGTTATACACTTCCTTATATGACAAATTAAAGTGTAAGGGGAAAGGAAAGGGGAAAGGAAAGGGGAAAGGAAAGGGGAAAGGAAAGGGGAAAGGAAAGGGGAAAGGAAAGGGGAAAGGAAAGGGAAGGGCCATTCAGTGCCTTCTTCCACCTGAAGCAGCCCAGAATTCCTTTTCTTCTCCAAGTACCTCACTTTCAGGGCAGCACCAATGCAAATATTTTTAGGAATCTCAATTTCTTTCCAAAGCTGACCTATAGTCTGTATTTATCCCCTTACCTGTCTGGACAAAGCTGGCAGTCTCCAGAATGAAGAATTGAAACCTGTTTAAATGTGCTAAAATAGTAAGCAGCTGAAGCTCACACAAATAAGCTAAACCAAAGTTCTTAATGAAAGAACAAAAAATCTCACAAACTAGACTTTTAAAAAGTTTTCTTTAGGCACTGGAGCGTTCCTGTTGAGTAGTGAATACTCACTGGAGATTGAGAACTACTCACAGGATTAAAACTACACCAGGTGCAGGTGTTGGTTCCTTTGATCTGTGCTTGATTAGAGAATGAGGTGTGTGTTAAGCGAGTGGATGAGAGCTTCTCTTTTGGACTCTCAACACCTACATACTCTCCTTTTGTACAAACCCTGTCAAAAAGGTTCCCTTGGCTTGTTTTTCACATCTGCCTTCCCTTTGTTCCCCTCACATGAAAGAATCCTGAGCTGAAGTCAGATCTTTCTTAAAAGAGCTCCTTCCTTCTCCAAACGCTGCCGTGGGTCTGATGCAGAGGCCCCAGCTGGGGTTGGAGCTCTGCTGGAAGAAATCACTTTGGATGGGAAGGAGGGAGAGGGGAATTCTGAGCAGAGAGAGAGGAGAGTCTCAGGGTTGCTGTTCCCTGAGATTCTCCTCAGGGTTGCTGTTCCCTGAGGCAATCAAGTTTTGTGTCCTCTCTTTGCCCCAAGTGTTTCACACCAGAGGTAGAGACAACAAGCTGAGTCCGCCAGTCCGTGTTTCCAAGGTTGTTTATTTTTCATTATCTCTCAGTTCTTTCTTTGCTCTGCCAGGTCTCGTTGGCAGGGTACCTTATCTTGGTTCTTTCTCTGCCCTGTGAGGCGTCCCCAGCAGAGCAGGACACGCAGGGACTGGGCGGATCAGAGATTCCGTGCCTTAAGTACGATATCTCCAACCCAACCACTGTCCAAGATGTATTTTTTATTTACAAAATCTTGCCAATGCCTACTACCTATGCTAACATGTCAATTCTACTCTAAACCAATCCTTGAGATCCAACTCAGCCAAAGATGGGGGATGAGAGCAAGAACAAGGAGCACAGGGGCCACTCCCCAATTCCTCCATCTTGTCTCTTCAACCCCATATACTAAAATCCCAGATTCTACATTTACATTCTATGATAGACTAAATACTGCTTATTTTGAATTCTCTCAGCTTGTGATTCTTCATACACTGTGGGCATTCACTGCCATGGCAGGGATCAGAGGCAGTGTCCTCCTGGGCTCTGTGTGAGGCTCTGACCCCCCTGTACAGATCCCAGACCCCCTGTCCGGTCTCCAAACCCTCCAGGGTGGCCACAGGGATGTCCTGGACTCCAACAGAGAGCACAGGCAGCCCCAGTCTCACGTGGCAGAGCAGGCACCAGCACCCAAATGTTGTTTTCAGAGCTCCAGGCATTACAAAATTTCCTTTCCTAAACACAGTGGATTCAAATTTACCTGCCTGGGCATCTCTTCCACAGGAAGCACCTTCAGAAAGGTGCTCACCTCCTTATTCACCTTGGAATAAACAGAACTTTTAAAGCACTTGAGAAAAAATAATCCTGGCCATTCCACCCCAAAGTTGTAATTGTGTAAAGCCACAATTGTCAGTCATTTCTGTAGGAAATACTTCCAAAGAAAGTACACAAACTTAAGTAGAATTGTCTAGTCATGCATTTAAAAAGTTGCTTCAGAAGGAGACATTTTCCAATTTAATGTAAATTTTCCATGGCAAGAGAAAAAATAAAGGGCAACTAGCAAATGGCTCCATTGAAACAAAATGTTTTGAACACACTCCCAGTCGGGGATTAATATTTTAACAATTAATATTCCCAGTCAGGGATTAATTCTTAAAATATTTTTAAAAAATTTATTTTCTGAATAAAAGCCTATTTCATGTTTTCTTAAATCTGGAAACCTTTCCCCCTTTATAATAAAATATTTTCTGTGTTTATTTCCAAATTTGGGAACTGGTGTGAGATGGTTCTAGCCAAGGGATCTCAAGAACACAGATCTCTGGTATCTGGGAGAAGAACTGGAGGTGAAAGAGGATGTATTGGAGAAAATAACTGTTCTGAACAGCAGACTAGGTCAATGCTGTACATGATGTATCAAAAGAGAAAAAATCAAGAGAAAAAGGGTAAAAAAAATTTTTAAAGTCTTCTAAAATAAAACTTCTGTGTACTTGTAAGATATAAATAGAACATATGTATTTAATGCTTTAAAAATTCATATTGTATTTGCAGCAAAGAAAATCTTCCACATGTCCACATCCACTGTGATTTATTCCTTCTGGGGGAGGCTGCTCAGGACATTTCCAGTGGGAAGGGAACAGAGAAACCATTGGCAGTAAAATCTGTGAGCTTCAGGGAAAGTATCAGTGGTGGTGGCAGATGTGTCACAAATTTCAGTGCCACAAACACTCCACGAATCCTCTTCAGAAAAAATCCACATTGGTACAAAGCTTGGTGATATTCCCTTGACAGTCAAACCTTGGGATATTGGCAAGGAGAATTGATCAGGGGAAGGACCCTCTCTGGATTCTTGAAATTTGTGACAAAAAGGACACACAAACATAAGGAAATGAACAAATCACCTCCAACACACAAAAAAAACATGAAAAAGAATTTGAAAAAATGAAAACCATGAAAACATGAAAAAAAACGTGAAAAAGAATTTGAGAAATCTGAAGTTAAACTAACCCCCCACACCACCACTGGTGGTGTGGGGAGTTAGTTTAACTTCAGATTTCTCAAAATCTTTTTAATTCTTGGCAATTTCCAGTGTCCTGAGCACAGTTTTGTGGAGATTGTTGGATGGAGGGATAAGGACAGTTGTGTGTGTATGTGTGGGGTCAGGGCAATAAATCTGCTTAAATTGAATTTGTGTATGAAATGCTGGCATCAGAACAGTTTCATGCTTTTCTCTCCATTACAGAACTAACAGTTTCTACCTTTTTGTTCATACAGTTCTACTCAGGAGAATAATTCTGGGATATTTGGCCCATACTTTTAAGTTAATATTACATTTAGGTTTCAGATTTCAGTCACACATCATAAAACCAACTACAATGTCACAGAGATTTAACATTACTTAATTAGAAATTCATAGCTCTTTAGTAGAATCTTTGAGTAGAAAGATAATACTTCTATTTTTAATGCCCTAATAGCAAAATCTTCATGTGCTTGTATCTACATATCTACAAATTCCAGAGTTTCCCACTTATTTGCCAGTGACAAAATGTTAATATCTTTCTTTTCTCTGGGGAGTTGTAATTTTCCTCTCCCCTGACTTTGACTTATAGCATACATGCAATTTCTCTCAAAGAAACATAAAGAAGCACCTGCATGCCCAGCTCCTGGCATCTCCTGATTTCCATCCATCTGCTTTGTCTCCAGGATATTTTGGGAGTGCCCTGGGATGGATTCAGGCTGTCCAGGGAGGGCTGAGGGCTCGGGGGTTTCTCTGGTAAAAACTCAGGCTGCTCCAGGGGCCCTTTCTGCTGCCCCGTGTGGAGGGATTGCTCCACAGGCTAGACACGATCTCTGCTTCCCTTGCTGTTCCCACCTCCTTTTATATTTTAGCAGATCTCTGGAAGCATTGAAAGGAATTATTGGAAGCAATGACATCAGTCTTCTCTCCTTTGTGGTTGGGACAGTTGCTACTGAAATAACCATTTGAATGGTTCATTGGAAAATTAAAATCCCGTGTGAAAAAGTCATATTGTGTATGTGGCTCTGCGCAGATATTTACTATATGTAATATGCTATTTAGAAAAGTTGTGTAATATTAACATTTGAATAATATAGTAAATGTAGGTTTTAACATTAGGCCTTAGTAAAATTTGTGTGTAAGGTATTTTCTTTAGCTCAGGAGAAAAAGAAAAAGGCCCAGAGGTGTTGCAACAGAGATAACAGTTACAACCAGAAGAAGAAAAACTCCCCTCGGATTCTTCAGAGGGAAAGATGCAAATCTACCAGAAATCCATCAGAACCAGAGCAGAACCAGATCTACCAGAAATCCATAAGAACCAGACCAGAACCAGATCTACCAGAAATCCATAAGAACCAGACCAGAACCAGATCTACCAGAAATCCATAAGAACCAGACCAGAACCAGATCTACCAGAAATCCAGAAGAACCAGACCCCGAATCCACCAGAGCCACCTGGTCAGGCCAGGCTCCCTGGTGCCAAGGGGGGTTAGCAGGGAGCCCTTGGAAAAACGAGTTTGTCTTAGATAAAGAATGCACACTCATGACATTTTGGGCTCAAAAGGGAAGGTTTTCTCCCGAAAAGTGCCCTTCTCCTTCCTGGCCTTTGTCTAGGAGGAAGGTGGTCCGGACTACCTCTTTGCTCTTATTTGTCTCATGATTTGTCCTGTCTCTGAAAACTTTTTGAACTTTTCTTATTGTATTAATTTTTTTGTAACCAATTTTTATTCCTTATTAAATTTTCATAAATTTCCAAACTCGAGTGATTGGCATTTATCACACCCGTGAACATTAAAATTAAAATTTGAAAATTAAAATTTGAAAATTCTAATTTGAAAATTCAATTTTGAAAATTCTAATTTGAAAATTAAAATTTGAAAATTCAATTTTGAAAATTCAATTTTGAATGAAGATTTGAATCCAGTGCCATCTCCAGCTGCCCCCCGAGATGCCACCAGCCCCTTCCCCTTCCTCTCCAGCTCTCCTCTGGTTTCCTTCTGTGCAAGGAGGACAATAATCCTGGGTTTCCTTGCAGAGGAGCTGCCAGGTCCCTTGGCTGTGAGCTCAGGGCTCCTGAGAGCTCCTTTGGGCCAGCAGGGACCACACAGCCCTTGGAGCAGCTGTGTCATTTAAAGGACAGAAAATGCTGCACGAGGAGCTCTGCAGCTCTGTTATAAATGTGGAACCTTGAGGGAGCAGAGGGAGCAGGAATCTGCTCAGGGGTGAATCCTGTAGGGGCTGCAGTCCAGTTAAGAAATTTCAGAAGACATTTGGGGTCTGGTGCAGTGAAATGTCTTTAATTCTTGCATTGCCACAGCAGGACTCAGAGCAGATGAAGAATTGACAACTTTTGTGGTTTCTCCAAGTGTAACCTTTTTAGATTTTGCTAAAATTAATAAAATATTTCCTGAAGAATCATTTGTACAGGTTTGGAAATACTTTTCCCATGCTGCAGACTTTGCAGTTTACCCTTCCTAGAGCTGTCTGATCACACCTGTGGCACCCTCAGAATGTGCTCACATTTGCACCACAACCTCAGAGTTCTCATCCTAAATTTGAGGAACTCGACTGACATCTGCATTTACATTATACAAAATTTAAAATTCCTTTTTGCAACATTAATTGAAATAGTGGAAGACAGAATTTGGGAAAACCTTTTGTGAAGAGTACTGGATTCTCAATCCCCTGGACCAAGTTCCTAGCCAGACTTTGTAGTTCATTAGCTCCTGGATCTTGGAATTACTTCTATCCGCTGCTCCAGGGGCCATTTGGGATTAATCCAGAACTGAAGATCCCAAATCCTGGAGTGTGGACTAACATCATTAAAAACCACTTGCTTAACATCACACATGATTCTATGTTTCCAGCAGAGAAAGGATTTAAAGGTGTCATCAACAACAAATAACAGGGAAGCTACTGGTTAGCAAAGAAAAAGAAATTCTCTGAAAAAGAAAAATAAATTCCCTGAAAATAATGAAATGTTTTCCAAACCTTTTATTTGTGAATCCATATTGCTTTAGATAAAGAATCAAGCTGGCAAGAGGCCCATTATAAATAAGAGAGAGGGAAAAACTGCAGAGGTGTATTCACTCACTTTTAAGGCTAGAAACTCCCAGAAAATCCAGGAGCTGCAAAAATCAGATTTCACATAATCTCTGACTTTTGGAGTTAAACTATGGTTACAGAAATAGGTAATTTATTTCTAGTATTTTTATCACTAATGTATTCACATCTCTGCTCTCATATGTGGAATATATATTAGATTCATAAAAGTGAATTGAAATTTACTATTTCCTGGATTATCTTATTCCAGTTAAACCCTTGATTCATAAGGCAATAGCTGAAGATAAATAGAACTTCATGAATTGTTCATAAACTGCACAAATTCACAAGTTAGAGATGAAAAATGTAAGCCACACAACCCTTCATCTGCGGGCCACAAATTCCCGTCCAGCTTTGAGCTCAGCAGCCACAGAGATCCATTTCCATCTCATCACCTGGAGGCTTTCTGGTAGCATTTGTGAACTCAGTTTGTTCCCTCAGCTCCATCTCTACAGGATAAGTGGCCACATCAATAATTCACTGGAACTTGTCAGAAACAAGGAGTTGTGAAATGTAAAGTCCCCTCCATCCATCCAGCTGCAGAAGGAGCACACAGGGGCTCATTTCCTAACCTTTCACTGAGCTTTGCATGCAACTACACACAGAGGGGTTCTTGCACATTTTTAATAAAATAAAGCTCCTCAAATATCAATTCTTTCTAATAATACCCTCCCTAGAAATACCACTTTTGAGGTTTTTTCTGTTCTTTATTGCAAAGTTATTAGGAAAACTTTCTCACAGGGACCTCTGGCTAAGGAACTGTTACAAAAAAAAAAGCTTCTCCTTAACTGAGTAACTTTGATGTTCTGTTCAAGGGGAGCACATCAGAGTCAGACATCAGGGGCAGGGGGGACATGGCCCTGCCTATTTTGGGGTTTTCATGGTTTTTTGCATTGTGGGTGAGATCAATGGGATTTTTAACATCATTTGGAACCTTAATTTTTTTTTGTTTTTAATTTGCATGAGAGAGAAAACATGAGGACCATCCCCACCTTTCTGTTGGCAGCACTCAGGCCATGACTCCTAGGAGAACTGGAAAAACAGAAACCTGGAATGGTTTGGGCTGGAAGGGACCTTAAACCCCAAATCCCATGGGCAGGGACACCTTCCACAGAGCAGGGTGCTCAGAGCCCACCCAGCCTGGCCTTGGGACACTGGAAAAACAGGAGAGAGCCCTGGATCTGCAGCCCTGTGGCTCTGATGCCCTCCAGCCCACGATGGTGCCTTTATCTGAGCCACCAGCTCCTCTGCAGTGGTTCTGAGATGCTGAAGGCCACAAATGCTTCTGTATTATATATATATATATATATATATTCTGAGTCTGTACTAAAATATAACCCTACATGGACAGTCATTGAGGTTATTTCTGTAACTACAGCCACAAAACAGTTCTAAATAAACCAGATTTCTACAAGATTTTATGGCAATTTAAATACTTTACCTTTGCATAATCTGTTAGAAGAACTTTTCTAAGAAAGTGACTGAAAGTTGGCATTTATTATTTGCTTGTCCTCCCCTCACAATGAGACTTTAATCAGACAGATGAAGGATTTGTGGACCAGCTTGCACCTGCACAGAAAACCATGTCCTGTACCCTCCATTTGTGCCCATTCACGGTGCTAATTCATGGGTTTAGAAATTATAAATTACAACAGACTCTTCTCTTTTCTCTGTGAAAATTTACCCTCCAGGTAGCCACTGGTAAACCCCAGGCTGTCCACAAGTGTGGAAGTGACCTGAGAATCATCCCTGTGCCAAGGTTTTAATTAAACAAACCAAACAAACAATGAGGAGCACTCCTTAAGCGCTACAAAAAGAGTCAGCACACCAACAAACCACACCAGAAAAAGTCACACTGTCACAGTGACACAAAAGTCACATACCAGGAAAAGCCTGGCTGTCCCAGCCTGGCTAAGGGCACTGCATTTGGGTAAGGATTGTGTTGAAATAATGAGCCAAAAGTGACAATAGTCACCCTGAAACATCACCCCTGTTGTAATAACTTAGCTGAGACTCCATTATTTTCATGTGGGAAAAGCCAATTGTTAATTTTCACAGCTCATTTTATACAGTTTTTATAAACCTAGCATGCAGCATAATTGGTTAAAGCTTTCTTGCCAATTACTCTGTTGGTTAATAAAAGGAATCCTACTTGTCCATCAAATCTCTCTGTCCTTGGATTGTTTACATATTTTCTTCACTGGTTCTCATGGGACAAATCCCTTGGTATTGCAGGTGCATTTGGTTTCCAGCCCAGGAACAGGTTTTTGAGCTAACAGGATTTCATTCCAAGGTTGTTTTCACATGGGAACTCGCAGATTACTTAGAAATTGTGGCAGGCTAACTTTGGCAATTTAGCAGAGCATGCCTGAATTTATGCAGCTTTTCTTTTATAATTCTTTTACCTGTCAAGAAAACCCCTCCTCAGTGCTCTAAGACATGCACAAAACCTTCTGACAGCATTTACAGCCAACCAATGGCTGCAGAAAATATCAACACACAGATCAAGCTGATGCTGGAGATGACTTTCCAAGCCACCTTTGCCAATTGCCTTTATGCAAATAAGGGCCACGTGTTAATTGCTATAAATATTGTAAGGGATTAAGCAATTAGGGGGGTTTATAGAATAGAGTCAATAAAAAAAATACTCTCTTTTCAAGTCTACTACATGAACTTAATTATGAGATAAAGTGTTAATGATCCTGTGGTAATTCTACACTGTGAACAAGGCAGAGGTGCAGGCTGGCCAGACCTGTGATATAACAGGAATTTCAGTGGGAGTTCAGCTGGGCACATGTGCTGCAGAAAACCCTTCAGGTTCCAAGTCATCCCTCAGGAAATGAGTTTTTCAAGCTGGCACAGCAGCAAGAGCTTCCAAAGGGCTTGATCCTTTCCAGAATGAGAGGCAGGACTCTGAACCACTTCAGAATTCTACAGGTTTTATACAAAAACTCACTTGAATGATCTCCAGCAGACTCTGGAAGGTTGTGACTAACTGTGAGGGGCCACTAATAATTTTGGTTATTAACCTCATTTGATAGAAAGATAATCTGTTTCTCCATTAACGTTAATCCCTTTAAAACATTTCTAGTGCTTCTCCCATTAATCCATGCCCTTTATTTGATTGCAGGGGGACTAATTGAAGATTAAGATAATGGTTTGGATGAGTATGCCTGGCAAAAAGAAGAAAGAATTTATCTTTAAGAAGAAGGTTTTCTCAAGAGAGGAGCATTTCAAAACTTTTATGTTTCCTAGGCCTGGGAGAGGGTGGGCTATCACCCCTGTGTAGAGATTCCTAGGTGAAAATCTCCAGCAGCAAATAAAACCAGGGCTTGTGGTGTATTCTTACACCAAACACATTTAAAATCCTTCAGCACTATTTAAATAAAACCAAAAATTGATGGGTAGAGGACATTTCCCTTGCAGCTGCTGAGAAATAGGAGTTTGTATCATGATTTCTCCTCCCTTCTTTGTTCAATATTGAATAGAATGGTGATGGGAACCTGCATTTCCTGGGATTTGGTGGATCTGGGGATGTGGTGGTGTAAATATTTAGCTCAGTTAATAAAGCAGATGTAGCACTCTGGACTTGGTGCCAGCAGTAACAAAGACCTTGTGCAAGGGCCACTGGTTTCAGCAGCATTTTGGGAGTTGGTGTCAGCTTCATTTTAAACCCAGCAACAGAACCATCGATTTCCTTAGGCAGGAAACGATGAAAAATGCACGGAAATCAATTTGGGATGCAGAAAATACAAATCTGGGAAATCGATTTGGGATGCAGAAAATACAATTTTTTGTTGAGATTCCCCCCTGAATTTCTCATTCACGTTTTCTTTACTGCTGCCATATGAGTAGCTGTGTTTAGATTCCCATGTTAACACTGAAAAAGTGGAGGATTCCTGCACCTATGAACTGTTTCCTAAATTTTCCATGTCAGAAACTTTCCTGAGGGCATTCCCAGGCCTGATGGCAGAGCTGGGCAGGTCAGATCAAGGTGTCCCAGAGCCCAATGCCTGACTTAGTTCTTTCCCAAAGGAATTGCACAGAGCACACAAAATACAAGGCAGAGGATCCATGTTTTATAGAAGCTGTTTCTAAACCTTAATTTGGCATAAATGGCCAAGTGAAGTGATGGGGAAAGAGCAAACAGACCCCAAAATGTTTTCCTCTCCTGACAGAGGCCGCTCCTGGAGACCCTCAGCTCCCAGAACTACATGAAATAAATCCAGCACAGCAGTGAATCCTGGTAGGAATCCTGTGGGCTGACAATTTTCATGCAAATTGTGCAAGCCAGCTCAAGTGCAGTCCTTCTTTAATTTAAAATTAAATTAAATTAAAATAAATTAATATTTAATTTAAAATTGCATTATTACAGCTGCACTTCTGCAGTCACTCACTGGGTGAACAGCACTCCCTGCATTTATCTGTGCCCCACAGGAGTCACTGACCCTGTCCCTTTCCCTCCTTCTGAGCTGACCATGGTCCCAAAGTGTTTTGGAGAATCCTGTGTCCTGATTCTGTACTCAGGATACAAAATCTGTGTTTGAAAGAGACTTTTGCCCACACACCAGCAAAGTGACATGAATTCTGTCACAATTAGCCTTTTGCCCATTAAGTTAAGAATATAGGCAGCTTCTCCAGTGAGGCATAATTCTTCCCCAATGAATAAATCCCTCTCCCTTACCCTTTTCTTGACTTTTAAGCTTTTAATGCCTTAAATATAAAATTCTTGCACTCAACCTCTTTCTTTTCTCTATACCTTTCTTCATTTCTCTCTTTCCTAGCAGCAGCTCTATTCCCTTTTATTTTACTCTGTTTTACATGCTTCTTTTTACCAAGCCACATCTCATGAACTGAGTGCCAAGAGTGGAAGCTCCACAATTTCAGCATCCATGAAAGTCCAGGGAGTTTTGAAGAGGCCTCATGGTTTTCATGGAGCATCCTTCACCTCCTGCAGAGTGGCAGAAGATAATGAGGGGATGAAAAGTTTGTGAGAGGGGATGTGAAAGGCCAATGTCAGATTTCATACTCAGTAATCCACCACAAGTCCCCCACCTGCTCCCTTTTTCCAGACTAGTCCAAGGTTTTCAGCTAAAGGATCCCAGCTGGAGAAGACTGGGCTTTACCTCAGGAAATGAATGAGAAACTTTGATGTGAATAATGTGTTTACACTAGTTTTATTATCTTTAGTGGATACTGTTCATTTCTGCCATGGAAAACATTGAAATCTCATGAACCTCACGATTTCCATAATGCTGTTTTCATAAACTTTTCCAAACAAGGCTCACAAGTGCCATAAACCATCTAAAGTGAAATATTGAGCCCAAGTACCAGTCCTGGAGGTGAGGGAGCACATGATGTACACCACAGACCTTTGGGGAAGAAGAGGAACTCAAGAAACCACGGAATTTTTCTACCTGCCAGGTCATCACTTGTAGTATTTTCCATGGTAGATTGAAAATTCAGTGGGTCAAATTACCAAACAATAAAACCCCTTCACAGATTTACCAATGCACAAGAGGAATTTGCTGTCCTAAACCAAAAGTGGAGTTCTATGTAAAACTGAATTTCTGCATTTACTTTTTTGCGAATTTCTTTAGAAAGCAATGACTGCTCATTTGGAAACTGGCAACTACAAACTTAGAAAGGATTGCAGTATTAAAAACTAGTATTAAACTGTTTTAAATATTGACCATTACCTGAAAATCAGATGAAAAATACCCAATTATAACTGAAATTAATTCCTATTATATTATTATTCAATCATCTTTGCTTTTTGGAATCTGATTCCAATCTGAGAAGGTTCTGCCTTGTTGTATCTGCCAGGGTAACCCAAATTTCTTTCAGCCGTGACTCTGCCCTCACAGCCAGTTTAGAACTTCTCACACTGTCAGAGAATTCCTATCATGTTTATACAGCTGCAGAAAAACCAACCCAGAACCGTTCTGAAAAACCTTCAAGCTGTAAACCTTTCTAAAATAATGAAAAAGCGATCACATTAGCACATTATTAAAATACATATACTTACATCTGCTCACTAATAGTTTGCAATTCTGCTAAGGTTTGCATTCATGGGGTGCAATGAACAAAACTGCCATAAATTGCAAAGGAATTTACAATTATTTTACCACAGCCTGTTAATAACAGAAAGACTATTCTTTGAAAGTAATAGAGCAGAAAAATAAGGCTAGATCTTGTCTCAGGTCATATAAACCATCATTTAAAGACTATCAGTGTGTTGTGGTTGTTAGAGGCAGTGACACAAAACTAATTTATGGTGACCAGGCAGAAGGCATCCAGCTGGAGAAATCCTCCCCAATAATCAATGACAAAAGAGTCACCTCAGCCGGGTTTGCCCTGCAGAGCAAGGCAGGAGCAGCTCACACTGCTTCCCCTCTGATTCCCCTGCCACACAGGGAAAGGTTGGGAGAACTAATTAAGCCTGAAATTAAGAAGCATCATAGGATATTTGCCCGTGCTGCAAGTGCTTCTGATCCAAAGGTAATGAATGCATTTGAGGAAAACTGTCTGAGGAGTGTTGGAACCCTGGGCACTGAGGATTTCAGGCTTTCTGTGCTAAAGGCTCTGACACTCAACCAAACCTAAATTTGACCTGAGGCTGTGAACAGGCTTCCAAAACTGAGAGACAGCACTGGGACTGTGGGTGTGCAGTTTGAATAGAATTGTGTAATGTCACAGGGTGTAAAACTTAAATGTTAAGATTTAGGGTTCCTATATAGGAATATATATAGACCAAGGTGGAGGATTCAGGGCTATGTGAGGATTTAGGCTAAGTTTTTCTTCTTTCACCTTCTTCTTCATGGGTTTGGGTGTTTTTTTCTCATTGGGTGAAAATGTCTGCATTGCAGACCTCTGGTATTTGGTTATTGGGTTAAAAGGATAAATAATACAGGTGTCATCTCATTATTGGATAAATAGTGCTTAAAAGACCTTGGAAAGGGTTAGACAGAGCCATTTTTACCTTGTTAGCTCGAGCTCACAGCTCGTGAGACTGTACCATAGATAAGAATTAATAAACACTGAGTCCAAACACACAAACTGCAGCTCCTGTGCATTAATCCCGGCTCTAACAGAGGAGCTGCTCACCAAAAACGAGCAGAGCCCCCTGTGGTGGTGCTCAGCTTTTGGGGTGATCTCCTGCTGCTCAGCTTAGAACCAGGCTTGCACCAGTGACAGGAAAACCTGTCCTGCAGCCCTGACACAGAAATTCTGCCCTCTATTTCAGTGATTCAGGATTGATAACTGAGTTACACAGAGAATTCTTTGCAGCGTGGTTCCAGCAGGTCTTTACATTGCTGCTGGCCTCCACCTTCATGCCATGATCCCAGGAGGAGTCACTAAAATATAACTCAAATGAACAATAGAACAGGAAAACTCACAGGAAAATGAGCCAAGAGAGTCATGGAGTGGTTTGGGTAGGAAGGGAGATCAAAGCCCATCTCATCCCACCCCTGCCATGGCAGGGACACCTCCCACTGTCCCAGGGGACTCCAAGCCCTGTCCAGCCTGGCCTTGGGCACTGCCAGGGATCCAGGGGCAGCCACAGCTGCTCTGGGCACCCTGTGCCAGGGCTGCCCACCCTCACAGGGGAGACAAAGCCCAGTGGTCAAGGTCACCCAAATTCCATTTCTGTAAAGGAAATTGCCCTTTCTCATATACAGAAAATTCTCCAAAGGGTGGGGAGCCTCTAGGAGAAGGAGAAAAATAAAATTATGGGGTTTTTTCTGAAAGCTTGCACTGTCTTTGAAAGTTCCTAGAAATGAGAGAGGTGAAAAATCATTTTCCCTGTAGGTGCTTGGGTTTGTGCAGGCAGCAAGCCCAGGCAGCCTGGGCTATTCAGAGAGCAAGAGGTGAGAGGAGGAACCATTTCCTTGAGCTTCATCCTAACAAATAGAACTGCCCAAAGGCAGATTTGCCTATATATATATATATTTTTAATATTTTTTTTTAAATTAGAAACCATTTCAGTGGTTGTCACAAAGCCTCCCAGCTGCAGTGGCACCACACAGGGCATTGCTTTCTCCAGTCCCTGCCACCTAAACCTTCCACACTGATTCCTGAGTCACACACAAGAAATTCACCACTAATTTGTGTTTAATACAGAACCAGTAACGAGTTTTAGTTGGCACTGCTCCACAAAGGAATTAAATATTTTCACCGGGAGGAAAAAATATATTAAAAAAAATGAATTGAACAAAGGCTGCAGGGGAAGCATGAGGCACTAACCCCTAATGTAATCCTATGGCTTCTGTCCTGTTCCCACTGATAAATTTATTACAAATGTGTAGGCATGAACTGCAGCAGAAAATTTCATGCTTATATTGATGAGATTAATGGACTATTATCTCATTTCCAAGATTACTTAGAATTGATTTTACGGCTCCTTTCCTCTCACGGGTTTCAAGCACTGATTAAAGAAAGGCCTTGGCCATGAAACCAGTGCCTGAACTTTGCCAGATTCCAACTGTGTTTTCGTACAGGCTTTTGTTGGAAGCACAGTCACACTCAAAGTAAACATTTTTAGGAGCAAAAACCACATTCCTGTTGTATTCTTCCTTTTTTCTCTTTTTCTTTGGCACTAGGATGCTGTGGGAGTGCAGCATCAAGGAGCTGGTGCTGAGGCTGCATCCCAGCAGCGCATCATGGCAATAATTCAATTTTTTTTCTGCATTTCTTTCACTGCAGGTTTAAGGGTAAGGGGCTCTAATGGTGCTTTCCTCAAAGTCAGCAAGAGAGGCTGCAAACAGCCCTGCACCCTGTGCTGGCCAGCAATAACACTGAGGCAGCAGCAAAGCAGAGAGCCTGGGCTGGGGGTCTGTGGGTATAATTATACTGCATGGTAAATAAATAAACAGAAGAAATTGTGTTACTCTGTGTAATCTGTGTTCTCTGAAGTGCCTCCACAGCAGTGAAGCACAGAGTCCCCTCACCTGCACACACAGCTTGGAGATTCCTGCTGCCTTTGGGATTTCTCTGTAGTTTTAAAATGGTGCACAGCTCCGCTGATTACAGCTGGAAAAAAATGTTTTGCTGACTATTTTCATCCAGAAATAATAGTATATCGTTGCTAGCTGATAGAGAAGCAGAGTGAAATGTAAATGTACAATAGAACTACATTCCCAATGTGACAGTAAAGAAAATCACTGTAATATCCATCTGGTCCTATCACGTATTTGGCCAAACAGCCCTTTCTACAGTACATTATTTTTATTTATTTTCTGTTACACAAACATACTGGAAATGCTTATAAACATGTTCCTTTTTCTATTTCTTAGCATACAGTGACAATTAGTTTTAAAAGTCATTCTGAAAAGGAGCCTAAAACAAGTGTTAGAGTAATCTCTTTTAATTATCCCCCAATATATTTATATATTAATACAGTTTTATGTTTATGTATCTGTATAGTAATGTGGTCCTATTTACAGAAACAACATTTTTGCAACCATCTTGAAGAAAGCTGGTTCCAGACAAACCCCAAATTTAAGAATAAAACTGGAAAGAGAAAGGTGAGGCAAATACTTTGCATTTTGTGCAGGATTTCTCAAGCCTCGAGGGTCTGAACCCCTACCTGTTCAATAGAAAAGGTTGCTCAGCCCCCACCCTGCCCCATTTGAGGGGGGCTGGCTCTGCACCCCCAGAGGGAGGTTTTGGATGGCCCAGGGTGTCCCAGCTCTTGCAAGGTGCAAATTCCCCTCTCCCAGCTGCAGGGATAAATCATTCCCTAAACACATCTAATCGAATTCTGCTCGATGTCTCAGGCAAATTGAAGGCAGACAAGTCTATTCAGAACAGGCATCTGAAATGAATCTCACATATAAAATCAGTCTAACAACCTAAAAAAATAATGCATTTGGTGACTCATCTGGATGTCAGAACATCAAGAGCTCGGGGAAGGGAGAGACTGGAATAACAAAGTCCTGGGAAGTGCAGGACACGTGAATGCAAACACAAAAATGCTGAGGGAATGTCCCAAACCTCTGCTCTCAGAGCAAACAAAAATTCCAGAGTGCAGAAAGACACCTGGGAAGATGGAAGAAATAAAAACCACGCATCAAAGTCTTATGGAAATTTTTTTTCATCCTTTCCTGTACAATCAAGGATAAAAAGACTTAGAGACAAAGGAAAGAAAAAATACATGAGAAAAGTAGTGAGTGTATTTCTGAGAGAGATACTCACTTTAATATAGTGCAGAGAATGATAATAGATGGAATTACAGCCTAGGTTCTCCTCAGAGAATGTTCCTGAGATACAGCCTTGCTCTATCACACTTCCACACAGCAATCACACAAACCATCCTGTCCTTAAATGACAAAAATTAACTTGAAATTGAGCCTACCTGACAGGAAAAGAAAAAAAAAATCCTTCTAGAGTAAAACCCTTCATTTGGCCAGACCAATCTGATAATGGAAAAATGCATCCTTCCTAACAGCAAAAGATGCTCAGTGAGAGACACAGATCCTCAAAGATCCAGCCTTATTCTAATTCCAGGGATGTAGAATAGTGCTGAGGACTGAAAAATACAGTAGGGCTTGCTAAATTTTTGAGTCTTAACATTCAGCCCTGAACTCTCCTGTTCAGAAAAGCTTTGTCCTTTAAAAAGGTGAATATTAAATCAGACATCATTTTTTCAGTCCTTATTTTGACAGAATTCCGAGCCCATTACTAACAAAGAAAATAACAGAATGTAAAAAAGCCTGCAAAGTTTTAGCTGAAAATTGCCTAGTGAAACAAAGCCAGGCTCTGATTGTACCTTTGGATTACATTATTTTTGTCTGATTTAAAAGAAGCAAAAATAAAAATTACAATGCAAGGTCAGCAGAGAATGAACAATGAAACCACACCTCCAGATCTGTGTCGAGGCACAGGAGAAGACTGCAGCTGCTGCCAGATGTGATGGGCTTGTCTGGCTGCCTGAGGCCCACCCAGCCACACTCTTCCTCCCCTTCCTCATCACCAGGGGACAAAATAAGATGGGAAAGCTCAGAAGTCAAAATTAAGACATTTCAGTTACTGTCACAGGCAAAACAGGCTTGACTTGGGGGAAGCTGCCAGCAGAGTGCCCTGGTGGGCAAGAAGGCCAAGGGCTCCTGGCCTGGGTCAGGAATGGTGTGGGCAGCAGGAGCAGGGAGGTCACTCTGCCCCTGGACTGGGCACTGGTGAAGGCACAGCTTGAGTGCTGTGTCCAGCTCTGTTCCCTCAGTTTAGGAAGGACAGTGAGGGCTGTGTCCAGCTCTGTCTCTCAGTTCAAGAAGGACTTTCAGACCCTTGAGTGCGTCCAGAGGAGGCAGCGAGGCTGGGCCATGTCCCCTCCCTGCCAGCACTGCGAGCTCACCTGTGCCATCCCAGCCAGGGGCACAGGGCACAGCCAGGGCTCTGTCCCCATCCCAGCCAGGGGCACAGGGCACAGCCAGGGCTCTGTCCCCATCCCAGACAGGAGCACAGGGCACAGCCAGGGCTCTGTCCCCATCCCAGACAGGAGCACAGGGCACAGCCAGGGCTCTGTCTCCATCCCAGCCGAGGGCACAGGGCACAGCCAGGGCTCTGTCCTCATCCCAGCTGGGACAGGGCACAGCCAGGGCTCTGTCCCCATCCCAGCTGGGGTTTATCTGCTGGCCAGGCTCACCCCACCACACCATTTCTGCTCCTGGGACTGCAGCAGAGCCAGTATTTCCTGTTGCTTCTACCATTTACAAATAAGAGGGAAGACTGCAGCTTGTATTTATTTTGTACCAGCACCCTGTTCAGGTGGGCTGTTTGGAAGGCACAGCCATGGGCTGTGGATGTCAATGGCCCAAGGAACACAGCCCCAGAGAGGCTGGGATGGCACAGGTAACTCAGAAAATCAATGTTTGCCATCTCATCCAGCAAAGGCTCACGTTTTTCATGCCTTTTACCATGAACTAAACTTTCTTTTTCCTCCCCAAAACATCACTTAAGTCAAAACAATTTCATTGTATTAACATGATTATTTTTTATTAACTTTTCCCAGTTCTTTATATAGATACAGCTTGATTATTTTCTACGTTATATTGACCAGATTTACTCCTGTCTTTGTACACAAGCACGTCACCATCCTTTCCCAGAATCACACAATCAGTTGGGTTGAAAAAGACCTCTGAGATCATTGAGTCCAGCCCATGACCAAACACCACCTCCAGTGCCCCAAACATCAGCTCCTGTCACCTATAACTTTTATTCTTAATACCCTCACTACCCATTCCCTCAATCCTTTTTCTTTTTTTTCTTATTCTCATGGACACAGATTTTCTTTGAAGCCATCTCTTTTGGCAATTCCTTCTCTCCCTCCTGCCCTCATTCAGCACAGCTTTCTCCCATTCAGGGAATTCAGGTGGGCCTGGCAGAGCCTGAGCCCTGTCTGACCCTGCACAATAACACTTTTCTCCAGAGGGTCCTTACATTTATTTTATTAGTCCCTTGTACTTATTCAAGTAAACACAAAGGAACCACAGGGCAGTGGTGAATTAGGATATAAATTTTAATTCCTGTTCTAGATTCTTGATTGGTTTTATTCCACTAGAGGCAAGCTCTCAAGGCATAAACAGAATTAAAAATGCATGGACTGAACTTAAAGTGTAATATAACAAATGAAATGCAATACTGTTACTTAATAGCCTTGGCTATTGAAAGTTCAAAGACATACTGTATTTCAATTATGAAATGAAACATCATTGTGTTCAAAGGAAAAACATCCGCTGAGATGCAAAATCCCTTTTGGAGATTTCTTGTGCTATTTCCCTATTTTTAACAGCCAACTCCAGGGGAGGAGCTGTCAGACATCAAACCCATGTGGTTCACCAAACCAGGTTATCAAGGTGACCTAATTTAATCTTTAGCTGATGAGGACATTTCCATGAAAGACTCTGCAGTCTCCAATGGCTTACTGGGGGTTAGTCTATTAAGTAAAGAAAATTAGCAGAGCGTATTTCTTTATATTCTTAAAATATCTTAATTACAAAGAAATTAAGAAACACTCTTCAGCTGCCAGCTGGGGTCAGCTCACCACACCAGGAATATTTAGGGAGCATGTACAGCTTCAATGGCTTTCTAGGGAATGGCTTGATCCAAGACTCTCAAGGTGCAAAAAATAATTCATTTAACCAAAAATTTTCATTCCTCTGCCACTTTATAGGTGAAAGAAGAAAATGAGAACAGAGGAAAGGGAAAACCTTTGCTTCTTGGGTGGCTCTTACAGTGTATAATACAAATATACTTTCTGTGACTTTTTCAGACTCTGATGCAGGTGTCACCTGCATCCCAAGTACAGGTCATGGGCTTTGGGGTGATAAATCCATGTTTTGTTCTGTACCTATGACACATCTCTGCATTGTTAACACAAACCAAAGCAGTTACTCGCTGCAATCAGAGGCTGACTGGCTGCCAAAGAACAATTAAAAGCATTTTAGCTGACCAAGCTTGCAATTTAAATTGATTCGAAGCCATTCCCACTGCATGCTCTGAAGGAATTAAAGTCTGCTGCAGATGCTCTCTTGGATCAGGACAAGCATTTGTGCTCTTGTCTGAGCCATAAGAAGTTGTTTTACCCTGTTTATGCTATAAAAATCCATCCACCCAGGATTATTGGAGGCTGGTGGAATGTCACCCTCTGGAAAGTCACTCTGGTGACTGCAAACTGCATCAGTGCTCATGGACTCAACACTGAGTCACAGAGAGAGGGAAAATCCTATTGCCAGCTACAGCACAGACAGGACTGGAAAAATCCCTTTGCCAGGAAAGCAGGGGCTGGTAGCAAGGGGTGATTTTATAGCTAAGGTTAGAAAATAAAAAGTGAAAGCTGAAACCAAGGTGGTGGTGGCATCTTGGGCCACCAAGAGTGATCCAAACAAACAGAGCAGCCCCTGCTGGACTCACAGAACCTTTCTGAGGGGCTCTCTGGAGGCTGCTGGTTTGCAGGGGCCATAAAGATGTTGAGGTGATTCATGGGGAGAATTCCTGAAGAGAAACATGCCTGGTGCTATTTAATAGCTTACAAGCCAGTGGGGGAATTTGTAAATTTAAATGGAGAAATCTTGGGCTACAGAGCGAGGCTACATCCACAGTTTCCCCTACAACTACCAACGTCCTAAATCCTGATTTTCTATTTCCCCCCCTTTTTTTTTTTTTTTGCTTTCTCCTTCAATAAGCAAGTCTTAGCTTTTAGGAAAAAAATAACATTTAGTAATTAAATTTTCCTACTTCACTTTTTTTCCCTCTGTACATAAGATCGCTACCCTTCCTTCTCCATTGCAGTTTGGCAGGTCCTGTCACTCCTGTCTATATAAAAAAATGGGGTTTTTTTTGGTTTTTTTTGTTTTGTATTAAGCAGGATCCCACCAAGTGTGTTGGGTGTAAATTCCACCATCCAAGAGGCAGCTGCAGCCCCCTGTGCTGCCTGTTTGCAGACAGACCCCTTAAAATACTGACAGTGAACAGGTTATTGCTGCCACAGCACTTGTGAAGCAGGGATTTCTGCACCTTTGAAATAAGAAAATCAGACCTGTGTGCTATATATAAAACCTTGTAACTAAGCTGAAATCATATTTATAGGTGCTTAAATAATTGTTAAATGAATTGAGGGAAATTACAGCAGGACATAAGAGAATTCTTTAGAAATGCAGTGCTCAGAAAATAAATATTATTACTGGTGGTAATCCATGAAGGCTGGATGCACCAGGGTCAGCTTTTATAGACAAATTACCTTTCTCACTGTAAGCTTATTCTCTAAATAGCCTTTTTTGAACCACACTTTTCTCTGAACTAGCAAACATGTTGCAATATAAGCAAGTGACACCTCTGTACTTTACAGCTGGAGAAATACACTGAGCAAACAACAAACACAATCTGTTCTCCTGCACCTTTAAGAAATATAAATAAACCTGGATAAAGGCAGTGCAAAGCAGGTAAGGCTTTAGCATTTTTTTTGCTCCAAATATAGTGATTTTTTGATAAGAGTGATTGATTGTGTCTGGGTAAGTTTGCTTAATATTTGCTGTGGACACTGCCTTGACTGGGGCTCAATCAATCACCTGGAACAGGAAATCAGGGCTAATGCACTAAAACAATATCTGTTATGCACTCAGTTAATCCATCACAATCCTCCTGGGCAGTGTCAGGAGCAGCCCTGAGAGCATGGGCATCCAGGAAGGACCTTCCAGCTTGTTTTTATTCTAAAAGAGATTTCTTGTTCAATTTTCAGTGTGCAGGACCCACGTTCTCCACCCTGAGTCGAGCTGTGTTAGGAATTTGAAATGAATCAGTTGCAGTGGGCCTTTTCAAAATTTCCAAATCAAAACCAAGTATTAAAATCTATGAAGTTCAGTGTTGCAGAATTTAACAGCAGAACTCCAATGGACTTCAAATAAGGCCACAATGTCTCTTAGCTTGGGTGGATTTCAATTCCCATCATTCACCTCAGTGCTTTTTTTAATAACTTCCTACCCTCCTCCTTTTGTTTTTCTGTGGGTTTGGTTTGGTTTGGTTTTTTGGTTGGTGTTGTTTGGGTGGTTTTTGTTGGTTTCAGGGTTTTTTTGGGTTTTTTGGTTTGGTTTTGTTTTGTTTTGGGTTTTTTGTTGTTGTTGTTTTTGGTTTTTTTTTTTGTTTGTTTGTTTTCTGTTTTTTGTGGGGGTTTTTTGTTGTTTTTTTTTTTTGTTTTTTTTTTTTTTTTTTTGTTTTTGTGGGGGTTTTTTGTTGGGTTTTTTTTTTTGTGAAAGTGACTGTTAAACATGAATATGCTTTACATGAGAAAAAAAATTCTCATTTCTTTTCATTCCTTATAGGTCACAGATAAGCTCATCCCTACAGGAAAGTACATAAATTTTCTAAAACAGGTAGAAAAATAGAAATGATTTGCACATAGCTGAGTCCACGTACCTGACTCTGAATTATAAAACTTTTGGTGCTTGGAAATGAAGCCTTAAAACTAGAAAAAAATTATGAAATTTCTCAATATGAAAAAGAGCAAAAATATCAAATGTAGATTCTTTTCCTAAATTTATCATCTCATTCTTAATATATAAGCAGTTAAACTTTAAAAAATCAGCAGAAACTTAAAACCCTGAGGGAAGAGCATTCTGTGTAAGCAGAGCTATAGGACAAGGCCCTGCTGCTCTTCCCTAAAATTCCTCAGAGCTGCTTTCAGTTACCTCACATGAGATTTTCATTTGGTTTTGGACAGAAACCAACACCTCACTACAAGCAGTGACCACTTTGGTTTTTTTGTTATGAACTATCTGTCTTTTAAATTAAATTTTCCATCTCTAATGATGCCATGAGTTTCTCTTCTGCAGAACTGCTGCTGTAAAAAGGGAGCATTAAAAAAATCCCAAAAATTTCCAGTCCCAGGTACCCACAGCAGAGCCCTGCAGCAGCACCAGATATAGAGGGTGGTTTCCCTGGGAAAGAAGGGAAGAGAACCCTGTAAAAATGCCTTGGGAAGCTCCCTTCTCAGAGCCATAAATAAAAGGCTTATGGACAGTGCAAATTGTCACTAGAAACTTCTTGGTTCTCTGTGTTGTCCTGGGTTGATTTTTGTTGCAAGAATTTTAATATTCTACATCGTTGTCCCCCACTGGAGCCTTCCCCACCCTCAGCAGGGTGTTTAAGTGCCTGCCCCAAACCCCACCTTTGGCTTTGTGCCTTTTGTCCCTTGCTCCTGCTGTGTCCAGTTCAATACAGTGGACACCTTGTTGTTCATTATCTTTGCATTATTAAATTTACTTTTCACACAATGGATGGAAGCTGTCTCTCTCCAGTTAAGTCTCCACTGGGCTGAGTCCTGAGGAAGCTCACAGGAGTCTGACAGTCTGGGCTCAGACCCCAGGAAGTTTCAGCCAGCCTAAGCAGAGAAAACAACTTTCTACTGCAGGAAATGCAGATTTACCCCTCCTTTTGACATCACAGGCACCCAGAGTGGCTCCCCAGGGTTTTCCTCCTGCAGGACAAGCAGAGGCAGCCGGGAGCTCCCTGTGGAAAAGGCTGGGGCAGCCTTGGCTGCTCCCACTCACCAGAGCCCTGCAGAGCATGAGGGAAAGATGCTCCTGTGGCTTTGGTGAACTGGGCTTTGTTACTGCTCATTTATTGACAGCAAACCTCGGCTGTGTGTTTGGAATGAGCATTTGGGACAGATGAGTCACATATAAAACAGAAATGTGCATCTGCCAGCTGAAACAACCCCCAGAGGAAGGGGCAAAACCCCGTGGGAATCACTGGATTTAGTCAAACAGGGAAGACTGAGCCTTAGGACTTCATTTACCAATTCTCCAAGCCCTTAGAGCTCCTTGAACATGTTCTGCTTCTTGGGAAGCTTCAGGAAGGGTCTGACCATCAAAGATCCTGCAATACTGTCTCCTTTTGAGTGCACATGCTCCCTAGTCATGCCCACAATGTAATTAACACCTGCAGTTCTCATTCACCCACATAAACTCCCCAATGTAGGATGACCTGAAGCAAGCCATCAGTTGGGAATTCATAATCTCCTTATTCTTCATTAAATTCTTTTTTGAAGCACATGGATTTCCAGAGTTCTCACACCCAATTTTCCTGAGCCATCCCAAAATTTATCTCAGAACAGTGTCCAGCCAGAGATAACCCTGAGCAGCACCACGTGCTGCAGTGACAGCAACGGCTTAATAACCACATTTATTTTGGTTTTCTATTGTCTTCTGAGTGACATTTTGACAACAGCCAATCCACTTGAGTGATCCAATCTTTCCTGGGAGCAATTTGCTGCTGTGAATGGTTTTGTGTATTCACTTGCAGAGGCTGAAGAACAATATCAATGCACTTTGGAGCTCATGAACAGTGACAGATCTGGAGAGGAGAACTCAAATGGAGAGTCTGGAGATCTTAAGGACCTTGAGCTAATAGCCATGGTGTGAAACTGGGAACATATTTTAGCTATGTAAAAAATGTAAAAGTTCAATTTTTGAATACTGAGAGTGTAGGAAATCCAAATTTTGAGATGGTCCTCTGAAAGGCACACAATGAGGATTAGAAATTAAGTTTTTCTCTTCCTTCATTGCTGATATTGTCTCTTTTTTCACCATTGCTGTATTATTCAAACTTGAGGTGCCATAGGCCATGTCTTCAATCTTGTTTTAGAGGAGATTTCTTTATGCCAGTAATTGAATGGTAGGCTTTATGTCAACTCACTTGTTTGTCGACACAGAGCACTGTCACCAGCTGTGCCTATAACAATGATTTCTTTTGTGACATGTACGTCATTATCTCCTCCAGGAATTTGTCCAAGGCCAACAATTCACTTCAAATAGTTATTCTGAAAACCATCAGAATGAAAGTACTTTGAAATATTATTACCTTAGGACAAAAACGATGCACTGATTTATCTATGTGCAATTTCTTCCATATCCTTGGTCTCTCTACACATGAGCAGAATTTCACCAAGAGCATGAATTTTGAGCTGTGGCCAGGAGGGAACTTGAAAGAGAGCAATGAGTAAAGGAGCTTTCCATTTGGTGACAAAATTAGCATCATTATTAAAATTTAGCATTATTGTATTTAGTGTTGTTTGGGATTTTTCATTTCATGATTGATAGCAATACAGGGCCATCTGTATCTTCCTACAGATGAAGTGAAGGCACCAAAGGCAGAAGTGAAGGCACCAAAGGTCTGTTTACTCCAGATCCTTCATCTTTCATCACAGCATGGCCAGAATTCAGTATCAGGGCTAAAACCTGCAATGCTGAAAAGGGCCACTGGTTAATAAATCCCATTTTCACCTCTGACCTTAGCTCATAATTGATCCCAGTGCTCTGATTTTGTTCTTAGCAAAGTGTCAGGTCAGAGTTTTCCCTGTTACACACAGAGTGGGCAGGCAGGCACCTCAGAGCAAACTCATTCAAGGGGTGGATGCACTTGGAGGCTCATGGGGAGTTGGAGTTGGACACTCTGTGCTCAGAAAGCTTTTACTGCCTTTCTATCCTGCATTTGAAAAAAATCCATGGACTCATGGGATGGGTTGGGTTGGAAGGGACCTTAAAGACCATCTTGTCCCACTCCTGCCATGGCAAGGACACCTCCCACTGTCCCAGGCTGCTCCAAGCCCTGTCCAGCCTGGCCTTGCGCACTGCCAGGGATCCAGGGGCAGCCACAGCTGCTCTGGGCACCCTGTGCCAGGGCCTGCCCACCCTCACAGGGGAGACAAAACCCAGTGGTCAAGGCCACCCAAATTCCATTTCTGTAGAGGAAATTGCCCTTTGTTACATACACCCTCCCCACCCTCCCAAGGAACAATTCCTTCCCAATCTCCCATCCATCCCTGCCCTCTGGCAGTGGGAGCCATTCCCTGTGTCCTGTCCCTCCATCCCTTGTCCCCAGTCCCTCTGCAGCTCTCCTGGAGCCCCTTTAGGCCCTGGCAGGGGCTCTGAGCTCTCCCTGGAGCCTTCTCCTCTCCAGGTGAGCACCCCCAGCTCTCCCAGCCTGGCTCCTGAGGAGCTCCAGCCCTTGGAGCGTCCCTGTGGCTCCTCTGGACTCTCCTCAGCAGCTCCAGGTCCTGCTGCTGTTGGGCACCCCAGAGCTGCAGGTGGGGTCTCACCTGAGCAGGTAAGAGGGGCAGAGCCCCCCCTGCCCTGCTGCCCACGCTGTGGGGAAATGCCCAGCACACCGGGGGTCTCTGGGCTGCTGGAGCTCATCACCAAAACTCCCCCCTGCAAATTCATACCCTGTGGCACTGATACAAAGCAGTTTGAAGCAGATATGTTTGCATTAGTCCATGTCATTATCTCATGTATAACAATGCACGTGGAGCTGTTGAGATTTTCCCTGTGTAGCAAGAATTACAGGATAAAAGGTTACTGCCCATGGAATGTCACACTACAAATAACAGATCCCATTAAAACACCAGTGCTCTTGTCATCGAGACAATTGCAGCCCAAACAAGAGCTAAAGGTTTTGTAGAGAGCTGCTGAGTGAAACATGAAATTGATACTGTCACTAAAGAGCCTCGAAACAAGTTATTTTTGCCACTTGAACCGAAGGACACGAGAGGTTTTTAAACACCTAGCGAGGCACAGATGAATGCAAAATGCCTGGGTTTCCTCCTGTCAGTGCAATGGTTCCTTGGAGCCCCTCTCCCCCTCTCCCACACTCACATGCATTATTCAGCGTGCTGGAGACCATCTGGAACCCGCTCCTGAAATAGCCCAGGACTTGATGACCTTCCAGATACGCCACAAAAACCATTTGTTTGACAAGGCTTGGGAAGGAGGTGGTGGGTGTGTTGTTTCCGAAGGGTTTAAGCAGGCTATTTTACAGTTTTGATTAATGCTTGATTTAATTTGCTGTTTGTGTGTGACTGTTTTGGAGAGCAAGAGGTCACCTGCTCCTAATGCTGGGCTCAGTGAAGGCTTGCAGAGTTTAGTGCTGGGACAGAGCTGTGCACACAACAGCCCCTGGCACAGGATCTGCCTGCTCTGCCCAGCACAGCCACTGCTCAGGAGCCTCCCTCTCACTGCTGGGCTGGTGTGACACAGGACTTCTCCTCTCCTGAGACACCAGCCACCCTTGGAGGAGCAATCGTGGCAGTGTGTGTGCAGCTCACTGCTAAATATGTGTTTAAATGTGCTAAATGTGTGCTCCTGAACACCCCTGTCATCTGCTAAATGCTGCTCTGCACCCGTGTGATAACGGATGCACAGAAAAAAAAATATAGATCCTGGAGAGTCATGGCCTGCGTAGGGATATGCAGAATTAAATCATAAACAGTTGCATAAAATAAAGATAAAAACCTGCCAATTGTTCATTCTACTCGTTTCCCCCTCTTCCTTACAACTGCCCATGTTTTGAAGCACAGGATTCAGAGACTGTGAATATCCCTTGTGGCAAGGACAAAGTTTTTGAATATGGTATGAAAGATGATGAATGATCGATGGTGTGATTAAAAGAGCAGAGTGTGGAGAAGAGGGCATGGTCACAGTGCTGCAGTGAGGTTAATGATCTTGCTTCGGTTATTTATATGGAATAAATAATCCCAGCAGTGCACAGTTTTCTACTTTCTGACAGCAAAAGAGCCTGGGCCCTCAACTCGTAACAGCAATGGAATTGCTGCCTGAGTAAATACCAAGCATGGTTCAAAGCAAGAAATGTAATTCTGTAGATAACCAGGGGAGAAGTTTAGACAGATATCATATAATTAACTCCAGGACATCTATCAGAGCAAGCCTGCAAATAAATACCAGTTTCTTTGACTTCAGAGTCAGGAATTGGCATTTAAAGAAAGAGAAAAACATTATGCACATCATCCTGTGCATCAAAAATAATTTCCTTAGAGTAGGAGGGGCAGGGGGGAGAATCTACTGAAATGATAGATTTCTACATGAGAAAATGAATGAGTAAGTGAAGATTCTGCATTTCCTGAGTGGCTGAAGAACCCATTTGACAGTGCATGTTGGACACAGCTGCCTTGTGCCCCGTCTCTGCAGGAAGGATTTCCCTCCCAGCACACAGCCCGTGTCCCAGGTTTGCAATGAACTGCTGGGTGTTTGTGCAGAAGTCAAAGACACCTCATCCCTTCACTGCTATATTTGTCCGCAAAAACAATAGGATTTTAGTTTTACCTCTGTTAGGAACATCCATGACGTATTTCCAAAACAAACTCATTTCTCTCAGCAAACCGACTGCACCCGTGTGAGTTTTGTGGTGTGAGTTCCGTGGTGAAGCCCTGCCCAGCACATCCCCTCTCAGCTCATCATGCAGAGACCCAAAATGTTTCCAGGATTTGGAACACGGCCCCCCTGCAGCCAGGCACTCCCAGCACAGCTCTGTGAGTGCCCAGTGCAGGTCTCTCAATGACATTTTGTTTTCAGGGCTGATTTCTGTCTGGAGTGCTGTAATGCCCCTCCACGCCGTGTAACTCTGTGTGTCTCCAGCTGCTTAAGTTGCTTATTTTCCAAAAGGTTACTCACAAAGTGCAGCTCGTGGGGATTAAGTCGTGTAGCTCCCATGGAGTACAGCAGGAATTTCACAGTAGAATCCCAGCAAATTCTTTTGGGAAATGTATTAATTTTTAATGAGTCATTAATCACCTTGCTGACTTCCCAGCCAGGCTGACATCAGCAGCTAAGGATGGTGTTTATGATTTCTTGGAGAGAACTAGAAACTGCCTCATTTACTTTACCTGGCAGACTCCAGGATTTTGAGGACTGGCTACTGACACAGGCTTTGCCTTTCACTGGCAGGACCCTTCACCTGACAATAGAGCTGGGCATCCACTAAAAAAATTCAGCTCAAATGTGCCAAGTAAAGCATTAAAAGCCCACAGCACCTGAAGTCACGAGAAAAGAAGGTCCCCATGACTTGTTCACACAATTCATTCCAAAAATTTCCACGGCTGGGTAAAATGCATAATCTGAACAATGCAATTTGTGAATGGCTTCCGAGCTACAACTTTGCAAACAGCACTTGTATGTATGTATGTATGTATGTATGTATCTGGGAGAAGTGTTTTGGGGTTCAGCCTCACAAAAAGTTTCAGATTGAAACTGCACAGTAATTAATCAGCACTAACGAGACACAAGGCACTGGTGTTTGTGGCTGAAAACAACCAACACCAGACCTTTAAATATATTGAAAAGGGCAGGTATGATGATGATGGTGATGATGGCACAGCTTGGAGGATTTTTAGATTTAAGGAGACTTTTCTGAGAAAAGGTAGTTTTGCTTATGACTAGGGGGAGGGAAAGTATAAGAAATAACAGTCCTATGACAATGCATTGCTTACTTAAATGTTTGGGATTGGGTTTTTTTAAGTAAGAATTCTCATTTGAGCAGAAATATGATCTTCCTACCTCAGCTAAGGTTGACAGCATGATCAGGAATACCTTAATCTTAGTGCATGTTATGAAATGAGTAGTGAAATCCAATCATGCATTCCCAACAGTCTGGGGGAAGTTCTTTGAGATCCAGGGAAACCTGCCATGCTGACTTGGCTGCAGTTAATTCTGTCCCTAGCAGCCCCCACGGTGCTGTGGTTTGGATCTGTGGTCAGAGCAGAGCTGTTAACACAGGGATATTTTATTTACAAGTGCCAGCAGCACTCACACAGCTTTGAGGCCTTTTCTGTCTCTTTGGCTGCCCCATCAGCCAGGGGACCCAACAGGAAGCTGGAAGGGGACAAAATAGAGGGAAAATAGCAACCAAGAGACCCCTCTAAAGGTATTTTCTGTTTCACCAATAGGGAAGGTTGTCTGCTCTATTCTATTCTTCCTGCTCTGCTTTCCAGAGAACTTTTTCCAACCAAGAGACCCCTCTAAAGGTATTTTCTGTTTCACCAATAGGGAAGGTTGTCTGCTCTATTCTATTCTTCCTGCTCTGCTTTCCAGAGCACTCAATGCGTTTCAAAATCACAATGTGTAATATATTTCCCCAAACTTTATCCAAGTCAAAAAATATTCCCTGCACAGTTTGCTGCACTGAACTCTGACCAAAGAGTCGGTACAGCTTGGAACACTATGGGCTTAGCAACAAAATAATGAGGTTTTTTTCCTTTGAGAGCCCTGTAAGGAGCCATGAAAGGGCTGGATCCGAGGGTGGCTGTGGCTTTGGGCAGCTCTGCAGGAGCCAGCTGGAGGGGTGGCTGTGCTGCCCAGCGTGGTGGCAAGCTGCAGGCTGGTCTTTGTCTGCTTCTTGGGGGCCAAGGGGCTCCACATTCCTGTGGATTAAGCAGCTTGACAAGGTGAGCCAGGAGCAAGAAAGGAGCTTTCAAAATCCTCAAATCAATTTTCTGGCAATCTGGGAAATACGTGAGCTACAGCAGCCAAAGGTTTGTGCTGTAAGAAAGTCCCAGCATCCAGTGAGACTCTGAGGGAGCAGCTTTCCTTCCAAACCAGTCTGAAGCATTTAACTTTATTACTGATTCTCTGAGAGAAGCCCAGCTATGCAGGAGTTTTAAATGGGGAGGGAGTGAATATACACACAAGTAAGAGATCCTGACTCCACTATGAACAAGAAGATGCTTCATTCAAATTAGTTTATGGAAGTTGGATGATCTTCCAACAGTGTGGATGTGACAATGAATTTAATGTATCATTTTAGAAATGGCAAGAAGCAGGAGTATCCTGAGAATTTGAGTACAACCAAAATTCGTGAAAATGGATTTGGTGGAGTTTGTTTCAACATGTGAAAGCAATTCCTGGTATGTGGAAAAAGATGCAGAAATATAAGGGGTTTACTGGCACATCACACTGACTCTGACAGATGCCATTCCTTCAGCAGTGGAGCTGGTTTGGGTGTAAATAGAATTCTAAATACCACGACAGGAAGTTTGAGGAGACAAGGGGACTTGAGCTCTTAATTTAGTTTTATACTTTTTCAGTCATTTGTATACTCAACTTTCTGAAATCCTGCAGCATGGAATATCTGGGGTTTATCCTAGCCTCCAGAAGATAGCTAATTGGGTTTGTAATCAGTCAGGCACAGATCTGACTCCAAAGCAGAGGGAAGGTTGTGTTCTGCATGAGCTGCTACCCTGATTGCAAAGAGTCCAGAAATGCAGAGACAATCAGAGGGGGATTTTACAGCCCCCCCTCCACCATTGCTCACAGCAGCTCAGTATAAATTACTTCAGGCTAGCACATCTTATTTCTCAGTAGTGGTAGCAGGGTAAAAACTGCCAATTTTTTTTTGGTTTTTTGTTGTTTTTTTTTTATCTAGGAAAACTCTTTTAATAGTGAATGAGCAAGAGTATTCAGGTGGCTCTTCATGTGGAGAACATATTTTGTGGAAATATAAATGTTTAAAAAGAAAAATATTTCACCTGATTAGCTTTACACCATTGCTGCTATCATTCAGTTTTCCTGCATGCTGTACTTGCCTGAGAGTTGATAATCTCCTCCCATGACACCAGACTCACCTGCCTGCCAATACAATAAAGCACAAAACTAGAGCAGAATCAGAACAAGCAGCATGCTAACAGGGCAGCTGAATCGAAATAATAATAAGAAAAGACTAAAAATGTTGAGCTTTCTATTTTCAAATTCACTTTCCCCACGAGCCTTATCAATTTTCCAATCAACATTACTATATGAATTTTTGGACAAAGCCTGACCAGAGCTCTTAAAAAGACCATTAACAGCAGCTATTCCAGAGCCATGGCTTCTGAATTAAAGGTCACGACAGTTATGAATGAGGTTATGGGATTTTTCACTCTACTCCTTGGACTTATGTCTTCCACAGAAGTGGAAATTTAAACCAGAAACAGGATTGCAACATGACAAATGAATGAAACTGCAAACTGCAGAGAGAGGGGCTAAGAGGAGGTCATTGGTGAGGCGCTGCAATGAATTGGTGATGTTGATGTTTTGACAAGCAAATAGATCACAGAAAGCCAGTGCCTGGTGCTGGCAGTGCAGCCCTTCCTGCAAGGCTTTATCTTGAGAGAGCAGCAAACCTTCCTGCAGCATCCTGTGAGCCTGACTGATGGAGCAGGTATTTTAAACCAATATCACAGAGCTTGTTTTTCCCTGCGTGTTAAAATTCTTCTCTCTGTTTTCTGCTCTGCTGATCCTTCCCTCCCTGCCCCACAAACAGGCACATCTGGCTGCTCTGTACCCTTCAGTGCTTGTGCAGCAAGCTTGGCTGGCAGCATTGCTCGCTTCAAAGCGAGGCAGAATAAAGCAGGACTTTGTGGTCATACCAAGAAATCAATGATACACTGAAGCACTTTTTAATTAGCCCTCTGCAGTCCTGAACTAACCCCCAGTTACAGAGATTAAATAATTGCTTATGGCATTCTCAACGTGTCGTTCACCATAGTGAAAAGGAGACTATTGACTCAACTGCTAAGTTTTGAGAACTGATGAAGTCTTGCTGAGTGCAGAAATTCTTTTCAGTACAAAAAAACCCTAACGCAGTTTTATGACCCAACTCCTTTGAACTATTTTAATTAAGGACTCCTATGATAAGAAAGAAGTTGAAAAGCTATTTAGCAGGAAGACAGGCTCCCATTTAAATGTTGACTCATGAAGTCAGCACTTTCAAGGGTATTACTGTACATTTGGTCTTTTCTTTACAAAGCCATTAACTTCTGCCAGCACATTTCTATCTATCGTATGTCTTCATGATTAGGAACCTGTTAAAGTCAATATCACTTAGACATCTATTCTCTTTCAGTCACCCTTGATTTTTTCCCCTTGTCTGCCTAAATTTAGACTACAAATTTTAATAAACAACTGCTTTCACCTTTCCATTCAGGTCTTCTGTAGTTATCTGGCACAAGTCCCCTGATCTAAGTGAGCCACCTTGACACAGGGCTTAAAAACCTGGCCTTAGGAACCCATTATATTTAAAAATGCAACTAATTCAACGAGATGGTCTTTCAACAAGGTTATTGTTACATTCATTTTACTAATAAAAACATATAGGAAACATGTTAAAGGAAAATAGCGTTTTTAAATGTTACTAAAGCAATGTAGGAAGAATTAATGGTTTTGAACAAAGCATATTCATGGTATTTCCTCTCATTTCTTAACGTTT
Source organism: Cisticola juncidis (assembly GCA_013400215.1). Lineage (NCBI taxonomy): Eukaryota > Metazoa > Chordata > Aves > Passeriformes > Cisticolidae > Cisticola > Cisticola juncidis. Next base: position 181,893 of record VXBR01004200.1, on the reverse strand, counting down.
AAAGCAAATAAAATCATATGAACTTGTATTTGATAATGCTGAGTTCATCCACCAAAATTATGCCATCTGTGCAAAATAAAAGGGAGTATTTGCCCTTCAAAGCATTCCATGACAGAAAATCAACAAGAGAACTCCAGGCTTGCTATTTTTAAGAGACATTCAGACTGTGTAGGAGGAGTCTCAAAATCCCACTTGGTTTCTCAATAGCTTGGTTGGGATCTGAATCCCTGTGTGGAACAAGGCTGGAACAGCCCCAGGAGGGGAGCCCCGGCCACAGCCGAGGCTGCCAGGACACAGAACCTGCTCACTGCTGCTCCTGCCCCATCCATCACCCTCAGTTAGAGAAAGGTGAGCTTTGGCACCGAGATACAGCCCATTCATCAAGGCTGGGGAAAAAGGAAAAGGAAAACTCGGGGTTGTGAGCAGATGTGCAGGCAGCAGGAGCAGCAGCAGTGAGAAAGGGAAGGCAAAGGCTGAGGAGCCACCGGGCTGAGCACTGGACAGGGACAGGGACAGGGACAGGGACAGGAAGGGATCTGTGCTGTGAGTGCTCCACCCTGGAGGTGTAAACACTGCCCTGGGAATGGCATGGGAAGCACAAGTCATCCATACAGGCATGGGGGAAACAGGACACAAACCCAGCCCCAGGGTGAAACCCCAGGAACTCTCGGAAATCTGGGACTCTTGAAGTGACAGTTCATTTAGGAATTCTATTTGTTTACAATTTTTTTTCCGTTTACAAATTGTTATTTCTGTTTGCAAATTGTTATTTCTGTTTACAAATTATTTTTCTGGTAGTTGGGCTTTTTCTAATGGTTCTAATGGTTAAATGGTTTCTTGTTTTTTTAGTGTTAGTTATAACTCCTAACTATAAGCAGTTAACCTGTGGCATGCTGTCCTGAAGGACTGTGATCTCTCCTGGCAGCTCCTGGAGATGAGTGCTGTACCAGGGACACATCACTGGCTGAGGGGAGCCAGGTTTGTCAAACTGGGGGGAAAACTTATGGAAATGAAACCCCCGCTGTCTTCTGTCACCCTGTCTGCAAACAGCCCTTGCAGGTGGGATAACAGAGAACACTTTATTAAAAAATAAAAAACAGAGGGAGGAATTGTGGCAGCACAGCTGGTCTGTACTAGACAAGATAAATCTGGCCATAACAAATCCAATTTGGCTAACCTGGCTCGTTCTAGAAACAAGGCCTGGGTGAACACTGGATCTCAGACACTCTCTGAGTGTCTCTGAACACTCTCTGAACACTGGAACCCAGACAGAGCCAAGCTTAGATGCTGTCCCACCACTGGCCAGAGATCTGGGCAGAGAGAGATCCCAAACAATCAGCTCTCTAAACCCAGGGGGTTCAAATCCCCTGTAAAAAGAGCAGCCATAATAAACCCACTGCTGTTTGTGGCTGACCCTCAGTGAGCTCAGGTTCTCTGTCCCCAGCCCAGACCCCTAAGGCAATTCCCTCTGTCACTCAGCAGCCCTGCAGCCCCTGAATCACCCAGCCTTTGACAGGCTGCAGGCACTCACCAACTTCTCCAGGATTCAAACAAAATGCCTGCAGACTCGTGCATGATTTTCCCCCAGTGTGGCTCCCTTTCAGGATGCTGACATGGGGTGATGGCTCCAGGTCCTCTCTGCTCTGAGATGCCCCCAGACACAGGGAGTTCACTGTGCCCTGAGTTAATCTGACAAACTGCACTCACAGGGGGCTGTGAGAAGCTGCCCCTGTGGTACCAGGCTGAGCAGGGGCAGTGCTCACAGTCCTACATTGCAGCCATGAGGCCTGGCAGCCCTCTCTGGCTGTNTGCTGGGGTTTCTTTGGGCAGGAGGTCCTTAAGTGCAGCCCCTACCCAGGAACACCCAAGACCGACTGAAGCTAAGGGAGAAAATAAAACCTGGTGTCCAACATCCCCCAGAAAGGCCTACTCTGCCTCATGGCTGCAGCAGTCCTAAGGAATAATCTCATTTTCTTGGCACCACGGGCAGGGAAAGCAGAGTTTCTCAGCAGTCTGTTTGCTGTAGGGCATGAGAGCCACAGCTGTACAGAGACTTGGCTTTTCCCTGTCTGGAGAGAAACACAGGAAGAAAACAGGACCTGAAAAGAGCCAAGTACTCAAGGCCTCCAAAACCAAATGTATTATTCTGTATTAATTGCTATTTTAGAAGATGCTATGAGCTTATTTCGATATTAAAGATTCTTTAGAGCACTTTCTCTCCTTCAATTCTTATTTTAGTGTAACTTAATTAAAATCTTTTTGAGATTCTCTTCATGAGACACACTTAGCCTTTCAGTAACAGAATATAGATAATTATACCACTCCAAGCATTGGGAGATACACTGAACAAAGTAAGGCTGTCCAAACTGTTGTGTTAAATGGTGTTTGAATTATTGTTTTATACTTTGAGCAGGCTTGGTGCCTGTGGATAAGATCCTGGTGGTGTTTCAGGGCCTCCTTTAGAATAACACTCTCACCAGAGCCAATGTGTCAGAAGATCAGGAATGGTTTCAGGAATGGGAAACACCTCCCCAGGCCAGTGACACCTTTAAAGAAAATGAACATTGCAGTATCAGCTGGCATGAGCTCATAAAGGCTGCAGCCAAGCAGAAACTTTATCCATTCTCTTTCAGTCATACCTGTTTAATCACTTCCTACCATCCTATACATACACCTTGCTTGGAATCTCAAAAAGATTCCTTCCAGAATTGATATTATTATTTTTCTGAAATAAAGAACAAGTAGTAAAAAGCTGTATACATGTACAGCTAGATATTTTTTATTAACAGAATGCATGTCAAAATGCATAGAATATAAAAATCCATTGAAATCTGTCTTGTACTTTGTTCTTAAAGCTCCCTCAGCACCTCCTCACTGGGCTTGCCCTGCACATCCTTCCCCAGCTCCCTTGTCCTTCTCTGCTCATGCTCCAGCCCCTCCATGACCTTCTTGTCAAAGTACAAGTCAAAAGTTTTGTACATATTTTATTAAAGAACCTCAAATCTAAATAGGTTTATTGTGTGTCTAAATGTGGATTTTACAAATTAAAATATATCATCCTGGAGTGACTGTAACTTTGCTAGATAAACACCAGCATTGATTCAGGAGTCTAGATTGGGAAAATCCTGTTGCATACAGATAACCTAAACATTAAAATGTATGCCCCATCCACAGCCATCCAAAGGGAATCAGATCGAAGGTCTGAATATGTGTTTTCTAAATTAAAAATTCAAATCAGAACATGTAAAGTAGTTTAAAATAATAATTACACGAATCCCAATTAAGTAATACACAGTAATTACAATGAGTGCTGTTAGTAGATTCAAAACAGGATCTGGGTGCAAGGCAGTGCCACGAACACAGCCCCAGGCAGGTGCACACAGACACCAGGAGGAGGAGGAACCACAGGTGTGAGTTCAGAGAGCAGTGAAACCCCTCACTGCTCTGGCCTTTATGCTGCTCAGGCAACTAAAACATTGCTGCTTTTGTGCTTTTGCACATTTCAGGGGATAAAATGTTCCTAAAGAATGAATACCAGGCAGAATTCAGGAAAAAATCTGTGCTACAAAACCAATTTATAACAAGAGAATTGTGTATGCTCTGATCAGCAACAGGAAATTAGAGTTACTCGTGTCTGAAGTTTAGCTTTTGCCTTCTAGTGCCTCACCAGGTGCTTCAGAGGAAAATTTGGGTGATGTCTTTATCTGCATGTGTGAATTTAGGAACCAAAGCTTCACACAAAGCAGGTGAAACTGAGCATGCTTTGGATTTAGCTGTCTGGCTTGAAAACTTGGCAGTCTGCAGCCAAAAAGCCTGATTACATGTTGTGAAAACTGTCTTGGAAAACTTATTATTGACAGAAATATTTATCTTGGATTTGTGGCAGTTTAAGGGGTAATAACTTTTTTGTTCTGTACTGCATGCTAAAAACACAACACAAAATATTGAAATACCCAGGGACCTCTATATTCCATGTGCTCCCTTCCTTTTTGTGCAGCATTTAGGAGCATGTGTGATATCCAGAGTCCACAGGTTTCCAGCTGTGTTGGGAATAAAGGATTGCACATCATGGCACTGCCAGCACACCCAGCTCACATCTCAGTGCTGCTCTGCTGTATTTTCCCCCACACTCCTACAGTGCTGTACCCAAATTCTGTGCTCTGAAGCTTTGCTGTTGAACAGCACCTTTTCCCTTAAAGCATTGCACTAAAGGAATCTGAAATTTCCTCTAATTTTCATCTGGAGAGCCTGACTTTACCCACACACTGTAGATTGCATTCAGTGTCTCAAAACAGAAATTCAGTGGAAGCCACATTGTACTTGTGATGTTACCACAAACACTGAATCATTTCAGTAAAACAAAACAGATAAGATGAGGCCTCTTGAAATATCTCCAATGTGGTGACACTTTATTTTCTATATAAAACATCCCATTCTATATTTTAAAGTCGTGTTTGTAAATAATCTTCTCCCATCATGATGCTTTTCAGATATCTGATTCCAAAGTGCTCTTCTGCTGAGGGCCTGAGACTACAAATGTGCCACAAATGTAAGGCCCAAAAGAAAAATCTGCTGGGGGAACTGGAGCCAGATTCAGAAATGAACAAAGGCTTGGGAGAGACTTTGTACATGTGGTGGAATGTGCATCCCCTCAGCCTCACATGTGTGCTCTCTTTCTCACTTTTAGAGAGCCAGAGAATCTTTTGTAAAAACTTTTCCTTTCCTTTTCCTCCCAAATTTCAGTGGTTTGCCCCCCCCCCCCACTAAAAATCTGATGGGAATTCTCAAAGTCACTGTTCTCAGTTTCAAAGGCTGCCTAATAAGAATAATGACAGAAGAGAAGTGAGAACTTTTATCCCAGTTCTTGTAGGTTTGGATTATGAACTGGAGGCTGCCATTCTCCAGGCACAAGCCCAAATAAACAAGTAATATTAATAAAAAATATAACAATAACAAATCCCAGAAAGGCTTCAGGATGTGCTGAACATCCAATTCCTGCACTAGTTAGCAGGACAAACAGGCAGCACGTGATTTGGAAATCAGGCCAAAAACTCTGCAAGACCAATTTCTGACACCTTGGGGGAATGGAGGTCCCAAACAGGCAGAAATGGCTTTGGGGATGTTTCAGACTAGATGGGTTGGTTGGGGTTTTTTTGGGTTTTTTGGTTTTTTTTTGGTTTTTGTGGTTTTTGTTTTGTTTTGTTTTTTTTTGTGGTGTTTTTTTTTGTTATTTTGGGTTGTGGTTTTGTTTTGTTTTGTTTTTTTCTTTTTACCTGAATCCTGGTTCTCCTTTTGTTTAACAAAAGGTTAACAAGAGGTTTTGTCCTTGTGACAAAACCTCCTTGGTCAGACAGAATTACCCAGAGCCCTGCCCACATCTTACCATGGGCCAAAGGAGGAAAGTTATCCCCAGAAATTCCTGAATCTGTGGTCCAAATCACTAATTATTAACAAGGTAATACCCTCACAGATTTTCAATAAAACCTCAAAACATACCAAAGGAAAATGTTTGAAGAGGGGGAAAAAGACCCCCAAAGACCCCCATATCTGGTTGCAATTTCCACAACTAACACACATTTTAAGAGTCAGAGCCTCCACAGCCACACAGCCCTGAAGAGCTCAGGGGTCTGTGGTTCAACTGAATCATCTGACTTTCAAGCAGAGGACATCTATTTTAGTTCATCAGACTTTCTAAAATTAACCGAGGTTCACAGCTTGGTAAAAAAAAAAATACATACTGAAAGCAGCCCTCTAAATCTGGATTGCATACTGATAATTAAAGTTCCATATTCTGAAGGCTTTTCTCAGGGTTTTTTTGCCTCTTTCCAGTAAAATCAGAGAAAATGGAAAACTAACATTGAGAACAAGCTGAAAGGAGCAAGCTGACTTCCACAGCTCTCAGAAATACTAAAGGATTGAACAAAACACACAATGTCACGGTCAAAAAGGTGCAGCAGAATCTATTTTTGTCTTAAAGAAAAATAAGCTGTTAACAACAGAAATACATTTAGCCTTACAAAAAA
>VXBR01004200.1:114510-175369 GCA_013400215.1 Cisticola juncidis | reverse complement strand
TCCTTTCCTTTCCTTTCCTTTCCTTTCCTTTCCTTTCCTTTCCTTTCCTTTCCTTTCCTTTCCTTTCCTTTCCTTTCCTTTCCTTTCCTTTCCCCTGTGTGTGATTGTGGTATCTCCATCTGTGGGGTACCTTTTAAGACTTCAGACTTCATAATTAAACTAATTCCTCTTGATGCACAGTCTCGGTTGTCCTTAAAACCCTTAAATCACTTATACCTTGTTAGCTCTCCCTCAGGTGTGTGCAACATTAGAGGCTCAGCCAGAGCAGTTTTCTTTATTTGTTGTGCTGCAGGCTGAGGACAGAATTTGAGCAGCCTGGTGAGTAAGACTGAGCAGCAATGCCTGTGGAAGTGTGTCACACATCAATTAACATTTCCCCAGAGCTCTAACTCGAGCCAGGCCTGGGATCTTAGCACTTGTTGTGGGTTGAAAAATGTAACCAAAAAATGTGTATTCTATTTTTATCTGTTGAAGCCAGTTGGGAGATATTGTTCTTTATCTCTTGTAACTCTAGGGGGGAAGAGGGCGATGCCTTCTGTTCATGGACACCTGATAACACCAGATAAGGCAGGGCCTCCTTATCTCTTCCTGCCCCATCCTCCTCCCAGGGACATCCCCTGTGAATGGGCCATTGAAGGCTCTCACAGCACTGATGACATCACCTCATCCATTGGGAGAGGCTCCACCCAGTGGGAGGAGCCAAAGCCTTTCCATGGGATAAAACAGCAATCCCAAACACCAAGGGAGACTGAGCAGCAACTCACAAGGATACTCAATCCTCAGAGGAGGACCAGACTTATCTCACCAGCACTGAACCCTTTTTTTCTACAGGATCATCTCTACTCCACAGAACAACATCTGTCACTCCAGGAGGATTTGTTTGGGCTGTTTCCAACACCCTGACAGCAGGGTGTCAGGTCATATCTCTGACTCTGTCAGGGTTTTCTAGGATTTTGTTTGCTTGGTGGGTTTTTTTGGGTTTTGGTTTTTTGTTTGTTTGTTTTGTTTTGTTTTTGTTGTTATTTTGGGGCTTTTTTTTTTTTAAATTAGTGCATTTTTATTTTTTAATATTCCTAGTAAAGAACTGTTATTCCCATTCCCATATTCTTATCTGAAATCTCCTAATTGCAAAATTGTAATAATTTGGAGGAAGGAGGTTTGTACATTCCCCATTCCAAGGGAAACTCCAGTTTTCCCTGACAGATACCTGTCTTTCCAAACAAGGACAGAACTGAACAGCAGATCTGTGGAGCCATTCATCTTCTTTACACCATAATCCCAAACATTCAGCCTCCCCTCTGCTCTCTTCCATCAAAAGAATCCCTACCAGTGGTACTTCCTCCTCCCTCCCCGCTGAGGAAATCCTTCCTCCTCTCCATGAGAAACCCCACACTCCTGTTCTGACTGCTCAGCAGATTCCAGGCTCAATTTTACCCTGACAGGAGCTCTGGGCATCCCCTGCTCCATCTCTGACTGCTCTGGCCTCTGTCCTGTATCAGCAACCCAACACATCCACCTCTTACTGCTCATTTACAGACACAGATTTGTTTTCATCAAGGAACATTAACATTTTCTACAGGTGGGGAAGGTTTCTGTCCCGCAGAGGAGCAGTATCAGCTGTTTTATTTTAACTCCATCACGAAACTACAGATTTTCACCACCCTTTTTAATTTTTCAGAGCAGACAAAACCTGCATAACTTTCAAGGATTTTCCCACAATAAACTACTACAGCTGAATTCTGTTTGTGCCCATGGCTTCCTGAGAGCTGAGTTATTGCTTTTTTCCCATTTTCACTTCTTTCAACAACATGGCTTAAGATGGTCCTGTCAAGGGGTTTTTCATTTATTTCAACAATCTGATTCCCACAGCATCTGGTTTGATTTTCCACTAAAGCCTTTTACAGGGGCATATAAGCTTTATAATTCAAGTTAATAAAGGTAAACGGTTGTGAAGTCAGAAATGGAAGAGGAGAATACTAAAACAGGCACAGAAAGGACAGAAAGACACCAACAAAAGCATTACTTCCCAAATTCCAATAACTCCACAAACTGATCCATCCAATATGTGATCAGTGTTTGTCCATCTCTCACAACTGCAACTCAGAGAAATTTTGCCTCAACAAACTTCGGTTACAGATTCTTCTCTGTGCTGAAGAAATCAATCCCATACATCTTTTATAGCTTCCTGAAAAATCCTAAAGTATATATTTATGTCTGATTGGTTTTGCTCTTCAGGTTTATGTTGTATAGCAAATTGAAGCACAATAAACTGTATTGATTTTATCTATACAATATATGTACGGTGGGATAAGAAGAGCCAATGTACATAATTTATAAATTCATTCAGGCAGAAGGTTCAAAAACAAAGATGCAAACACAGAAAAATATTTCTATCAGTCTACTTAAGATAGAAGAAATATGAGAAATAACATTGATGGAGCACCTGGAAGTAGCATTTATGTGCAGTACTATAAGCCACAGTAATTTTAAATCCTGTATTTCCACACTCATTAAACCTCATCTCAGAGGAGTCCTGCTGATAAAATATGAGTTGGTTCTTTTAGAGCAATATCATTACCTGATGATTTTGAAAGAAGCTTATTTTTCAAAGGAGAGGGGAAGTGAGAGGATTCCCTGGGAGTGCCCAGAGCAGCTGGGAGGAGCCAGGCCCAGCTCCCCTGGGCACGTTTAGTGTGGGAAAGGGGAATGAACACACCCAGGAGTGACAGAAACACTGAATTACACAGGGCAATCCTGAGGAGGAATTTTCAGGTGCTTCCTGAAAAAAAAAAAATCAAAAACCAGGAACATAACTTTCATCCCTATTTTGAGAATTATTCAGGTCTTAACAGCCCAGCTGGTCACAGGAGTCATCATGACATCCTTGTACTCTTCTAGACTCTTTCAAAGTTAGCAATTTAATTTCACTTTCCAGTATTTTCCAAAAGTGATGAAACTCCCTCTTTTCCTACTGCATTAATTTCATAGGACCTAGCAGATAGAAGCTCAGTGGGCTCTACATCATTCCTGAAATTCATGTAGGATAATCCCCGAGCTCTCAGCAGTCATGCTAAACCAAAAAGATGCACAGAGAAGTAATATTTCCCCTTTTTGTGTACCAAAAACTGTTGCTGCTGATGTAATTTGTATTTATGCCACTTTATCACACGGTGCTGCAGCAGCCCAGCTCAGCACTGCTTTGCTGTTTAATTTTTGAGAAATGATTCCAAGAGATTTGGTGCCCTATTACGGCTTCATTAGAGAGGAACAAAAAGACAAGTAACTGTCTAACAGCCTGTGGGGCTTTCAGAGCATGGAGATAGCTGGGACAGAAATGCCTCAAAGTGCTCCTAACAGGGCCAGATGTAGCCCCAAATTCCCTTTATGGAGAATAAACTCAGGGTACTTGTTTCATTATTTCCATCCTATAGGAATAATGCAAACCAGGTGCAACACAAGAGCTCTGACTTGGATTAATAAAGCCATAAATCAAAGTTTAAACTAAGTACCATTCCCATCTAAATGCTGGTAAATTCTAGTGCCTGTTGAAGTGTAATTCTACTCACTTGTGGGTTTTTTTTTGCCCATGGAAGCTCCATTTTTTAGTGACAGCCCATGGAAATGCAGGATGGAAATGCAGCTCCATGCACCCGAGCCCAGGCAGGTGAGACAGGATTCCCTCTGTGTGCAGGGCATTTTTCCTGGGGGCACTAAGGAGAGATGTGCACATCCACAGGGTGATTTCCATATCTAAAGATGCTGAGAATTGCAAAAATCTGCCCTTATACAAGGATATAAGGATGTCTCTACCCCTGTCCTTCCAATAATGCCTCCTAGGCCAGTAAGCACTGTACTGTCCATAAATCATGTTTTAGGGAACTGAACCTGATTTGTAAAGCCAACAACAATGAGGTGTTGATGCTTTGAATCCTTCATATCAATCCACACCCTGTATCTTCCCAGCCAGGCTGTATGACCAACTGTTGGGAAGATGGAACAGGGAAATCTTACAGATATGATTGCTTGGAAAAATGATCTGAGGATATGAAACCTGTCAGTGAAATAGCAATGAGAGCTGTTTTTGATGGACAAGATTCCCAGCCAGTCAGTGACTGAACAACTGCAAAGGCAATGGCTGAGGGGGCTGAAGGGGAGATCCCTGTGGATTGAACAATGTCCTTGGCAAACAGAAGGGAGGCTGCTGCAAGCTGGAGAGTCCAAGGGGCAGGGAGACCCTGCCAGTCTGGCAGAGAAGAAAAAAAAGGGTCTAGAGAGCAGCTTTTAGTGTTTGAAATGTAACACAGTATGGGAATGTAGGACTGCTAACAGGCTGTGTGTAGATTCTATAGGATTGGTGTATTTTACTGGCTGGATGTTGTAAATGAGCACATTCAGCACAGAAAAAGATAGAATGTGTTGTAACCAGAACTTTGGGGTCTCTCAGGCAGCTTTTAGCTGTGAGCAGCAGCTTTAAGCTGGCTCTGTGTTACCCACAGCTCTGTGCAATAACTGCAGGGTAAAAGAGTCCCTCATCCACACTCTCTTCTACAACCAACACTGTCACTGTGCCCTCCTTTTGACACAGAACTGCTTTCATTCCCTCATTTTTGGGATGAAATCAGCAGTGTAGCTGCCTCTGCAGCAGTCTCTCTCAAGGTGATGCAGCTTGGGGTGTTTGGCCAGGCTCTCACAAATACAGACAAGAATTCCTCAGGTTATTTTACCCTCAAAGCTGGTGAACTTCTTGCCTTTTTAGGCTCCAGAAAGTAACAGGTGCCAGTCAAATCCAATATTCAGAATTACTGGGAACTTCAGAGCATTCTAAACCATTCCTGCATGAAAAATATTGAACATGAACCCTTCCCAAGCATGGTCCAGCACAGATCTGCAGGGCTAGAACAGAACAGCAGCAGGAAGCTCAAATGTCCTGGTTATCTGCAACATCCGTGCAGGAAGAAGATCAAAGCAATATATGAAATGGCAATTTTTAAAAGACACTGAAGGAGGCTGGGCCATAACAGTCTAGAAGAGAAGTTCATTGCACTTACATGTGCACTTACAATGTTTATGAGTCTCTAGGCCTGAGTAAATGAGCCTACACTAAATAAAAGGAAGCAGTCAGAAAGCTGTCACTGTGATCTACTACAAATTTCAGCCTCATTTAGATTTACCCACTCCTCATACCTCAATTCAATTCAAAAGAGTCAAAATCCTTCCATAACCTTGTCTTCTGTAATGGAATAAATCAACATGCAGGATTTAACTGTGGGCAAAAGGGAATAAGATTGAACGTGTATAAGGACACAGGAAGGAATGATACAGAAAATATCTGTCTCTGGTTATACTTTTATATGTATAGTCACCAGAGAATAATGACCATTTTGCAATAAGAAACAAAAAATACTATTAACTCCAGCAACATCTACTGCAGGGCAGGCACAGCAATGTTTGGCCATAGTTAGAGAGGGGCTTAATTATATCCAAGATTTAAGTCCTGATCCCACATAATTCATATGAAATACTTTCTACTGCTGTGGTGTTTAAAGTATCAATCTTGTTTTAATGAACAGATAGAGTCTATCCAGAGAACATCCTCGTGCTGAAAATAAGTTTTGAATTCCTTCTTTTCTCCTGTGTATTTTAAAGCATTTTAAAGCACAACTGTTCAGGTTGCACATGGAAGTGATCAGTGGGTGTTGCAGAAGGGGCATCCAGAGCCATGGCACTGAATCAGCTCCTCAGGAGCTGCCCCTGCCCTCCCTCCAGGGATGGGTCTGAGCTCTCAGGGTCTGTGTCTCCCTCCTCTCTCAGTGTCTTTCTTTGCCAGCAGGGCTGTGCAGACCTCAGTGCTCATCAAGGGCTGCACACCAGCCAGAGGAGAGCTGTGCAAGACAGCCAGGGCAAGAGAAAGCCTTTCTGCTTGTCCTGGCCAGCAGTAAAGGATGAGTGTTACCCTGGTTTTGAAGACCTTTCTAAGCCTTCTGTTAGATTCTTCATATTGGAGTCAGAAATGTTACCTTATCACACTTTATACTATAAACACTGGCCATGTTTTGCTAACTCTTTCATTGTTTCCATATTTCTAGGTGGGTGGAGAAACGTGACTGAGAGTCGGCTTGACCAATGTGGATTGAGAGGTGGAATTCCATCCTCCAATCCACAGGCCACATAAGAAATGTATAAAACTGAGATTTGTAAATAAACTCGCCCCTTTTTCCTGCTTCACTCACCAGCATGTCCTGGTGTGGTTCTTTCTGTGTTCACAGTGATAGATGAGCACTCAGCTATGTCATGTATCAAACCCAACAGGTACTGACACCCCAAACTAGCACAGAACCAAAATCCTTAGCTGGAGGCAGAAATCACTGTACATGTGACAGAATGAGAAGCCCTCCTAATGAGCATTAAAAAATTAACTTCCTAAGACAGTACAGTGGCAGCAGCCATTTACTTTATCTGTACATTTGGGAGCTCATTGAGGAGCAGCTTTTCAATCTGAAGGATCAAATCTGACACAATTCATCAGACAATAACAGTGAAATCAAAAAGACAGTAACTGGAAAATGTAATCCTCCCCTGAAATGCTCCTCAGCTCACCATCTGCTTCCATTCTATTACATCCCACTGGGGACCCACTGTCTTGCAGCCTCTCCTCTGGGTGGAATTGCCACAGATGCAGCAGGCAGGGCTGCTGGCTCTGCTGCAGGAGCCCAGACAGGCTTTGGGGGACACAAAGGGCACCCTGCACCTTCCCCAGGCAAAGGGACACAAGGATCAGGCAGCCCAAACCAAACATCACAGCAGAGCAAAGCTCCAGAGAGCAGCCAGGTGTTCCTGGAGTGAAAGAGGCAGGATTGAGGCACCAGGATGGAAAATTTGTGAGCATTTAACTGCAGAGGGGCTTTCCTCAGAATGCCCTCAAACACAAGCAGTGCCTGCTGCTGTCAGAGCTGCTTTGCTGACACAGAAATGCATTGTTGGTGCTAAGACATGCATGGAACCACTGAGACAGGAATTTCTTTGAAGGAAAGTGCTCCCAGCCATCTGGGAAGAAGAGCAGCCAAGCACTGCTGAAATGCTATTTTCAGTCTTCCACAGCTCCACTAGTCTAAAATGGTGGGAATTCTATTTTAAAAGATATGTAATCCCTACAGCACAGAGAGATCAGGGAATGCTGAGATCTGTCAATTATCCACTAGAGGTTTGGACAGTGCTACCAACCCAAATGCATTATCAAAGATTATTTTTTATATATTAACTTACCCGTACCTATACTTAGTGTTGTGTGATGTATACCACACAATGTATGCCACAGCTTGGGGAAAAAAAGAATCTGTTTTCCTGTTAATTTGTTCTTGGTTCTCCACAATTCAAGGTGCATGTTATTTGAACAGGACATGTGAGTGAGCATTTCTGCTCCCAAGGAGATCCTCAGCAGCAGCAAAGGAGCAAAGATTAATCTGTTTAACTTATTCATCTGAGTTTCCACTGCAGCTGAATCCAGTGGCAGAAACAGGATCCTGAGTGCCCCAACCATCCTGGTGCACTTGAGTTGAGTTCAGCTTGAGCAGGAAATCTGAATGGTGCCCAGGTGAAGAACAGAAAGTTTTATAAATAAAGCTTCCCATTGTTTCAGGTACTCAATATTTGTTCCAATAGCTGCCAGACAAGGTGTTCTGCCCAGGAGCAGAAGTGTTGGCCTGCTGTGGGTGAGCTCCAAGTCCATTTTGGCAGAGCCTCTCCCCTGAGCTGCAGCCCAGCCCTGCACTCAGGTGTGTGCTCACCTTTCCCCACCCTGGGTTGGAGTCATTTGTGTGGAACAGTTCAGTTTCTCCATTTGGGAACTGACAATCCCTGCTGGTGCTGGGATAATGCTGATTAGAGATTTATTTCTGATTTATTCAGTACTGGATGAAAACTGCCTACAATGGCCCTTCCTTGCTGAAACATGGAAGCACCACACGTTGAGAGGATCTCTAATGACCCTGCCCACCACATTGGCTCCAAATCTTACAATTTTAGACAATGGCATCTCTTAAATTCTGTTAGGAGAACCATTAGTTCATACCTTGCAAACAGCAAATAAAAAATTGTTGTCAGTAATCATATATTGTATTGAACTCTTGAAGAGTTCTTGAAAGGACTCTTCAAGAAATTAACAAAAAAAGAATTTACTTAAAATTTCCCAGGTTTTTCCTGATGAAGATTTTTTATTATTATTACTAAGGTGAACTCTCATGATCACTTCAAAATATATTAATAAATTTCAAGCCAGGCAAAGGGAAGAAATTCATGTTACTATTCATGTTTTAAGATATATTATGTGTTAAAATTCATTTGGTCTTTTACTGAAATGCCAGAACATGGAAGTGCTGAAATGCTTGCACCTCATTTTTTGCAAAAGGTCATGTTGATTTTTCATGATGAAAAGTTCATACCTTCCCACTTAGCAAAAATGGGAAATACAACAAAAACAAAATATGTTTAATGAGAAACTTCTGATGTACTGATTGGTGTTCTCTCAGACTGGGCAAACTAAAGCAGAAAACAAACAGTTCTTTACAACAGCTGGCAAGGATCTTAACATGCAAGAAAACCAGGAAACTCCTGAAACCTTTAGAAATCCATTTGCAAACCTCTCCATCGGATTCATTTCAGTTTCTTGAAGTCTGGAAGCCTCCAGGGATTTTGGTCCCATTAAAAGCCTGTGACAATGCATCAGTTTAGACAGATTTAGAATGAACATAGTTTCTTTTTCTTTTTTTTTTTTCATCATTTATTCTACTCTAAGGTCTCTCTTTAATTTCTTACTGAGTGATGAACATACATCTATTGAGCCTCAATGTCTGGTAGGATATTACCTTTCTTACTTTGCAATGCAAATGCAATAAAGCATTAGGAATGTTCTAAATAGACTGTTATAAACACAAGAATGTTTATTGTATGGGTTATTTTTCTGACAGATTGTTTGTGTGAAATTATTATTCTGCTTGTGTAATGCAAAGCATGATTATATTAAATTAATTGGAAAACTACGTTTCACATTTGCACATTTCCAGTATTTTATTTCCTTCATAAATGTTTGAAAACTGTGGTGCTTTGGGAAACCATTTAAGGACTGGAATACCTCACAAACAGCAGCTTTGCACATTCACATTCAGGAGCAGTTCTTTCAGGACCATTACCAGGACGACTTGCCTTGGTTTGAGAAAATCCATTTTAACCTAAGAACAAACACACCTCTTGGAATTTCAAAACATTCTGGCACAACGGGGTTTTCATGTATTTCAAATTCCAATATGCTGTGGTTTCCCTGCTCTCCCCCCAGTGCTGCTGTGCTGTAAATCAATTAAAGGTTTGTCTCCCAGCAGGAGACAAACCCTCCCCTCCAAGCAGGTTTGAAGGCAATGGCCACTGCTCTGAGAATTCCTGCTGTCCCCAGGGCCAGGAAAAGGGAAAAATCCGGAATGTGGAACTCCTGGAATGTCAAATGTTGAGCTCAGGGGAGGAGGTCCCAGGTGTGTGGCAGCACAGCCCCGGTGCCTCAGTGCGGATGTGCCTGCAGCCCCTGGGGGCAGGGAGATGCTGCACTATCACCGTGAGCCTTGCTAGATAAGGACAGAGGAGACAGCAGATCTGGGTGCAGAGCAGCAGGGCAGGAGAGCAGAAGACTCTGCCCCTTGTTTATTATCTCTATAATAGATCTGTAGCAAGGTGACCATGGATTGCAGGGTGGTTATCCCACCTCTCACCCACATTGGTCCAGGAGACTGTCACACAGTCTTGTTTGTCCCAGCATGGAATGTGAAAACAAAATCTATGTTTATAGAACATGGCTGGTGTTTGCATGAAAAGAGAAGGTGCAAACCTTCTGCTTAGTATGAAATGCTCAGCCAGATGGAAAAACCCATGGCAACACTGCACCATCCTGGCACTGCAGCCTCGATGGGACTGTTCACAGCCTGCTCTGTGATCACTGCAGAGAGCTGGGAGCACCTCATTAGCGTATGCAAATTGCTGTGTTAATGAGCCCCACCTCCCCTGAGCAGGGCTCCGGGTCAGGGCTGCTCCCACCCCCCTGGATTTTGGCAGTCACTGGGACATCTCTGCTCTGCTGAGGGCGTGGGGCTGCAGTGGGATGTGGCACTGCCCCAGTGCCCAGGTGTGTCCCCAGGTATGTCCCCAGGTGTGTCACCAGTTGTGTCACCAGGTGTGTCACCAGTTGTGTCCCCAGGAGTGTCCCCAGGTGTGTCACCAGGTGTGTCACCTGGTGTGTCCCCAGGTGTGTCACCAGGTGTGTCACCAGTTGTGTCCCCAGGTGTGTCACCAGATGTGCCACCAGGTGTGCCACCAGGTGTGTCACCAGGTGTGCCACCAGGTGTGTCACCAGGTGTGTCCCCAGGTGTGTCACACGCAGATCCCTGCTCAGATTCCCAATAACCAGGTTCTGGTGAGCTGTTTGTGCCACCAGAAGGGCTCCTGGAGGTGGCAGGGCTCAAGGGCTGCCCTGATGTTCAGTCAGTGCCAGGTCACCCACCCCAGATCCGTATCCACCCCCAGCCTGTATCCATCCACACCCCCTGATCCTACCACAGACCCTTTTACAACTCCTTCCCCCCTTGCAATAATAAAAAAAAAACAAACAAAACCCAAAGCCCATCATCTTCACTCATTTCCCCCCATAATTCACCTTGGCTGCAATGTCCTTCCCAGGTAATAAAATCGAGACTGGAGCTGTGTTATGACTCCAGCCACACCATCTTATTGTCCCCTCTTATCTGAGATTTAGATCATGAGCTCCATGAGGCAACGTCTGTGTTTTGGGGCTGATTTTATACAGTGGCTGGTGCCCAGGCTTAATTCAAAACTGTGGCTCCTAGGAATTGTCACTGGTGATAAAAACAACTGTATTAATGAGCATGCATTATCAATAATATCATTAATGTTATTCTCTGATAAATGTCATCATTTCAAAATCAATGACAGGCAATTATTTTAAAATACACACTGGATGGATTATTTTCTAATAACCCTACAAATGTGTGTCTTGGTCAAACAAAGAGACAAATTCAGCTCCAGCTAAGCATGAAATACTCTGTAATGTTTTCATTATGAGGTTACATATGAGGCTGCTCATTAGACAGACTAAATAAGTAGACGATAAATAAAAATTGAAAGAGAGAAATGTTCAAGGCATCAGGATAAACCCAGCAGAGCCTCTGGTTTTTCTTTGATAATCAGACTTTGCAGGCCTCCTGGATTCCTGCAAGAAGACCCCTGCTGCCCTTTGCCAGCTGTGCCAGGCCAGGACAAACATCTGGAGCTGTCCAAGGGCAGGGGGAGCTCCTGCCCCTCTTGTCCTCCCTGGGTCTGGGGTCAGGGTCTTCCCCACCAGGCCCAGCTTTGCTTTGTGGCTTTAATGAAAACCACTATTGGTTAATAATTTGTTATTGTTCTCTCCTGTATTATTGGTTTAAGTGCAATTAATTGGTGACTAATGACAGGAAATCTAGTATAAAAACCTTCCTCTCTTTGGTGCTGTCTGCATGCTCTCCCATGGAAGCAAGCTGGATTTGCCACCTATTTCTTCCAGCTAAGTAATGATCATTTTGAAGGAGCATTACCAGTGTTTCTGGGCTATATATAGAGATACACGTGTAGCTGTGCATTAGGCACCATCAGTGCGCTTCTTCCTTCACTTATCATTTCCACCACGAAAGAAAAAGATGAGGATAATATATACAGAGCATTTAAGAGTATTTGTTTCCCCTGAATGCACTCATTTTGGTGATATTCATCATCATTAGGCACAAGGTTTGCTTCCATTCCTTTTTATTTTGGTGAAGGAAGCTTTCTTCCCAGCAGTATTTGCACTTGCACAGATTTGGATCCTCCCACTGGTGGAAGCTGTACGTACTAGCTGGATGCAATGAGTGAATTGAAATTACAGAAATATGTGCATAAATATTCATCTCTTTCGGCTGTTTTCACCTCCTTTCCCCTCAAAAAAAAAAAAAAAGGCTGAGTGCTGTAGTCAGTGGATTAAGGCACCCTGAGCAGGGATGGGAGGAATCAGGTATCAAAGCCATGGCAGTGACCTTGTCTTTCACAGAAAAGGACCAGGGACACGTTAATGCTTCAATCAGCTGCTTCTTTGTGCCACCCTGGGGACAGAATGTCTCCTGGTGTGAGTGATGTGCAGCCTGGGCACTGCTCTGGTGACAGTGGCACTTTGCTTTCTCTGCTTTTACAGGAATTAGGAGCACAGAGAAGTGTCCCTCCTAGGAATGAAGCTATCTGACAGCTTGGGGGTTCCTCTGTGGTTTTTTAAATGGTGTAAAATAAGTGAAAAAAAAAATCCCTTTTTCTTTAACTAGCAGCTATTATTGCTGAATCTTGAGGAATAAGAAATAGTGCAAAAATTGTTCTCATTGCTCTACCAGAAACAGGCACCTGCAGAGGACTCATAATAAGTAGTATAGAAAATTATTTTCATGTTTCTGCATATAAGGAACTCGGAATTAAAGTTACATTTCTCAACATTGAACACGACAGTGTCTCCAGAGGTCACTTACTGGTCAGTGTCAGCACTCTGAATCCAGGAGTTGTTAGTGTAGGAAAAATCCCATTTTTACCCAGCTCTGCAGAGAACTCCGTGCAGTGGCAGAGGGGATGAAGTGCAAACGTGGGGCAGCCTGAGCATCCCGTGTCACAGGGGGATCCCTCGTGTCCTGTCTGAGTGGGAAGAGGGACAGGCTTCCCTCTCCCTTCCTAAACACTAAATCCATTTATTAAAACTGCAGATTGTCCTTTAGATACTCACCTGGGCACTAAACCTGCCTTCATGAAATAGCCAGTTCAACAAGAAATGGAAGTACAGAGACCACCGCAGTGTTCTTGGGTGGTTCTCTTTGAAAGGTGGATCTCCTTCTCTTTTTTTGCTTTATGCTGGTATAAAATATATCCATGACCTCAGAAAATTTCCTGAGCACTGACTTGGAAATGAAAATCCCCATTACAAAAAACAAACAAACCAAAAAAATCTTATCTGCTTCTTGTGGAAGTAACTGATGCAGTGAGATTAAATGACTTCACCAAAGAAAGACAAGAGTCAGGTCACTCCCTTTAGACCCTTAATATGTCAGATACACATTTCATTTTGTGTCATCACCTACAATGGTTCACAAGGACACATGGCAAGGTAATTTAAGGAATGTGATTGAAAATTTTCATGGAGTAAGGAACCTCAGCACGTTTTTATAATGCAGGAGAGTTCAGTGCCTAACACATACCTTGATCTGGATTTCCCCTACAAGCAATTGAACAATTAGAGGACCAAAAAAATAACATTAACAGCCATTCACTGTCATTGTAGCCTGGAAATAAAAAAAAGTCTTTGAAAAATAGAGACAGCTCAGGTGATCTGTCTCTACTGTGCCTCCTTTTTTGATAGGAGGATGTCCATTGTTATCCAGCAACACTAGAAAAAGGTTTTCCTCCCACTGGCTCTATCAGATTACACCCCTCCATCACTTTCTCTCTTCATTCAGAGCTGGCTGGGTTTGGGCAAATGTCTGCAATAAAACAGCTCCTCCTTACAGAGCAAAACAAACAACACATGGTAAATTTAATACCACCAATCATCTCCCTCTCCAAACGACTGTCATTGCATTTGCTCCTGATAGTAAGTGACAGCTGTGTTTAATGAGCTGGGAGAGCAGGTCAATAAAGCATACATATAAATATATAGATATATATGCATGGTGCTGAAGTGTCTATTCCATATATGCAGACATTAAGGCAGCTCATGGGGTTTTACCCTCCTGCATGATTTTATCATAATTACAGAGCACCACAGGTGCCATCAAACAAGATTAAAGATTATTTCCTCACACAATACTGCCAGTAATTCCTGAGTATTTAAAATGCATTTTTCAGATGGGTAGATTGATTCAGATGATCAGAGAACACACCAAGGATGTCCTTGCCTGGCTCTGTGGAGTTCATCACTGGAACATGAGCCCTTGCCTGTTCCAATGCTGTTTCCCTGCCACTTCCCAAAGAAGAGTTATCTCTTGGAATCAGCTGCTCTGTACATGTTACTAGTGCAAATCAACATTTCAGAACTGAAACCTAGAGGGGTGAGAAGCTGCTAAACCCAAATAGTTTTGAGAGCTATTCCCAGGGAACACTGCAGCATTTTTCTACCGTGGAAAGCCCAAGGCATCCCCACACAGTTGCTGTTGGTGGCAGAACCCACCACCAAGGATTTGCCTGACACTCCCCAGCACTTCCAAGCCCCAACTCCCTCTCTGGATGTTTATTTTCAATCTTCTCTTAGCCCCAGAAATTGAGGCTTTCTTAAATCAATGTAGTCAAAAAAAAAAAACCAAACCAAAACCAAACCAAACCAAACCAAACCAAACCAAAAACAAAACAGAACAAAACAAAAACCAAAACCACCAAAAAAACCCACACAAAAAACCCCACCAAAAAAACCTTAAAAAAACCAAACCAAACCAAAAACAAACAAACAAACAAAAAACAAACACCCCCCCCCCCAAGGTTATAATTTCAGTGCTTAAAGAACATTTGAACATCATTAGCTCAATCAAGGATATTCTCCAAGCTGAGAGAATGTGAACTGCTCCCAGCCAAGAATGCAGGAGCCCAGCACAGCTCAGACCAACAGCTCAGCATTTCCAATTGCATGCTCAGAAGGAATCCTGGCAATAAAATGCCTGAATAACTGCAGCAGGATAATGATCCTCAAAGCAGTGTGCAGGCATCTGGGATTGTGACTTGAAAGAATCAAACTTCTTGGCTCCATTCTTTCATGTTCACACACAGGCCTGAAAAAGCTGAGTCGATCCTTTCAAAAGTGAAGTTAATGAATTAAAGTGTAACAGTGAGGAATTTATTAAGCATTAAGGAAAGGATCAGAGCAAATGATCCAAATGCTGTCTCTGTGAGAGTAAAGGGAATGGCTAATTAGCTGTGGCTTTGCACCCTAACACAGAACCAACCAGCACACCCGAGGTTTGCTTTCAGATCAAAACCATGCCTGAAACATTCATTGGAAAGTAAAATTTGTCACTTGCTGAATGAAATGACTGAGTCCTCAAGGCCTGGTGGTCTGTCACCTAACAGAGACCACCAGCAGATGCCAGGGGAAGAGGAGAACCTTGGCACCACATTAAGTGCAGCAAAATGCTCCAGGTGAAGAGTATGCAGGTTTTGAATTTCTGCATAGGATAAGTATTCCCCAAAAAAGCAGGCAGTACATCAGCAGTCATCTACTCCAGCCCTCAACATTATTAGAGAAACTAGAATAATAATAATGTTATTATATAGGGAATAAATTTTACAAGAGGTGGGGGTTCACCTGAAGTTTGGATACTGGGTATAAGAGGAAAAGCCAGGGAAATGACCTCCTGTCTGGGGTTATGTAACCAAGAAAAAAGGTGTATTATATTTCATCTGTAGAAAGCAGCTGGGAGATGTTTTTTTTCTTTATCTCCTGTAACTCCAGGGGAGGAGGGCGGAGCCTTCTGATCCCAGCCCGGCTGTTAAACCAGGCAGGGCAGGGTTTGTGATCTCTGTCACCACTGCCCACCCTTGGGGAGATCTTCTGTTCATGGGCCACTGAGGGTCACAGTGACTGACACATTGCATCATCCATTGGGAGATGGAACACCCAGGGGGAGGAGCCAACCATTCCTACCCAGATAAAAATGGGGACACAGGGACCCCAGACATTCCTCTTTTCCACTGGATTCCCAGAGGAGGACTGGACTCATCTCACCCCCACTGAACCTGTCTGCAGGATCATCTCTGCTCCAACAGAACCACATCTGTCACTGCAGGAGGATTTATTTGGGTTGCTCCCAACACCCTGACAACAGTGTCAGGTCCTATCTCTGACTCTGTCAGGGTTTTCTAGGACTTTTATTTGTTTGTTTGTTTTTTGGGTTTTTTTTTTTGTTTGTTTGTTTTTGGTTTTTTTTTGGGTTTTTTTTTGTATTACTGCATTTGTATTTTTTTAATATTCCTAGTAAAGAACTGTTATTTCTTATTCCCATATTTTTGCCTGAAAGCTCCTAATTGCAAAATTGTAATAATTTGGAGGGAGGGATTTTTACATTCTCCATTCCACGGGAAACTCCAGTTTTCCCTGGCAGATTCCTGTCTTTCCAAACCAAGACACCTCCTTTACAAACCCCAGAGATCAGAGACACACACAGCACTACAGCTCTGTTCTCATACCTCCCAGCTCTGCCTCACACCTGCAACAAGAAATCGAAAATTCTTTTTAACTCATTTCTGGAAGAGAGCAAAATCTCCCAGAGATGGTTTTAAATCTAATTGTTTGTGAAGAACGCCAGGACCCAGCAGTTTAAAGGGAAGCAAACAGCTTTCAATTTGCCTTGCAGCCTGTGATGATCCCAGGCTGCTGAGGCAGAAACTTCTGCACTCCAGCACCCCTCTGGAATCGCTGTGGCAGGGGAGAGCTGTGCTTATTCACACAGCCCACTGATGGGGAGCAGAGCTGTGGGCCTGATTTTCTGAAGCCTGAGAACTGCTGGCTTTCCCAAGAGAAAGTTTTCAGCACTTTCTCCTTTCTCAGGCAGCTTTGTGTAAATAACTTTTCCTCCCATAACATTTCTGGGTATTCAATATTCCTTTCCCATAACAACCTCTCTCCCAGGTGCTGTTTGTGTCACTGAACCAATGGACAGAGGTGTCCATCCCATGGACCAATAATGTGCCTTTTTAGCACAGCATGGTATAAAAAGGCTGAAAGGAATTGTAATAAAGCCTTCTGATGTTATTCTGCCTGCTAACTAGAGTCAAGTGTTTTTATTTCGTTCCAACCCACAGTGGGGGTGTGGAGGGAGTGGAAATTCCCTGTCACCCTGAGAAGAGCAGCTCCTGAGCCCTGGGTTGTGTCCCCAAACCCCCAGACACCAGGTGACATCTCAGTGCTGGGGGAGCACGGGACATTAATACATGGAAAACACAGTCCAAAGAGAGGAACTACTGTAGGTTCATCCACTTCTGTCCTAAGAACTGCCAGGCTAAGGAGAGCCCAAAGAACCCTCTTGGATACTGCACAGCTGCCAGTGAGGTCTCAGCAGAAATGGAAAACATTTCCATCGCTCTTGGAAGAGCAGCAGGGAGCTGAGCAATCTGAAAACCAGCTCCTTACCTGGAAAAATGAACTGATTTCCCTCCCTTTGAAATCTCTTCAGGTAGACCACAGACAGTTCATCCAGATACACTGTGATGTTCTTCTACGTGTTATGTGTGCATGTGGAATTTGAGTCCTGAGCTCAGAATTGCTTTGAAGCTGCCACAAGGACTCTGCAATCTTGTTTTAACAGATTTCCTTTTTCAAATTCCACATCCCAGTGAAAGGCAGTTGGATCAATCTGGGGTTCTATTGCCAATGAAGATTTTCAAACTTCACTTAGAACAAAATGAGAAAGTCACGTGCTGATGGCACTTGTTGTTTTACCCAACACAGCCTTGTGTCTCTCTTTTATTTGATTCTCCTCTCCTTGAAAAGACTCAGTGCTGAATAGTTACTATTCCAAATTATATCTCAGCAAAAGTTCAGACCATGCACTTTCTATTTTTATTTTTATTTTATTTTTAAATTTGCCATTTAGCACCTACACAGAATTTCCAGGTGTATCCTGAGCCACTTCTCCAGTAGGAATGGAATTTAATCACAATTACAGCTCTGGTTTCTGTCTCAGCTCTGCCCAAGGCACTTTGATGCTCTGTAAAGTTCTACCAAGTGCCTGAACTCTGCAGGAGCCAGGGTGTCCCTCATGGGTCTAAAATCTATTCCATTTAATATTCTTTTGAGTATTAAATTATACTCTTTATTATTTGAGTATTATTAATACTCTTTAGAATTTGGTCCATCCCGTGGCACCAGGATATTATATAATATTGCTGATATTGGGAAGATAACAGAACTGCCAGACAATAAGCATTTTAATTCTCTAAACTATTTTTTTGGCAATCAGTTAGTAATTCTTAGTAAATTGCAAAACTGAGATTTGTCATGCTAAAGGATGAAGTGAAACTATTTGATACAGAACATTAAACTACCAAATAAAGTTAAAGTTTTCATGAAATAGTAGGGAGGATTGTGATGTAAAGAGCTGCTAAAGTCTTATTCAGGTCTTATTAATTCAAGAAATTTTCTCAATAACATTCTGAATTGTATGCTCAAGCGCAGATATCTCAGTCAATATTCTTCACCTGAATTTCTTCATCATTCATAAGGGTTTGAAAATCAAAAGTGGGAAAACCCCACAGTTTTCCAGTGGATACACACATATAAATCTGTGGTTGCTGTGTTATTCACCCAGGCAATGTTTGCCCTGAAAGGAATGAGAAAAAATGCTTTGCCCTTCTATTTTATAACAGAGAGCAACAGCTAAAAATTAAAATCTCATCTATTGCAGAATTCTATAATTTTTTGTTTTAAATAATCCACGTACCAACAAAACTCTTTGACTTCAGAGCAGAATTTCCTAACAAATTCAGTCTATTCAGTGCAGGGAAATTAAAATTATTACATGGTGGCCCCAGTCTGCCAATGCACCTCAGTTCTGCACACTTGGACTTTGAACACTTGTGTAGCCAGAGGTGTGTGCTTGGACAAGTATTGAACTGCTTTCCTCAGTGGCTGGAAATGCATGGCTATCACAGACAGAATAAAATCTGCCTGATTAAGAAAACTCTGGAGGGAATCTCAAAATTAGACTCTTAATGACTGTTATAATTTTAAAAATGAGATTAAAAAGTTAAAGAAATTATAAAAAATGAACCACCTTACAGTGTGTTCTTTTATTGGGTCTTTGATTAAATGAAATCTGAGAAGGGATGACCCATGAATAATTGTCAGTTCATTTTAAAACCTCTACTTTTTCACTCCTGCTTTCCAGCCTCCCTGAACTTCTAAAGTGTTTAATTAAAAAAAATGATTGGCCCAAATCTTTAGAATTGTTCTATAGGCTTTGAATGCTGAAACAGAGTAAGCTACCAGGCTACCTTATTCCACCAGCAAAAGAGTAGAAAAAAAAAATCACTCAAAAATATTTGTTTTCAAACCAAGCCCTCTCTGCTGAGGATCAGCACCACCCTCTGATGGAGACAGCTGCAGTTCTGCCTGGCAGAGAGCAAATTCTGATTGCCACGAATGCATTTGTTGTATCAGAACATTTGATGAGTTATTTTTACCCATTTCTCTGTTCTGACAGAGTGAACAGAACTGGTTCCATCACTGCCCAGGCTGTGACAAGGTGGGGACAAGGCGGGGCTTGGTTGGACTCGGTTTTAGAGGCTTTTCCAGCCTGAATGTTTCTGTGAACAGGAGCTGTGATCAGTCAGAATCTGTCTCAGACTACACTCAGTGTCCACTGACAGCAAGAAAAACTTTCCCCCCTGTGTGCCAGGGTCCATCCAGCAGGGACAGCTCCTGGGGCTGCTGTCCCTGAGAGTGTCTGCAACACAAGGGCAAAGAAAGAATTCCATCTGAGAAAGATGGAGTTGCTGCTCAAACGGCACCCTGATAATTATCTCAAATTATTTCCCATTTTAGGGGATTTGGATGTAAAAGTTGAGTTAAGAGCTCTGGAAATGAGTGGCTATAGAGAATGGGAAATGCCAAGTTCTCAGGAGAGCTGAAGTTGTTGACCATACTGTGCTAAATTGCTTGGACACATCCCTCAGTTCATGAATTGTCCATTAAAATCAACTGCTTTTATAAAATACCTAAAAAACCCAACATATGCATCTCTCCACAGCTTGAGGATGGCCAGTTCTAATCAATTGTACTGTAGAGCCCAAGCTGTATTGTTTATTTAAATAGTCCAACTATTTCACTTTCAGATAGCAGTACATGATGTTTTGCTGATTTTCTTTGTTTACCATTTCTCTTTTAAATTCAGGGGTTTAAATCCAGTAAAACTGAATATATTATCTACACTGGAGAATCTCTTTTGTTGTCTCCCTCTCTCCCCTCTCTGTGAGAATGTTAATTCTGCTGCCAGGTCAGCTCTGGCGATCTGATGCCACCTCTCAAACCTCTCTCCATCTCCTGATAATAATTTCTTAAACAATAAAGATAAAACCAATCATAACACGTTTTTGTGAGTGCCCAGGAAAAAGAAGCCCTTATTTAAATTGCTGCACTGACTTGAAAGTTCAAGGAAGCAGAAAGAAGATGATTATGCTCCTTTATTTTCAGATTTTGATATCCTGGCAGGCACACTCTGACACTGCAAACATGCTCTGGCTTATAATGCTACACTTAGTGATGAAATTTCAGGACATTTTAAAAGTTATATAAGGAGATTTATTGACAAAAACTCAAAACACTGCATTTGTAGACTTCATTTTATTGCTAAGTTTAATTAATGTTTCCTTCAACCTTGATCTAGATAATTCTGTCCCTTGGGAGGAGGATGAGGGGAAATCGTTCAGAAAAAAAAATATATCTACAGCTCTGAAAAAGAAACTTTTAATTAAGACCAAGAAAACCCAACCAATCACAAAATCTAAAGTCAAGACAGAGATAAAATGGAGTAATTTGCATTTTCTAGAGTAACTTCAAACTATCTGCAATCAATGCACAGGGTGTCCCAATGCCAAATTTCATCAAACGGTGCAGAAGTGTTCAGCACTAAACCCAACAGTGAATTTTAGCTAACACCTCAAACCTCTGTCCTTGGGAGAACCAGAGTCTGAAATCCCCATCAATCCACACACAGATGGAAATTCTTGAGGGTTCAGGTGATCAGGAAGGTTTCAGAGCTGCAGTGGGCTCAGAGAAATGTTCCAGTGATGCCAAGGCAGGGGTGCCAGGGCAGGACTCACATTTACTGAGAATTCCTGGTTATTTGCAGCCTCTGGCCTTCCTCACATTTCTGTGTCCTGACATTTAACTGACCTTGGCAGATTTCTCTTGCGTGAATTTCTCCAGCCTCGTTTTTAATCTGTGTAAACTTTGCCAACCATAAAATCTGACAGGAAGAAATTCCATGGCTTAATTAGAGCTTGTGTTAATCAGCAGCTCCTTTTGTTTGGGAGCCACTGCAGCAGCAGCAGCTTCCTTTGGGGTGTCCTAACCCTTGCAGGGGAAGAGACAATGAACTCTCATGGTCTATTTATTACTGCTCACACTTCCACAGATCTCTGTCATAAACTCCCTCAGTCACCCTCTTCTAGGCTGGAGAGCTTTTCTTGGGATCCCTCAGGTAGAAGCTCAAACATCACATTTCTCACACAATGAACAGCTGTGGGAGTATTTGCCACCCTTATGTGTAACCCTGGTTTTTCTGATTTTTTTTTAAAGCCTTCTACATGTTCATAAGATGGAGTTGGTTCTTTAGTTTCTGTACAATATTAGGGGTCAGTTTTTCACTTTCTCACACTTTGGAACATAAACAACCTTTCTTGTTTTTGTTCACTCTCCTTTGTTTACATATTTCTAGCCTGAAAATAATGTTGGTTGACAGCTGGTCTGGCCAGTGGGGTGAAGGGGTAGTAACCCCACAAGTCAATCCATAACCAGACCCACAAATGTATAAAAGTGGAAGAAATAAACAGGCTCCGCCTCTTTTTGGGGAGCAGCTTTTCACTGCAGCCCTCCTGCCTCCGTGTTGTTGTTTTGTGTGCCATTCCAAAAATGTAGACTCCACACACATTCCAAGTTTAACTGAACTCAGCTGAAGGAAAAAAATAAAGCCTGAGGTTGAAAAGCACTTGAGAGAACCCACAGATTTAGGCAGGGCAGGTTGGGCTCAACAAATTTGGAGCCCTCTGAAGATGTTCCTGCAGTGAGACATCAGAGAAACCCTGTGCTTGTCCTGCAGTCTGTTTTCCCAAAAGCATTTGGGAAAAATCTGCATCAGAAATGAACGGCCAGAAATCCCAGGCTGGAGGTAAAAATTGAGCACAGGGGTGCAGGAGTGGCAGCAGAGCAGCAGGAAGGAGCAGGAATATCACAGAATATCATTTGCACAGCCCTGTCCCCTGCAGGTGACACCCTGCCCTCCCAAACACAGCATCTGTGGGACACCTCAGGCACTGCAGAATCAGCACAGAGCAGCCTTTACAGGAAACTGCTGATTAATTTTATCTGATTGAAATTAGAGGAGCAAGGAGAGCAAGGTGAGCAAACTGTAATTACTGTGGCAAAGCAAGCTCGAGGTACCTCCCTGAGTGGGCTCAGCAAGGACACCAATAATGCATTTCTGCCACTTCTGTAAGTCATTAAATGTGTGTCAAAAATGGGTTTCAAGAACTTACCCACCCATTTCCAGTTGCCAGGTCAGTGAGTTCATGGATGACATTACTTTAGACATTGATCTGATAAACATTTCCTCTAAAGGGCCTCAAAGCAGCCAGCAAAAATACTAGAAATACACCAGATTTTTTTTTTTTTTTCTGGTGTATTTTTCTTGCTATTACCAGAACATGTAAGAAATACTTGTATTTCTCTCACACACTCTGGCCTCCTAATATGAAGATACCAAGGCAACCATACTTTTTTTCTCTTTTTTGCACAAATGGGGAAAATCTAGCAGAGTGACTTAGTTTGTGGAACAGTCTGGGATTCTTGTTATGGCAAGATTGTGGCACATTACACAAAGATATGAGGTCCTAATGTACCATCCTCAAAACACTTGGATTCTGATAGGCAGCAATGGAGAGATAATTACAACTTTTTAGAGAAGGAACAAAGAAATATTCCCCTCCTGAGTAGTATAAATTCAAGGCTAATAAGTAGTTATTAGTATCACACAAGTAGAGCTGTGTAAATTATGCAGAAAAAGTATTTACAGATCCATTTCAGTTTCCAAGTGAATTACTTTCAGCCATGTGCTAGATGCTCACTTTCATAAAAAATTCAAGCTGTTGTGTTTTACGACAGAAACACAGCTCATGAAGAGGAAGTTTTTAAGTTTCCTTAGACAGTGATGTTATTGAGAACAGGTTTTGAATCTTCACCAAATATATTCACACTGGTGCTTGTGTACCCAACCAATTAAGGTCTGGGAAGTCCATGCAGCATTCTAAATCATTCATTGCAAGAATCAAGCTCAAAGTTCCAATCTGTACAATAAAGTTTACGGAAAACATTTCTCAGAAACATTTGAATAATTAATACACAGCTGAGAGAATCTCAAGCCATTCTGCAAGTGGAAAAAAATTATTTCCAATGAATTATTCATTTAGCTCTAGATACAACTCTTTTCCTTAACCCAGGAGGATTTACTCTTTTTAGGTGATTATCTGCCACAGTGGCTCTGCAGTGATGCTGTGTTTGTGACTCCGGGCTGGGGTAGCTGCACCACAGCAGCCAAGCACTTAAAAACCACAAAAATAGAGTGAAGGAGGCAAAATTTGGGCTATCCTGATCCACTGCCAGCAGCCTGGCTGCCATCAGCTGGGGGAGAAAATCTGCCCCCTCCCCTCTCCTGCAGGAAAGGTGTTTGGTCTGAGATGCTCCAAACCCTGAGTTCATTCTGTCAGTGCAGTGCACAAAGGACCTTGCTATTTGCCCTTCAGAGCACTTCTCCATGGGCTTGAAGTAAACACTGCAAACCTTCTAGGAAGGTTTGTTCATTCCTCTCTCCATTTTTTCAGGTTTGCTGGGCAGCACAGCAATCCTACCCTGCAATACCTGTTGTTCCTTATTAACACAGATTAGCATTCCCCGGTTTTAAAACAAAAAACAAAAAAACAAAACCCAAAATGACACGGTAAAATTTGTTCAGTGGTGCAGCAGAAACCAATTACAGCACAGAAACACCAAGATTGAAAAGCAGCAACTGGTGCCTGTTTGTTCTGGCTGTTTTCAGAACACAACAGCTGAGGTGTATTGGCCTGTTCCAGTCGTGGCTCTTTTTTCCACAGCCCACCTTTCCCCTCCTTCCCTTTGCTTTAAATGAGCTCCTGCTTTATCATCGGCTGGAGATGCCACCCTCTCCAGAAACCCGGGGAAGAAAGAGACACTGGAGTTTCTGCTGAATGCAGAGAAATACCAAAACAATGATATAAAAGCAGCCGTGAAGTGCATACATCAAAGTCAAAGGAAATCTTTGTATTCTGCCTGTAATGCTTACAAGGTAAAGTGGCATGCAGATTTCTTATTTAATAAATTCCCACAGAAAATTAGTTTTTCACAGTGGGAAGAATTTCAAGGCTTGCTGCAATGAACAGGCAGGATCTAATCACTGCTCAGGCTTTGTAGATACACCAGGGTTTGCAGATATTTCAATGATCCAATTATTCTGTTGAGGCACAATCACCTTACCTGCATACTAATCAACTCATATGCCAACATGAAACAACTCTGCCTTTTCTGGAAGCTCTAGACATGTGTGGCTCCCTGCTTGACCTTCTGCCAATTACATTCATTTCAATTCTATTAGCTCATCTTTTGCCCAAAGGTGACATATGCACAAATCTATGGGGAGAATTGCCTGGATCCACTCTGCAGTGCACAGGATGCAGAGTGGTTGCTCGGGGATGTGAATAGGAGATATTAGATCCAATTGCAACTGGACACTAAATAACAATGAATTTTGCACTCATGGAACCTCTGCAGAAAGTGGAAAGTTGCATTCCACAAAAACAACAGCATTCTGTTTATTAGAGGAAACAAAATCAATTACTCAGTTTTATACCCTGTGAATACCAGCTCAGGGTGAGGATGAACAAAGCTCATTTCTGGCAGATCAGTATTTAGTGTGACTGTTTGGGTTCCCTTTTGGAGAGGCTTCCTCCCCACTTGGCAGCTTTATTAATCCATTCTGATTCTTTGTGATTACAGACTGAGATATTGGTAAACTGACTGCATTTGTCACCAGTACAATTTTGGAGCATAGCAAGCAGAGATATTTTTAATATTACATTTTCCAGCTATGTTTTGTTACAAAGATGCTTGTTATCTAGGTTTTCTAATAGCAGCCTTCTACTCGAAATAACAACGGAATTCTTTTAAATATTTATTGGTCTCTATTCCAGAGAGTCATATCAATTTCTAAGAGTCACCAGGATTTTGTCAGGATTTTGTGATGCTCATAAACCCCAGGAAACAAAGCGAAAGCCACAGCGTTTTTCACACCTAACAGGAGTGACACGAGCTGCTCTGTAGTTTGTAGACAACTGCAATGGTTTTTACATTTCTCTGAGAAATGTGTGTCCTTCTGCAGTGCAGAAATGTGGAAGGGGAACACCAGAGCACCCAAAGGCACCCTGGGGTGGGGCCATTAACCTGGAGCTCATCATCAATGAGGGGCAGCAGCACAGAGAGGTTCTGGGGCAGAGGAGCAGCCACAAGTGAGAAATGCTGCCCATCACTGTCGGGAATGATCCCTGAGCCCTTCCACAAACCCTCTGCTTCCCCTCCCTGCCTCTTTTAATTTGTCATTGGTTTTAACCTCCCCTGAAGAGCAGGGCAGGTGGCCAGGGCAGTGCGAACACTGGGGATTCTCAATTCTCCCCTTCCTCTGCCATCCCTCACTTCTGGCACCTTGAACAGGAGAAATTCACCTTTTTTTCTTTTTAATTACCTCTGCACAGCCTCACCTGCAGCACCAGGCCAGGCTGCAGCTGTAATTACTGCATCAGGAGCTGGTTTAAATACTCCAAGGCGCTCTTGAGGAGAACTCAGCTCCATTAAACGAGAGGGATAAAAGGCAGATGGTTCTCTGTTTTCCTTCTATTTCATTTTTCATACATGAAGCTTGTTCAAGGTAGTAAGGGAAAATACCTCCTCAAGAACAATGCTGAGGTGAATTTCTATTGCTTTTTTGTCCTGTAAGCTTCTTACAAGGAAAAAAAAAGAAGAATCAAATAGATTCTCTGGAAGAATTGACTTTGTAGAATAATAACACAGAAGGAACACAGGAGGAGGACAGATGGATAAGATGCACATACTCCTAACAAAAGGATGTAATGTTTATTTATTTTTCAAGGCCGTTTGTAACACGTGGGTGTCCCCAGGAAAAGCTTTTGAAAAGAGAATGGAAAGTGCTTACAATTGAGGAAAAATGCTCAAGTACTGCATATTTTATGATTATAAGTGTATTTTCTGAAAATAAAGAAGTCTGAAAAAAAAAACTATTTGTTTTTGCAGCTGCAGATTATTACTTAATTAAATAATTAAAAGCAGGTATAGCTCTGCCATCTCCCCACAGAACTGATACCACAGGAAAGGAAATCCATTAATTACAGACTCAAGCAATGCCTAAATTTATAACCATTATTAAAGAAATAAAAAACTTGGTTGTCTCCTGTGTCGATTTCCCTGATAAATCCCACCAGCTGTAGCTGTGCTGGCTTTGATCTGAAGAGCAGCTGAATTCAGCTTATTCTGAAAGGTCTCTGTCAGAATTATCCATGCAAATCTACACAAGAGGCTGAGAAGAAGGCAGTCACTTTTACACATTTTGTCACTTTGTCTGAATGACCTCTTCTTTAAAATACCCACTTAACCCTACATCCTGCTGCTTTGTACAACAGCTTTTCTTTTTATTGTGGCAAAAAAATCTATCCAATGCTGCAGCCAGAGCTACATTCTTGTGAAGAACTTATTTTTCTTTGCTAAGCCTCCATTTATATTCCTAAGCAGAATAGAGATTGCCAGGTGAGCCTGCAAACAATTAAAATTGATATTTCATTAGTATTAAAACAGGGTACATCACAGATTTTCAAAGTGGGGTTTTCTTTGCTAGGTAAAGGAATTGGTGAAGGAATCCAGAGATTCTGCAGAGATTCTGACTGAGCTGAGCCCGTGAGGAGGGGCAGAGAGTGATGACTTTGTGTGAGCTCTGCCAGGGCTGCACATCAAAGGCACAACCACACACCCATGGCCTCTCCTGCTGGGGTGATCCCCAAAACAGTGGGAATTCCTGATAATCTGTGGGATAAGGAGCATGCAGGAGCTGCAGCAGCAGGTCTGGGCAGCTCAGAGGGTTCACAGTTGGATTTGGGAGGGAGGAACCACCCCTGAGAGAGACCCAGGCTCACAGGGATCTCAGGGCTGGGGCTGCCTTGGACAGCTGGGCTGCTGCCATGAACTCCAGAGGGGAGAATTTTGTGAGGGAGAGCAATTACATTATGGTTTTAGATTTATATTTATATACACATGATGCCCTGGTGTTCAGAGTTACACTAATGCAGTACAGCATCTGAAAAATATAAACTGCATAAACTTAAGGAATCACCACAGACACACATTCTTGTCAGAGTCCAGGACATCCCTGTGGCCACCCTGGAGGGTTTGGAGACCGGACAGGGGGTCTGGGATCTGTACAGGGGGGTCAGAGCCTCACACAGAGCCCAGGAGGACACTGCCTCTGATCCCTGCCATGGCAGTGAATACTCACATGCAGGAAGAATCACAAATCCTAAGAACTTAAAAATAAATAGTAGCTAAATTTGTTATAGAATATAAATACAGAAATTAGGATTCTTAGCATATGGGGCTGAAGAGACAAGCTGGAGGAATTGGGGAGTGGCCCCTGTGCTCCTTGTTCTTGCTCTCATCCCCCATCTTTTCCTGAGTTGGGCTTTAGAGATTGGTTTAGAGTAGAACTGACATGTTAGTGTAGGTAGTAGGTATTGGTAAAATTTTGTAAATAAAAAATACATCTTGGACAGTGGTTGGGTGGGAGATCCCGCACTGAAGGTTTGGGGATCTCTGACCCGCCCAGTCCCCGCGTATCCTGCTCTGCTGGGGACGCCCTGCAGAGCTGGGACAGAACTGAGAGATAATTTAGAATAAACGGCCTTGAGAACACTGCTGGACTCAGCTCTGGCTTTGGTGTGAAACACCCAGGGCAAAGAGAAGACTGAAAACCTGATTACCTTGGGGAACAGCAACCCCAGGGAAATCCTCAGGGAACAGCAACCCTGGAGGAAGACCCCACTGCCTCGGGGAACAGAAACCCCGAGGAGAATCTCAGGGAAAAACGACCCCGAGACATTCTAACATAATATATACAATTATATAATTCATTATTCTAGAAGCATCTCAGGAAAACACTCTTTTCCCTGCCCTCTACAAAGCAATATTGTCTGGCCATGATTTTCATGTGAAGCAGCCTTGGAAGTGCAGTTTATAGAGAGATGCAGAATTCTTCAAGCAGCTCCTTCCTGCTCACAGGGTGCTTCTCTCTTGGCTCTAAGTTTAGAGAAGTGAGAGAAGCTTTAAGGATTAAATTATTCCCAAAAGATTTCACTGGGCTTTTTATAGTAGTTAAAAATAACATTTAAATTGAGAACACTGAAGCAAAAATTCTGTGGTGAATTTTAAATTGAATTTTAACTAGCTGTGGATTATTGAAACATTTACTGAATAAAACACTGATCCTTGAATACGAACAGCTTATTTTTTGTTCACATAACTTGTACAGTAAGATAATATAACTGGAAGATAAATAGTTGCTCATGTTTATTAGTGTATTCCTTCCACAAGTGCCTGCTTGGTGTTCAGCTTCTTGCCCTTTGTAGATTCATGAACAATTTACTAAAAAACAAAACAGATAAACACAAATGTCTGAGTGTTGGCTGTTATCAGGCTGAGTTCAGTGGCTCAGGAGAAAGTGGCTCCCAGTTCCTTCCCCACACAGCACAGCAAATTGATTTTCTACTGGATTATATTTATAGAACAGATACAGCTCCTAAAATCCAGGTTATCTATGTTCTCTTAGTTAGCTTTTCTCTGATTTGGAAGAGTTTATGAATGAATGGGGGGAAAAGGTGAAGTTTTTTTTGTTTTTTTAAAGCAATCTTTCTTTTCTGTAAAGAAGCCCTCAGAACAGAAATGGGTTTCTGTAACCCTGATTTCGTGTCTGAGATGTTTTGGATTGTGAAATTTCTTTCCCAGGCAATTTGCTGTAAACAAAAAGAGATGTTTTCTTAACTATATCTATATTATTCATTCCTTTTAGAGGAGGGACTTCTTGATAGCCCTCTGGCTTGACCAATTTGGTTGAAGACGTGTTAACTTTGCCATCCAGTCATATTGGTCTTTATAGATACTATATGAAGAATTCACATTTTGAATAAACCCCTTTTTTCTCACCTTCTGAGAATTCAGGGGGTCAGTGTGGTTCATTTGTGTCCTACAGCAGCAGGTTTCTGCCTGAAGTACAGCAAATTTTAGCTAAAAAACCACGCTGGGTTTTTCAGCCTGGACTTGTTCTGCTGCTCCACTGTGTGGTACCCATTTCATGCACAGCAGAGCTTCATTCTAGAACTTGCTCACAAGTTTGAAAACAATATTTTTGTATTTATTTACAGAAATGAATATTGGGGTTAATATTTTGTTTGTATCTTCCTTTCTCTCCTTATACATGTGCCCAGCCCCTCAGTCCTCTTGAAGATGTACAGCTCCCAGTGTCTTATATTGTGAATGACAGAGATATTAAGAACCTACTTGCTCAACTTCCTTTCTTTTTTTTATTAAATTTTTTGGGGGTTTTGTTTGTTTGTTTGTTTGTTTTTTGGTGGGTTTATTGTTTTGGGTTTTTTTGTTTGGTTTTTTGGTGTTTTTTTTCTTCTTTTTTTTTTGTTATTTTTTGTTGGGTTTTTTTTTTTGGTTGGTTTTTTTTGGTTTTTTTTTGTGTTTTTTTTTTTTTTTTTTTTTTTTTTTTTTTTTTTTTGGTTTTTTTTTTTTTTTTTTTTTTTTTTTTTTTTTTTTTTTTTTTTTTTTTTTTTTTTGGTTGCAATTTCTATTTCTGCCAAGAAATAGAAATAGAAATTTTGTTAAATTTCAATCTCTGCCTGGTGCTAACATTGTCAGTCCATCCATGGTGTGAATACTGGAATATTGGCATTAATTTCTCAGGCTGTCACCCCAGCAGCAGGCTCTGCTTTGGTGCCCTGCTATGGTGACTAAAGCTTTAAACCCTGGAGAAATAAAGATAAGCACTGGGAAATTCAGTCCTAGCAGGGGCTCACAAGTGAACGTTTCTGAATGAAAAGAAACACAATAACTTTACAAATATTTTCATCATAATGATCCAAATCCTTATGAGTCACAGTAGAGGAAACTCACTGCAGATTCCTCTGAAATATTTACGACTTTTATCATTTTTTGACCAAATAAATGGAACCATGCTCTGAATCACCAACTTGCCTGGCTGTTACCAGGGAAATCTGCAAAGAGGGGAACAAACCAAGTGACAACTGTTTGGCTGATTTAACCATTCGGAGCAAGTGATTCCGTGCCAGCATTATTCATGCAGCATTTCCACGAGGAGGCTGCCTGATTCCTGTCCTCTTTCCCAGCCTTTCATGAGCAGCTTCCTCAGTCTAATTAAAGCAGAGAACCCAGCTGTCTTCCCCTCTGCTTCAGAGAGCTCAGGGAAGAACTCCAGGAAAATCACTCTTCAGGGAGTCCACAGGGATAGCCAGGATCTGAGAGCTGGGAATTTAAATCTCAGGAGCTAAAAGGGAGCTCCATTTGCAGGTTAGGTTAGGATCTGCTCCAAGCCCCGTGTTCTGGTGCAGCCACAGGCACCAGAGCAGGGTGTTTGAAGGGAAGGAAGTAAAAATATTGCATTTTTCACCTGAGCTGGCCCACAGCAGCAGCACTGCCTGGGAGGGTGGGGTGGGATGGGGCAGCTGGTGCAGAACTGGCTCAGACACATCAGAACCTCCAAGGGATTTTTCTGTCTGTGCTCCCCCTGTGCTCCTGCCAGAGGGGTCCCGGTTCTAATCAGGGTGATGGAGAACTGTGACACTTCCTAGGAGGGGACAAGGGGTGGCCACAATGCCACCTGCAGTTTAGAGATGACACCTGAACCCAGGGGTGGCCACAGGGCCACCTGCAGCTTAGAGATGACACCTGAACCCAGGGGGTGGCCACAATGCCACCTGCAGCTTAGAGATGACACCTGAACCCAGGGGGTGGTCACAGGGCCACCTGCAGTTTAGAGATGACACCTGAACCCAGGGGTGGTCACAGGGCCACCTGCAGCTTAGAGATGACACCTGAACCCAGGGGGTGGCCACAGGGCCACCTGCAGCTTAGAGATGACACCTGAACCCAGGTCTGCCCCTGGAACACACAGCAGAAGGAACAGGAGCACAACCATCAGGGTTTTGTGGAACATTTCAAACTTTCACTTCAGCACAATCAAATTCTATTTCACACCTTTGGCAGACTGGCTTCATCAAGCATTTTTCTCCCCCAGGAAAGCTGGAAGATGCTGCCTGTCTCTGGGAAATATCCCAGTGCTTTGCTGTGCCTTTCCCTGTGACTGCCCATGTGAAAGACAAGCATCTGCACAGCTCAGCCTGGCAAAGCCCAGCAGAGTGGGAGCTGTGGGCTGACTCCAGCGAGCCCTGCACATCCCAGGAGGGGTGGATTGTCTCTGCAGCTCCTTTCCTCTCAAGGACAGAGCTCAGGAGCAGAATGGGACAGGGCTGGATGTGCCACTGCAGTGTCCAGGGTGCTTTGCCATCGCTGCAGGAGGAGGAACCCAAGGCAGGCAGCACCAGCAAAGTTCTGCCTGGTCTAAAACTGGGATTCTGCTGCCCTCATCAGTTTACAGCCCTTGAAATTACCTGGCTTGCTTGTGCCTGAAGCTGACTCTCGAGAGGAGCTTCCCCAAAGGTGTTGTAGCTCATTAAAAACTGCACTGAGCACTTGGCTGTGGATCTAGGAGAGATGGCCTTGCTGCGTGATTAAGAAAACTAAAATGAACTACTGGAAACTGTATAGTCACTAATGATTTTCCTTTGAAAAGTCAGAGGTTAAATACAAATGTCAACAACAGGATGGCAAGCTGTCCTCAAATTCATCAGTGAAATGGTCAGTGCTGACTATTGACACCAAAGACAAATATTTAGAATAAAAATAGAAAGGCCAGCCCAGAGAAATGCAGACTTTGCAAAGCCAATTAAATAAACCCCTCAGGATAGATTGTATAGTGATGACATCCCAGTAGAGTCCTGTATTAAATCAGATCAATGTAGGAATGCACTTAAAACTGATGTTTGAGAGCTCGAAGCAATACACAATGGGTAAGTTGTCTCTGAATGCTGTGAAAAGCAGATACTTCAGGAGAGCACGACAGAACAATGATCTCAGTTTTAAAGTGTTAAAACTCCCTGTCCTTGCAAGCAGCAATATATTTGTATAAAAATTCATTGTTCAATATATTTGTATAAAAATTCATTGTTCCCTCTCTGGCACAGTTGATACAACAGGTCAAAATCAGTTAATTACAGAAAAGATGTGTTTATGGCTATACCAGGGCTTAAAGAGAGGTTTAGTACTCACACTGCCATTGTGGGAGCTGGATTATTCACAGACAGAGCCCAGCAGATGATCTATCCCTCACAGGCCATTCTTTTAACTACATTGGGTGCAAAATAGACCAAAACTCTCAGGGTTGCTGTTCCCTGAGATTCTCCTCGGGGTTGCTGTTCCCCGAGGCAATCAGGTTTTGTGTCTTCTCTTGGCCCCAAGTGTTTCACACCAGAGCCAGAGCAGACAGGCTGAGTCCCCAGTGCCTGTTCCAAGGTTGTTTATTCTTCATTATCTCAGTTCTTTCTTTGCTCTGCCAGGTCTCGTTGGCAGGGGCATTATCTTAGTTCTTTCTCTGCCCTGCGAGGCATCCTCAGCAGAGCAGGACACGCGGGGACTGGGGGGATCAGAGATCCCCACACCTTAAGTACGGTATCTCTGACCCGACCACTGTCCAAGATGTATTTCTTATTTACAAAATCTTACCAATACCAATTTCCTACACTAACACGTCAATTCTACTCTAAACCAATCTCTAAAGTCCAAGTCAGGAAAAGATGAGGGAGAAGAACAAGAACAAGGAGCACAGGGGCCACTCCCCAATTCCTCCATCTTGTCCCTTCAGTCCCATATACAAAGAATCCTAATCTCTATATGTATATTCTATAACAAACTACTATTTACTTCTAAATTCTTAGGATCTGTGAATCCTCTTACATGTGAGTATTCACTCCCATGGACAGAAGCCAGAATCAGTGTCCTCCTGGGCTCTGTGCGAGGCTCTGACCCCCCTGTACAGATCCCAAACTCCCCTGTACAGTCTCCAAATTCTCCAGGGCTGCCAGAGGGATATCCTGGACTCCAACACAAAACAACCTGCATGGTCTGGATTTTGCTGGGAATTGAGCCAGCCCAGTTAGGGAACTGCTGAAAAGCAGATTGTGAGTGGTGTGGAGGGGTGATGCTGATGAGCTATTGGAGTGTGACACGAGCATGTGCAAGGGAAATCTCCTCCATCCCAGCAAAAGTTCCATTAAATGAGAGATCAGAACTATCTGCAGCTTTTAGCCACGTGCATAGCACCAGGAATTCTGCCCCATTGCACCTCTCAGCTTCTAGGACCTTGCTGTGGTTTGAAAAGGAAGTAAGTTTTTTTTTTTAGGAAGTAGTAGTCAAACTAATCAGTACTTAGGTTTAATTGTTGGTACTTTTGTTAGCTACTAAGAGGTTAGACATGCTTCTGAGGACACAAAGAGTTAAAAGCGAGATTTCTTAGCAGGACTCTCTTTTTTTCTTTGCTCTCTTCTTTCTTGCCTAGGCTTGGCTAGGCCGGGTGGGGGAGGGGAGCAAGGTGGGCCTGGCTGAGCAAGGTGGGCCCCGGGGTGGGGAACAGAGGGAGCTGGACTGGAGCTAGTCCAGCTTCCATCCAGGATGGAAGGGTAGAGAACTTTGGAGGTGCTTCCTGTCTTTCTCTCTATCTCATCTCGTTCCTCCACCACCAGGTTCGGGAGGAATTTCTTCGGAGGAAAAGTGGAAAAAACTTATTTATTGAGAAATAACAAACAAAGAACACTCCCCAACACAAGAAAAACAAACGTTTTTCGAGATGACAACAAACATTTTCACCAGTAGGGTCGGTGGTCTCGGCTGGGAAGGGTGCCAAAGCTTCTCTCAGCAGACTCCGGGGGATTTCCCTTGACGTTCCCGAAATCAGGGCCCGGAGCCGGTCCGATGTCTTCAAGGGAAGGGGAGGAAGGAAAGAAGGGGAAAAAACACAAAAGCAGAAAAAATGGCAAAAAGCAAGCAAAAAGCAAGAAGCAAAAAGCGGGAGAGCAAAGCAAGCAGCCTAGCAGCCAGCAGCAAAGCAAGCAAGCCAGAGCGAGCAGCCGGGGGAGGAGCGCAGCTATAGACAAAACAACTGGGAACACGGGAACAGGAACACACACGATTTGGGATACAGAGCATGAAAAAATGTCCCGTCACCCCAGGACAGACCTTCAAAGTTGGAATATTCTGGAGAAAACCGAAATCTGCCCTCAACTCATCAATTACCAACACCACACTGCCTGGTCTGGATCAACAGGATTGGAATGAACAGTCCTTCCCTACTCCTCCTCTTTAAAAGGAAAATATCCATGCATTTAAAACATCATCTGCTTCATTCCTGCACTCATCAGAGGAGCTCATCTGCAGTGCTTGGACAAGTGAGAACATCCAACGCTACATGTGAAAAGCAAAGAGGAGTGATAAATGTGACAGTGGTCAATATGTTCAAAAGTTTGAATGAAAATCTGAATGGGGCAAAGGTAAAACACACCCTAACTGTGTAGTAAGCCAAAACAGTTTTTGTAGTGCTTTGATCTGTTTAGTATTTTACATTCATAATTAAAAAGTGCCTACTAATGCATTTACCTGAGAGTGCTGTGATCAGTCAGGGAATAAAGCTGCTTATTCTCATTTATACAGCTGAAACAACTTGTTTTCCTTATTTGAAGGCAGGAGAATACAAAATTTGCAATGTTTTTATGAAAAAATTATGACTTGATGAAGAAAACAAATAGTTCTAAAATTAAATGTACAATTAGAATCCTCTCTCCACTCTTTGTTTACAGAGTAGGCTTCAAGTCACTGAGCTGAAAACCCAACTAATTTTGGCCTTAGATACAAAAAAAGTTTCTAAAGCTTAATGAAAAAGGAAATCCACAGAACAGCTCCTGTACATGGTCAGCTTCTGTTGTTCTGTCTTTGAAAGGCCTCAGCTTCAAGGTCTGCTCAGTTACACATTTATCCAATCTTGAATTATTAAATGTGTTTTTGCTTTTCACAAATTTTCTCTAATCTACCCACCTTGGAGTTTTTTGTGAGAACTGAGAGAAGAATTTTGATGAGCTCCCATTGCCAGCTCAAGAGAGGCATGGATCAGCCATATCCCAATTTATGGAACCTAAAAACTCTACTAAAATACACACAGAAAGTCACAGTGACTCTAAAGATCACTTTCTTCTTTCACAGGGGAAATCCCACAGAAACTCGAGTAGAAAAACCCAACATCTGTGTTTGAAAAACAGAGCTGAAGCAGCAGAGGGTTATCCAGGATGGATAACCAGAGATTTCTTCATTAGTAATATAAAAAGAAAGGTGGGTAACCTAAAAATAGCCTGAAAGGCTGCCACAGAAATTTTTCACCACTCTACTGGTGGTGGGAAAAAAAAAATAAGAAGAAGAAGAAGAAAAGAAAAAAAAAAAAAGAAAAAAAAAGGAAAAAGAAAAAAAAAAGAAAAAAGAAGAAAAAAGAAAGAAAAAAAGAAGAAAAAAGAAAAAAAGAAAGAAAAAAGAAAAAAGATCAAAGAAAGAAAAAAAGAAGAAAAAAAAGAAAAAAGAAAGAAAAAAGAAAAAAAGAAAAAAAAGAAAAAAGAAAAAATAAATAAAAAGAAAAAAGAAAAAAGAAAAAAAGAAAAAATATTTTAAAAAAGAATAAAGAAAGAAAAAAGAAGAAAGGAAAAAAAAAAAGAATAAAAAAGAAAAAAAGAAAAAAAAAGAAAAAAAAGAAAAAAAAAGAAAAAAAAGAAAAAAAAAATCTTGATTTTTGCCTCCTTGAGGAGATTTTCCAAGACAAGACTTTTTTGCTCTCTTATCCCACTGCTCCTCCCGGGTGCCAAGGAAGTTGTAAACAAGACTAATAATGAGAGGGAAATCCCTTCAGTGCAAAGTGATATTCTGGAGGAAAAGGACCTGTGGAGTTTTTATTTCTTCCCCCAAGCCACAGCTCATTCTTACCTGGGCCATGATCTCAAGGGAAAACCACGATTGCAGCACTGACAGAACATCAAACACAATCCACTAAAACTCCTCACACACAAATCCTTCCCTCTCCAAGCCAAACAGAAAACGTTGCAGAATCACCACAAACGAGAAGAAGCAGCCTCATTTTTACAGAAATTCTTTCCACGTCATTCCCTGGCAGTGCCATCACCACCCTGGGCATGCTGGTGTTTGCTTTTGTGAGCTCCTGACTTTTACCCTGCCAGTGCTTTGTCCACAGGCTCTGTGCCCCTGAAGTGCCACCCAAAGTGCCACCAAAGTGCCACCCAAAGTGCCACTGAGTCCCAGCCCTCTGCTGTGCACTCTGCCAGCTCACAGCCCTACAAGCACACAAGGATTTTTTTTTTTCCCATGAAGACAAACACCAGCAAATTGAATTACCGCGCTAACAGGAGCAAATAAAATTTATTTATAAAAAGAAGGCATGGTGAGATTATCTAATTAAAATTATTCCAACTTGCTTTGCACTGCCTGTGTTTTGAAGAAGGATAGCAGGTAGTACAGGATCCAGTCCCTGTGAATTTATTAGTGCTGAGCTTTAACCCTACAACTGTCAGCTCTGATTGGAAAAATTACGTTCAGGGTTTTGTAGCAAGAAGTGATTAAGTGCATTTACAAAGTGAGGACATCCGTTCCCAAGCTGCCTAACATCAATTAAAGGAGGCCAAATTAAATCGATGTTCTAATTCTACAAAATTAATGGTAACTTTTTTTTAATAGATGTAACAACATTTCCCTGAGGTCCTGTAATAAATTCTTATCACAGCAACTCATGTACAGAGTAAATGGTTACCTAGCCATGAAAATGCCATGTTTAAAACCAGTTATGGGAACGATGACAGTGAGGTTCCTAATGGTTCCAGTGTTCTTCCAGGCATTTTATACTTGATTTAAAGGTTGAGAGTTCTTTACTTTCAAACAGGAGGAAAGCATGAAGGAAAAGATGTTTTTCTTTATCATGGAAGTATTAATATTTTTTGCATTAGTTCATTTTAAATAGAGCCTTCCCCT
The DNA here is from genome assembly GCA_013400215.1 of Cisticola juncidis. Classification (NCBI taxonomy): domain Eukaryota; kingdom Metazoa; phylum Chordata; class Aves; order Passeriformes; family Cisticolidae; genus Cisticola; species Cisticola juncidis. Next base: position 138,240 of record VXBR01004200.1, on the reverse strand, counting down.
AAACTCGTGGGATCAGGAGCTAATTAAAGTTACTTGTAATTACTTTTAATCAAAATGCAATTGTATGTCTTCACTTTGCATCATTCTGCAAAAGGCAAAAAGGGATTTTTAATTTGCTTTGTTTAGGGGATTGGGGGTTTTTTTGTTTGATTTTGGTTTTAGGTTTTGGCTGACATAAACCAAACTTTTCAGTTTTCCATATCATCATTCCTGCTCAGGAAATTAAGAGACCAGAGACATTTGAGATGCATTTTTTCAGCCCAGAAGCTGAGGTGAAGCAGCAGCTCCTTATGGCTCCTTATGGGCACTGGGTGACCAGAATCAGACACTCATCTCCTGTGGCAGAAGCTGCTGAATTAATGGCTCATATGCTTTCTAAACTTCCACATTTTCTCACCATAATGCTCTTATAATTATTAGAAAAGACACATTTGTCTACTCTCCATGTCTCCTTTAATTTAGTATTTAAAGAATTGAGTGCCACAAACCAAATTTTCTGATAGCTACAGCCACATTCAGGAATATTTGTCACTGCCATTAACTCTTCTCTTTCTGGAGGATCTCTCCTAAAACACTGTCCTGAGTAGAACCATAATTCAATATATAATCCATATTATCATGAATAAAGTATTTATTAGAAGCTTAACAGGAACAGGATTGCATTAGCCTGTTTGGTTCAGCTTTTTTTATATAAATCTAGGCTTTAACCTGCCCCTGGGCTTCTCTTCTGGAAAGTACCACCAGTATTCAAATTCATTCTTGACTGAAGTCCATGCAAGGCAAACTAAACTAATGAACACAGCTCAGTTCTTGAGCACAGATTTATAAATTCAGCATGCTCTCAGTATTGATTTAAAGTGTGGTTTTGTAACCCAGGTTTTGCAGTGATGCTTCAAAATCCATTAAACACCACAGATATTTCCTCCCAGAACATTATTCTGGTCTCCTGACAATCGGTGGCTTTACCAAGGTGTAATCATCTGTGTTTATCTGGAGATGCCCTTGTGTGGTTTGTCAGAATAAATCGTCTGCAGCTCCAACACAATGCTGTTTTCAATTTCATGTTTTCAGAGTCCTGCTGAATGTGAAGAGCTGTTCAGCTGGGAGCTGCTTTTCCTCCCCAGAGAAGTTACAGCAAAAAACATTCCCTGAATCCAGAGCAGGAAAGAAATTCTCTTATGTTTGAAGTCTAATAAAAAGCAATTGAATTTAAAAGATTCATCTCTTTCAGTTTCTCTGGATGGTTTGGATCTGCTCTGAATTGTTCAAATCCTACTCAGGACAACATTCCCTTTGTCCTTTGGGAACAAAGGGCACTAAGGAGGAAGGGAATGAGATACAGAGAGGGGAGCAATTTTCAAACCAACTGCTGGGAGTCACTCTGTGATAGAAACCCTGTAAAAATGATTCTGAGGACTTCAGCCTAGTCCCAAAATTATAAACTCCCAACTCAACAGACACTGTCCTTTAGTTAGAACACTTCAGTAATTCAGCAAATAATTCATCATATGTCGATAATTCATTATAAATTGAATAAACCACTTCCAGAGTACAACTAATTGAAAACTCTTTATCAGACCAGAAACTGAAATCATGCTTCAATGGCAAAGAAATGTGGAATTGCTGGGGAAAAAAGGTTCCTTAACAAGCAGCTCTGCACCCTGGGCTGCCCCTGTCCTCTGCTGTTTCCTGAGGTGGAAATGCAGATCTTCCCTAAGCAAGGGGGGCTTCCCCCAAAACAGACATGTTTTAATTTCCTGAGAAAACTCAAGGAAATATTTTGCTTATGCCTTGTTGATCCTTCTTCCAAGCTGCCATTGCTGAGGAGGAGAAAGGCTCTGTTTCACCCTCAGCCCCACACTTTCCTCCTCAGCCCCACACCTCACTCCTCAGCCCCACACTTTCCTCCTCAGCCCCACACTTTCCTCCAGCACAGAAAAGTCTCTCCCAAGCCCCCTCCTCTATTTCCTCTGCAATGCTGGGCAGCAGCTTCTCCCTTTTTTCTCCCTGAAGCAGCTCCACCAGCACAGGTGCTCCTGTTCACCTTCCCAGGACCCAGCTAAAGAAAAGAAGGAGCAGAGAACAATGCTGCTCCTTCTCTTCCCCTTATACAGCAACATGAACATTTCTCCAAGCACCCACTGCAGTTTTAAACTGCCCCAAATCCTCCCTGGGAAATCACCTCTTTCCTCCCAAGGAATGTTGTTTCCCAAGGAAACAACTTTGGTGGCTGTTAAACATGAGTGGGAAAGCAAAATATTTTAGTACTTCAGTCAAAAGAATAAACCAGGCACACACTGCCCCCAAACATCCTCTCAAATCCTGGATATTAACCTTTGCAGGGAGTGTGGCTGCTAAGAAAATTAGTTTTTAAATGTACAATGGGAATGGGCAGCAGCACCCTCCACAACTTCCTAGTGAAGTCCCAAACCAAAATGCTGCTTGGCTCACAATTGCTTTATCTGTGAATAATGTTACCTAGGAACAACTGGTTTTTATAAACACATTATTTCCCCTAAACATAACCCCCTCATGCTCTCTGTGCTGAATCAAGGTGTTTGTACTGATGGAAACATTTCCCTTCGTCCTGCCATGGAGCTTATGGTTGGTTTGCTCCAAACTACTCACATTTCATTCAGAAACTTTTCCCAAAATAGCTCTTTTGCCCATTTTGGGAACAGTGTTAAGCAGCAGTACAGGATTTAATTAATAAAAAATCCAGTCTTTTCTGCATTCTCACATATAAATTCAAGCCATTGAACTAAGTGCCTACTGGAAAGATATCTGGTTTTGACCAGACACTGCAGTTCCCAGGCTGAGACCTTTTTCTATTTAAAAGTGACCTGTGGGGACTGATTATGAACAATTTAAACTCCCCTTTCTCTCCCTCAGCTTCTGCCAGCTCCTACCTAAATTGAGATCACGTTCACTGCTCTAAACCTGGCAGGGTTCCATTAAGGCCCAGCTCCATTAAAGTTTATGAAGCTCTGCCAATTTTCATGGCACAGAATTTGGCCTGCGGTTTGTTTAAAGGTTATAAGCCTTCCCTGCAAATACTACAATTCCATGTGGAATTCAGCTACTCTCTAATTTCTACAGCTGCCCATGCCAGCCAAAAGGTCCTTACTTTACACTCTGAGTGAAACAGAACAGTGGAATTATTGACCACCTTTAGGTATTCTTAAAGAAAGGAATTTTTATCACATTAATTTACACTGTACTTATGAAGTTTCATCTTTTGCTTCTTGCTGCTATAAATCATTTTGTTCCATTTCAAGAGAAAACTTATTTTTTCAACAATTATAGAAATAAAATAAAAGGCAGAAGTTTATTCACTCTACTTTTTACTAAAAGAAATTCCAGTATAGGTGTCAGTGTATGAACTCAATAACCACCTGTACTCCTGCTGAGCTGATTTACAATAATTAGTCAAAGGAAAGAGAACAGTCCCCAAATAAATTTCATTAGGCCCAAGGATGGAAGAAAATCTTTGTAAGAATCAGAAAAAAGTTACTTTGAAATATATGGCTCCTTATTTTAAACAGCCAATAGTGAATATTAATACATTTTCAGCTAAAATTTCCTTTTGATGTATCCCTGTAAGTGCACTTTTTTTGCTAATGATGTACTTCATAAACATGACAATTGTTGCCCATGATTTTTCCCAGCACACTGCCAAGGAATACATCCAATTTTAATGGGAAGAGCATGCAAAGGCCTTCTGAATGTTAGTCCTTGCAGAAAGAAGAGATTTATCTTCAAACAAAGATCCACTTAAATATGTTTGTGACAGCTGAGGGATTTATCTCCAATTCTTTTTGCCTGTGGTGTGCCACGTTGCTATTTTCCCCACAGCAGCATGCAAGCAGCAAACTAAGATGTCATATACATAATACAGAGATAAAAAATGACCCTATTTCCACGGCCATGTGATAAATGGAATGAAAGTTCAGTGAACACATATTTGCACATTAATTGAACTGCATGATTCTGTCCTGTTCAATCAAGTCACTGCTCTGTGTAGCACAGGAAATTTTTTCCCCAAGAACCATTAAACCAACTTTATTGCTTAAACACATACACATTTTCACCTATTTATCTTCCTGCCTTGCCAAGATAGAAGGAAAAAGTTACCTCTGTGTATTCACATGATTGACATATGTACACAGGAATTTATATGTGACTACATCACATCACTGTAATGAGAATCTGGACTAAATGTTGCTGTTCACTGTAATAATCAGAGAACAAAGGTATTTGATCAACTTTTGTAACCCATAAATATTTAGGAGACATTGGGGCTTTGAGAATATTAAGTTTTTTCTCAGAAAACAAGTCTCCTTTGGCTGATTTAATCATCAAGATCAATCTGGCCCATCTAGAGCTGTGACAGTGAGATACTCTCCAAACCCCCAACTGAGGGCTGAGAAAAGTGTGATTGATACAGCACCTTCAAAACCTTCATCAAAACACGTCCAGATTCTCCTGCAGGCACTGCAAACTCACAGCATCCAGCAAGAGGATGTGGAGGGAAAGTAAGAACCAGAATCAATAAACAAAGTGCACTTTCCAGTCAATACCAGCCCTTTAGTGAGACAAGCTTATATTCACTCTGTCTCCATCAAATTCCTGATGCACTTTGCTGAAGCACATTCTGGAGACACGTCCATAAAATGTGTGTGTTATACACAGACAGCCAGAGAGGTGTGCAGAGTGGTTCTCTGCTGCCATTATTAAATCTCATTTTCTGCAGAAGCCTCCCAGAGCACTGTGCAAACAGATCTGGGCAGGGCAGGGGGGGTTCTGCAATCTTTAGATCCTTGGGGGAAAATTCCAGTTTTGGGCTCAGTGGGTGAATCCAAGCAGCCACATCAGGGCTGGGGAGGTCTGGGTACAGCATTTCCCCTCCAGGATTTTGCTCTGCAGGGACACCCAGCACAAGGCCAGCCTGGGTGCCAGCCCTGGAGCCACCACCACGGGGACTGGGCAGCGTTTGGGGGAGAGAAAAGAGAAACCTCTGGAAACCTCACAAAGCAGACCTCAGAAGAAAGACAGGGGCCAAAAAAACCCCAACCTAACAAAAAAACCCTCCAAAACCAAGAAAACAAAACCAAAACCAACAAACAAGAAAAAATGTACAAAACAAAGAGGAAAAAAAATTAAAAATCCAAACCAACCAACCAAATCAAACCAAATCCAAGCAAACAAAACCCCCAAACCCCAAGCTCAGTCAATTTCTGTTTGCAGAAATAGAGAATTTATTGGGAGAGGCTATGCAACTTTGAATGAAGCAAATTGAGGTAACTGAATTAATCCATGGACCATTTTTATACATCTATTTTAAAAAATATCCAAGTCTAAAGCCTGTGTAGGCAACACAGTCACAGCTCCAGAGGCACACATAAGAACCTGCGTGGTATCACAGCCATGAAGATTTCAGTCAACAAATATTCTGTTTTGTGTAATCCCTCTCCTTGGACCCCATGAGACATCTGGGTACTCTTCAGACTGTGCTGGGACACCTCAAAATGCACCTTTTAAAAGCCTACAAGACCCAAGCTCCTACAAGACCCAAGCTCTTGTCACTTGAACTGAATAAAGGAAATTTATGTGTCCAAGTTCTTGCCAGACTGGATGACAATTAAAGCCCAGCACTCATTTAAAGAAATACAAAATGAAGGCTCAAGTTCCAATCATATATATATTATAAATACTCTATTTAATAATTTATAATCAGTAAATTAGACAACTAGTAGTGTCTAAACTGATGCATTGCACTGTTCAATCTATCTGGGGGTTTATGAAAGTTTGCAATTTCCATTCATTATCTTTTGTTGAACTACTTGCTTTTCAGGGGTAGAAGCTTCTGCTTCCATGAGTAAAGTAGTCCCCAAACCATAAATTATATCCTACAGTTTTGACATCATTTATTTTCATACCATTATACATGCCAACCTTTTGACTACTCAAGATCAAAAGAGTTGCTCTCCAGGCTCATATTTCACTATAGCTCTCATATTTTATGCAGCAAATTAGGTTTTACAGTAGCAGCTACAGCAAGACTCTGTCTCACACTGCACAGCTTAAAATTACTGCACAGGATTTCAGACGGAGGGAGCACAACCCTAGAAATTCATGCTCAAGTTAAAAATGGATGAAAACTTTGTACAACTCTTCTCCATCCATTTTGTGGAGTCTTTGTACATCTCTGTGTAGCTAATGGGATTAAATCCAGAACTGTAAAAGGCACTCAGGATCCTGCCTGTGGTAATTAAAGGGAATCCATCAAACCCTGATGAGGGAGGTATTTGGTGTGTTCAGAGGGGGCTGCACCCCAGGCACATCCCAGGGTCACCCACACTGCAGGAATTCCTTTCCTGCCACGTTTGGAGTGTCCACATTAACTTGTCAGGATAATTGCTCCGGCTGGGAGCTCCCATCACTGCCAATCCAGGGTTTGTTGGGACCTGAAGGTGCAGGAGGTGCTCAGCAGGGTTTGTATGTGACACTGAGCCCTTGCACTGGGAGTTCAGACCCTTGCTCAGCCTGCATGATTGAAAAATACTTTTTAGTGGAAATAACTGAAGGCATGACATCGAAATCTCAGTTTCTGCACAGTTATAACAGTTCAGTTCTAAAAGCTTGAGAATTAAAAACAATTTTAATTTATAGTTTTTCATTTTACACTTGAAATGATAAATATTCTTAGTTATACATAATTAGGGCATTATTGAATCTATCTTTTTAAGAAGTACTGGAACCTAGTTACAAAGAACTTGTGACAGCTTAATTTAGCCAAATCTAAACTGATTTCAACAGACCAAGCAAAAACTACAATCTTATTGCAATAATTATTCTCTTGATAAATTCTGAAGTCCCCCTACAAACTGGAGATTTTAAATGCCTTAAAATAATCAAAATTATGACTATAAGAAAAGCTTTATGCTATACTCCTATAGACACATAGTTTTCTTAAATTGCGAATATTTTCTAGCTGTAAATACATTAAAAATAGGAACATAAAAAAAGTCCTAATAGCAAATTCTTTATTAGTCATCACGATTGATCCCCCCATGCCTCATTCCACTCGGAGGGAAGAGGGAATATAGAGCTGGGCAGGATTAACAATGCACAGCCTCAATCAAAGGCCGTGGCTGATGCAGAGTATTGATGCACCAGAACGGGGAGAAGCTGTAATCCACTCACTCATCCTGAAAAACAACCTGAAAATAGAAATGGAAATGTCTCCTGTCCTGAGCACGCACGTCCCCTGCAGTGATGGCACACGAGGCCCTTGCATGTTAAGTGTGCTGGGGAGAGCAAAGTAGGGCAGGGGGTGGAGGGAGGAAGAGTGACACGTTTTTATCTGCTGTGGGGTTTAATACTGCACCTGCAATTTACCCTGACAGCATCCAACCAAGCATTCATCTTTCCCCAGATAAAGTTCCCACTGATATCATAGTTTTCCCATAGAAATCAATCAGACAGCCAACAGGATTTAAAAATTCCTCATGAGCTGGCAGAAGGAATTATAAATCTAGCAGGAGCAGGGCACACACTGCAAAGCATCGAGGCAGTGACAGCAGGACAATATTGGTTGGGGCATATTTTCTGAGCAAGCTCTGCTATCTGTTTGCACACACATCTCACCTCAGGGACTCCTCTTCCAACAGGAATTAGTTCACCTTGGCAGCAGCAGCAGGCAACAGGAGCAGGTATGTCCTGCTGGCACGGAGACCCAGCCCTGCTGCTGCCTCAAGATCCCCTCATTTCCCTCGAGCTGTGTTCTGCATCAACCCCCAGAGTGTGTCAGACACAGCCTGGAGGGCTGGGATTGCCCCTGGCACCCAGGAGCAGTGCAGGGCAGACAGACAGGGCTGGGATTGCCCCTGGCACCCCAGGAGCAGGGCAGGGCAGGCAGGCAGGGCTGGGATTGCCCCTGGCACCCAGGAGCAGGGCAGGGCAGGCAGGCAGGGCTGGGATTGCCCCTGGTACCCAGGAGCAGCGCAGGGCAGACAGACAGGGCTGGGATTGCCCCTGGCACCCAGGAGCAGGGCAAGGAAAGCAGACAGGGCTGGGTTTGTACCTGGAAACCCCAGGAGCAGGGCAGGGCTGGAATTGCCCCTGGCACCCCAGCAGCAGTGCAAGGCAGAGAGGGCTGGGATTGCCCCTGGCATCAAGGAGCAGGGCAGGGAAAGCAGACAGAGCTGGGAATGCCCCTGGCACCCCAGGAGCAGGGAAAGCAGACAGGGCTGGGATTGCCCCTGGCTCCCCAGGAGCAGGGCAGGGCTGGGATTGTACCTGGCACCCCAGGGCTGGGATTGCCCCTGGCACCCCAGGAGCAGGGCAGGGCTGGGATTACCTCTGGTACCCCAGGAGCAGGGCAGGGCTGGGATTACCTCTGGTACCCCAGGAGCAGGGCAGGGCTGGCATTACCTCTGGTACCCCAGGAGCAGGGCAGGGCAAGCAGACAATAACCTCCCAGCCCAAACCCTTCTCCTCACCCTCCGTGGCCCCTTCCAGCCCGTATCTGCAGTGGGCACCTTGCACACGCTGCTCACATCACTCCTGCAAACACATTTCCTGCAAACACATCTCCTGCAAACAGACAGGATTGCTCATACACACTTTATAAATAAAAATACAGGGAAGATGCCTGTCCTGTCAGAGGATTCTCCTCTCTCCACCCCGCCCAGGGAGCAGCAGAGGGTGGATGAGGGGAATTCATGTGCTGCCCTTGTCTGACCAGCCCTGCTCCCCAGGCCTGACCTGTTCCCTCCACATCAGGGAAGGGGGGGTTTCACACTGACATTTCCTGATAATCAAGGACCTGATGGATCATTGTGTAAATCAGTCACACTTCTGTTATCATTACAGCCATAGTCTCCTTATTATTCTGAGGTTTCCTGTAAACTCTGATTTAATAACCTCCTTGGGCTCTGAGCTGATTTTGATTCCATTTTACTGAAACATATTGGCACCCTTTTCTTTATGAGAGTAAAAAATAGGCTGCCTTGACATTCCTCCCATCAAAGCAGGCAGAGAGCGAACACAAAGTTATGCTGAACTTGTATTTCAATCAGGCATGACCTCTCACTTCTCACAAGAAGGCCTTGAACTTCAGTGTATCACTTATTCAGATATTGCAGAGGAAAAGAGGAATCACAAATTTTCTCTGTTCTATTTTGGTAACACCATTTGTTTCAGAAAAAGGAAAAGAAATTATGCTTTGCCTAACATAAAGATCATTTATGCTCACTGCTAATTAGAAAGAAGAACGCTGGAAAGTCAAATAGTTTGCTGAATGAGACATTTTTTCATGGGGAAAAATGTACATACACAAAAACAATAAAAGGACTGGATGCCATGTACCTGTAATGAAGTTAGCAGAATGGAAAAAAGGCATTTCTCAAACTGTTGTTCCAGCAGATTACATGAGAACTTACTTTATTGTGTGTTATGGGAATTGCTGCAGTGTATAGCTGTACTTGAGACTGATCTCAGGCCCATTTTGTGATGGTATTTACAGAATCTCTTATGGGTTTGAACAAGAAACCAGGGTAAGCTGTGATAAAAATTGTTATGTCTGACTACCTATGCATAAGTTATTCCTTTCTAAGATGCCTCTGACTCGCATATTTACAAGACTGTGACCCAGTGTGGGCAGATTTGGCAGCTGTTTTTGGAAGGCTTTGCTGCCTACAGCTTTGACTCTGTCACTGTTTGTTGTCCCTTTGTGTCAAAGGATGGAAGGAAGGTCCTGGGATCACTTGACAGCTTCCTCTGGATGTTCTGTCTCTGTAGTGCCATGTGGCAACCAGCATTTAGAAATAACCCAGCTGGTTTGTATCCTCCTAAAGCATTAGGAGCTGCACAAACATGCTAAGTTTGTATCCAGACTTCATACAAAATTTAGTAAGGGAACACAGCAGTGTCACCCAAGAACAAAGGAAAAGGAATAAACAAATTTCAAGACTACTCGGATCAACAGTTCAAGAGCAACCAAGTGGAGGCTCTGATAAAAGATTTTAGAAAACAGATGTAAGTGCTTTTTTATTCAAAAGCAGAGCAGAGAGCTCCACACCAGCACTCCAGCAGCAAACAACGGAGGAGCTCTAATGAACAAGACCTGAGCCAAAGGTAAGCCAGAACAAGGGAGTTTGGGGTTGTGTCTTTCTCAGGTACATCTTTCTCATTGAAAGATGAGAAATGAAGACCCAAAGGTAAAGCAGAATCAAATCAAATCAGGAAAAACACAGGGCCACTCCTCTAATAGCTGAGGAAATGTCCTGAGTGTCTGGTCATCCCCACAGTTATGTAAGGACTCAAAACTCCACCAGAACTGTAGTGCTGTGCCCATGAAGGTTTCAGGAAGAAATTTTGGGAGGTTTGCCATTATGTCAAAGGAATAGTTTCCCTCAAACTGGAAATCCATCAACCAGTTCTGCATGCTTGTTATCTTTTAATTTGCTGTTTTATGTGAGTTACTCCATTGAATTCAGTCAGACTATTTCCAAACAACACCAATACCCGGATTCAGGAGAATAATTAATTAATCTTTACCTTCAATTAGGATTTGCCCTGATTGGGGAACTTTGGCAATCCTTCTGAGCACTTCCATGAATGGAAGGAACAGCCCCCAGCCTTAACCTCTCCCACACAGATCTGTGCCAAAGTCAGCAGGCCCACGGGCTGGGTCAGCTGCTGAGATCTTAAACAGCAACCAAATGTGTTAACTCAAGGTTTTAAAATCAATAGAGCACTAACAAACAAAGCAACTCAACTGGCCAGAGCAGAAAACTTTCAGTATTCCTGGAATTTTACACACAGGAGAGAAAATAAGAACATTTGACAAGTAAATAAGAGAACAGGCTGTATAGGAGGCAGCAGAGTCAATAGTGGTACCCACACAATGACAAATCTCAGCCCCAAAATCCCATTAAAAAAACAAGAAACTGAAAATGACCATTAGTGGGCTCTTGATAGAACAGCACCAAACCTTTGAGCAGTGCAACAGTGAAACAGCAGATACAAATCCTCCTTCTGAAACTCCCTGAGACAAGCCAAGTATGCAATTGAATCAGACCAGCTAAATTGAACACTGATATTACAGTCTCAATCTAAATAAAAATGAATGAGCTCATTCTTTTGCAGTATGCAAGTGAACTCATGTTCTTGTTCTTTAAAGAAGCCAGCACAGTTTATCTATTCTCTTTAATAATGCAATTTAATTTACCAAAGGTTCATATTAAAAATTTATCTGACTCCAGCAGTTAGAGTCACCTACACATTTTGTCACAGTTAAACATTAGCTTTGGAGCACATCACAAATTCCCTGCTGTGAGTCCAAGAAGGGTTTCACAGAGGAGCACTCTGAGCTTCCAGCTGACATTACAAATAAATGACTCAGGAACTGTGCACCAAATTAAAATATCTGCCAGTTATTAGAAGTGCAGTGACTTGTTCAGAAGAGGCAAATGCAGTTGAACGTGAGTGTGCTCACAAAGGACTGCCACTTTTGCTTTAGCAGTCAGTTATTCAAAACAAAAAGTCAGTATATTTCAATAATCAGAGTATTTTCACCTCTAAGAACACCTTCAGACCATTCACAAATACACATGGAGAGGAAAGCTGACAAAATTATTGTGAGTCCAAAAGGATGGAGCTAACCTGCAGCAATGTCAAGCACCCAACGTCCAACACTGCCAGTGGCACTCCAGAATTCAATGAAAACTCAGCTTGGTACAAAATCCAGCTGCTCCTCCCGGCTCCAGCCTGTCCAAGCAGCTCATGGCACAGGAAGGGTGAGGAGAACCAGATGTGGAGGTGGACAGAACATGGGCCAACCCCAGAGCCACCTCTGGAGCAGGTACAGACCTGGCTGAGGAGCAAAGGAGAAGCAGGGAAGGGCACAGGGCAAGGCCAGCTTGCACCTTCTGGGGCTGGAAATGAACCACACACTGCAAAAAGCCTCTGAACTGTGGGGTTTTGATGCCATGGAAACCTTCAGAAAGAGCTGAACAACAGCAGAACTTTCCTAGAAGGCTTTATGAGCTTCAATATTGTTACACCACAGCCAGATTTCCAAAGATTGGCTCATTAAGCACTAGAAGCAGCACAAAGCCATCCTGAAGTAACTTAAACTTTCACCCCAAAATTGTAAGCTCTATCAGAAGCACAGGCAGATATTTAACATTCCACCAGTATAAAGCAAAATTCCCTACCTCAGCTTTGCTGGCATCCAGCGATGTCAAAACCTGAAAATTACAGGAAAAATGCATTAGTATTGATCCAACAAAACAGGAGTGGGATTAATTGGCTTTGGAGGTAACTGACATCAATTGGTTGATATGGCTTGGGGGAACAGAACTGAAGAGAGCTGTCGCTCACACTGAGCCTATTCACCTCTCATGCACATCAGAAGGCAAAAACAGGGGTATATTAAAACAGCAAAATTCAGGAATGTTGGGTAAAAATCCAGAAAATATACCAAAAGAGAACAGGGAAAATATTTCTATATTTTTGTTTCTGTTTTTACTAATTTCTAATTTGCTGCTGATGCAACCATAAGCCCAGGACAGGCTGTGAGAAGAATTCAGTTCCACAGTGGTAGAAGCAGCTCTGTCTGCAGACCATGCCCCATGTGGGGTGTGACCAAGGAGGTTTTTCCAGATCCTTCCCACCAGGGACACTCTGCTGGGCACCATGTCCCATGTGGGGTGTGACCAAGGGGGTTTTTCCAGATCCTTCCCACCAGGGACACTCTGCTGGGCACAGCTGTCCAGGTTTGGCCTCCTGGGAGCTCCAGGGCTGATCTCCAGCAAGCAAAGCTGCCCTGAAGCACAAATATCAAGGAATCCTCTGCCACTCCAGGGTTGCACTGAGCTCAGCTGAGGTCAGTGTCTAACGCCAGGCAGACACAAAGTCAACTGCTCTGAAAAACTGCACAAAATCCACAGTGCAGAGGCTGGCAACACAGAGAAATTCATCACTGATATTAAAGCAGCTTCAACATTTTAAGACACATATACATTGTTACAGGTCAAACAACAGACATGAAGTTAATAAGCTCATCCTGGGCTCTGAAGGCTGTTAAACCACGTTGTAAGACAAAAATCTTTGTTAGAACTTTATGTCACAATATTGTCACCACTGCACTAGGTTGAAAAGCCCTTAATAGTCTCCTCACAAATTCCAGAGTGACACCTAGCTATAATTCTGTCTCCAGGAGGATAGATCTTCCTTTCTATTGGTGTTAATCATCACTTCCAAAGGACACCACCGATTCTCCCAAGCTCCCAGGAGCAGCAGGAGCAGTGCCCAGCCGTGACCCTGGCTGAGGGAAGGGGGAGGAAAACTCTGAAACTTTTCAGTGGTTATTGAGCAGAGCTCAGCCTGCACTGCAAAGGAGACAATTTGTGTGCAGAGCTGCTGTTCAATGGAAGGCATCTGTGGATTCATCAAAAACCTATTCCAAAGGAATTTAGGAATGGAAATGAACTCCTGTCACATCCTGACACGGTACCTGCAATCACAAACAGTTATTTAATTTAACCTGATTCAAACCAGGTTCAGCTCTATTTGAAATGTGTATCTTTGTCACTAATGGGATTTTGGAAGCTGTTCAAGAATTTCTCTCACACAAGCAGAACTGAACTTATCTAAATTCTATTTATTTACAAACAAACCATCTCCTTTTTGTTGTTGTTGTTATTCCTCTTCATCAACACTTTTTAGTGCTAGCAGATATCTTTCCTTTCCAAAATGAGCCATACAAAAAGCCATCCCACCCTTTCCCTGCTGGCAGTGCCTTAGGTCACTGGTACAGTCCCCTCACAAAAAGGTCTTATTACTAATAAACTCCTAGAGTTACACTCTACTTATATCAATTTAATTACATCTGTCTCGGAGGCAAGTGACTAAAGGCACACATTGCAGAGGATATACCAAAAACCTGCCTTAAAAGACCAGAATTTGGAGTGGAGCTTCCTGAAGCTGCCATAAATCCTGCTCTGAGCCCTCTGTCAAAGTGCCTATCTCCTCCCTCTATCAGCTTTACAAAAAATGTGAATAGAACTGAGCAGGGTGACTGTTCCAGCCAGGGCTCACTAATGCCTTGCAAGGCAATCACTCTTCTATTTTAATAATTCACCTTGCATGTCCAAAGACTGTATTTCTCTTTTATATTTTTGTACCTTCCAGGTGCTTTAAAGTCACCCAATGGTCAGCTGGACCACTGGACATATTATGTCCCTATCTTCCTTCTCCAGGTTATTGTCTGATAAATCCCTGCTCAGCAGCTGAATTCCAGTTAGTTCTTAGAAGCATGACCTTTTCCTTGCTATTACTAACATTAATTCACTTTTATTTCAATCTGCAAGCCCATCCATCTCTTCCTGGACAGCACACCCTGCTCCCCTGTGTTAGCAATTCCTCCCAGCTTCACATTTTTATCAAATTCCATTAGCACATCCTTAGGCCAAGCATACTAATGACAAATTATCAAAGGAAATGACAAATAACTCAACACAGTGACTCTGCTGGGAGGAGCTTTCTGCTGAGCAGGGCAGCCCAGCTGACCCTGGTTCAGCAGGTCAGGGTGCCAGGCTGTCACAGCAGAGTTATCCTGCTGAAACACTGCAGCAGCCCCAGCACACAGCTGGGAGAACATCTGCACCCAGGCTGGGCACGGGGCATGAACAGAGCCTGAGCTATTCTGGGAACTCTGCACAACCATCCTCACACCAGAGGGATCATGATCTTTGGTACTGAACTCACCACTACACCCATGGAGACACAGATGGAGTGTTTCTACCTAAAATAATGACATTCCTCAAGCTAATGTTTCATTAGTAAACAGTAAAATACATTAATTTAATATTATGGGTCAAACAACACTCATGAAATTATTGAGCTGACTATTGTTAGTCTATGAAGACCTGACAATTATCAAAAATTTTTAATAATGACTTTTATATAAGTTTATGTGTTTTAATTCACTGAGAGTGAATTCTCATTCTATTTGTAAGCCTGATTTCTTCCTCCCCTCACTCCTACTCCCACATTTCTGAAACTTGCAGTTTCTAGCCCAGCAGCTGTATCTCCTGTCATGTTTGAGGAGCCAGTGAATGGAGACATGGGAGCAGAGTAACTGGCACGAGAAAGAATTGCAGTTCCAGGCCACCTTTGCTGAGGCTTTTGAGGAAGTGTCTGTGTGTCACAGGGTGATCACTCAATTAAATCCCCTCAGAGGGCACTGCCAGCTCCTGAGCTCCTTAAGCAAGCTAAGATCTGCAGCCAAGGCACCCAAGGCACAAAGCAAATTTATCCAGCCCCATCCCAGGCCATCCTGGATGAGGGAGCACTTGGAGTGGTGTGTCCATGATCAGGTAATTATTCCAGAATGTGGGAGAGGGCTGGGCTGAGGGAGGAGCTCTCACAGTTTCTGTTCCTTGAGATTCTCCTCGGGGCTGCTGTTCCCCGAGGCAATCAGGTTTTTCCTATTCTCTTTGCCCCCAAGTGTTTCACACCAGAGGTAGAGACGACAAACTGAGTCCCCAGTGCCNTACCAATGCCCACTACCTATGCTAACATGGCATTTCTACTCTAAACCAATCTCTAAAATCCAACTCAGCAAAAGATGGGGGACGAGAGCAAGAACAAGGAGCACAGGGGCCACTCCCCAATTCCTCCAGCTTGGCTCTTCAGCCCCATATACTAAAATCCCAGATTCTACATTTACATTCTATGATAAACTAAATACTACTTATTTTGAATTCTCTCAGCTTGTGATTCTTCATACACTGTGGGCATTCACTGCCATGGCAGGGATCAGAGGCAGTGTCCTCCTGGGCTCTGTGTGAGGCTCTGACCCCCCTGGACAGACCCCAGACCCCCTGTCCGGTCTCCAAACCCTCCAGGGTGGCCACAGGGAGGTTCTGGACTCTGACAAGGAGCAGGGAGCAGCACTGGGCTGCAGACCCGGTGTGTCCTCATCAGCTCCCCTCATTCCCTGTGCAATAATATTCCCCCTGCTCTGCCCCACGGTTTGTGTGGGGATGATGATCCTGTTCTCTCCCCTGCTGCTCCCCTGTGACATTTTATGCCCCAGTTAAAGCCACAGCAATTTCACAGCAGGAATTACGGCTCAGCTGAGGGATCCTTGTCTCTCTGCCATAATCCCTCTGTGACATAACAAAACCCTGGGTTTATGTCACTTTCTCCAGCAAGATGCAATTCATTCTTCCTGTGCTACAAGCCAGATGTGACTGACAGAAAACATCTTGAAAAATGCCTTTTTTACTGTTCCTGGGGGTTGTACTCAGTGCAGAACTTCCCATCCTGCATGAGGAATCCTGCAAACGCTGACAAAAACATTGACATGGTGATGGCACTGCAAGGAAGGCAGAGCCTTTTAAACAATGTTTACTGCTTTTAGCATTTAGCAAAGCCTTATCTTGAGGTGCATGCATCCATGGCTGCTCTCCCCAGAACAAACAGAGGAAAATATTTGCCATTCTAATCCAGGAAGCAAACAGCTGCTGTTTGTTACATATCCAAAATAACACCTTAGCAGAAAGAAGTAAAGGAAACTTTCTTGGAAGAAGAAAGCTCCTCAGTCATGAGACTGGAGAGCTCATTTAGTATCAAAAATACATTAAAAAATACATGAAATTCCCTGTGTCAAAGATCAGAGACAAGAAAAAAAAGGAAAAAGGAAAACATTGAAAGGTACATATTTTGAGCCAGGATTCTGATCTGTCCTCTGCTTGAAGGTGAGTGGTGATTTCCCTGAACTGTCCCACCTCAGCCACGTGTGAAGCCCTTTTTCCATCACAGATTTTTCTAAAAAAGATATTTTCTTAATTTTTTCACATTCTCACATCACTCTGAATCATGTACATTAAAAACAAACAAACAAAAAACCAAAAAACCAAACCAAACCAAACCAAACCAAAACAAAACAAAACAAAACAAAACACCACCAAATCAGTTTTTACCTTTAATATCTTTTCCCCTTCCCTGGAATGAGAGAAAGGATTGAAAAAAAAATTAGGCCAGGGCTAGAAAAATATATGCTGCAAATAAACACTCAAAATAGGCTAAAGAAAACAATCTTTGGCAGTTTGGACTTTAGAAACTTGTTTGGAATATTAGACAGGGAGGATTTGAAGCATGAAGAACAGATATAAACCTAGAAATAGTATTAATGGGATTGGAATTGTTAATGCCAAGCCAGAATCAATATTATTTCTTTTCAGACACAAAATACCTGACAGACAGACAGTCTTGGAGACCAACACCTCCTCTGCTCACCCACTCTGGAATCTGCTGCAGCAACACCTACAAGGGAACTCAGCAAAATTTGCACTGAGGGGATCAAGGGCAGGGTCCTGACAAGGTCCTGTGGGTGTCCTGGCATTTATCTGAACAAATGTGAAATTCTGCCTTCAAACTTTGTCTCACTGAGCTCAGGCAGCATTAAAAAAATCACCATTTGATAATCACTGTGCTGCAACTTTTATTAAATTGGGGATGCCCCTGTGGGTTGGCAGGGATGGGAGGTTGATTGCCCACTGCTTTTCCCAGTTTTTCCTGCCTGGAGCTGTGGCCAGCCTGGCACTCAGGATTCAGGACAGATTTCTGATTGTGCCTCCCCGTGCAGAGGAGAACCTGAGCTGCTGGAGCTGGTTTATGGCAGGGAGCAGCCCTGTGCTGAGTGTTCTTCACTCCATGGTGGGAACAATTACCTGTAATCTCCCTGCTTCACTGAGATAAACAACAGCAGGGGAACAGGAGAAAGAGAAAAGATAAAACCAAACCGACCAACAAGCTGCTAGGAATGCTGCAATGTACTGCCTGGCACTTCTAGTGTTGACAAAATTAGAAAAATAAGCTAAACCATATTGTAATACTTCACTTCCTAAATCACTGTGCCTTTGAAACGTGGAATTCTAATGCATCTTGCCAAATTTAGTGAAGTAATCATGATAAATATAGCCATACATCTAAATTGTTCCTTAAACATATTTAAATTTCCCCATCAAAAGCATAGAAAAATATGCATGCAAGAGAGATCACCACCTTGCTAAAGCAGTTCTTCTTGCTAATTCATCACTTTCCATTCACCTCCTTCTTGATTTCTAAAAGCCATTCGGGAATGTGAAGCAAAATTAACTTTTACATCCCCACACCTACCTAAGCCCACCAAGAAACCCTAAATGACCTTTATAAACCTAATCCTTAATGGTCACCAAAGCTCCTGAGTTTCAGGAAGGTGGGACTTGACCCAAAAACGTTAACTCATCAAGGATGGGCTTTTTCATTTGTGTTCCTACCCTCATTCTGACTAATACTCAAATAAAATTCTGAACTATAACTATTTTTCTTGATTAACACCCTGGATATTTTTTAAACTGTCTGTGAAGGCTTTAAGAGGTTTATTTATAGCAACTCCTCTCTTCTCAACATAAACAAAATGGCCAAAGTGAGACCGTTTAGAAAAGAGAACTCTCAGATGGATTTTTGCCTGGGACATGAAAATGAACACCTACATTTTTAAAAGCCAAGATTTCATTTTTTTAAAGCAAAGTCCTGGGCCCCACAGAAGCTGGGAGGGTAAAATGCTGCTCTTCAGTACCTCCCCTGAAAGCACAAGTGAGAAATTCCCGGGGTATCCTGCAGGATCAGCTCCCTGGGGCTTCCACAAGGCCAAACATAACAACCCCTGGCTGCTGCACACGAGTGCCCAGTGAAAAATCCAATCTGTTAAAGGCACACATGGATGGAATGTGCTGAAGGGAGAACAGGGGGAATAAAAGACTCATATTTCATAGATATGTATCTTTAATTAAATTTTGCTCAGTTTATTTACTGCTATGGATAACAGCATTAGGTTACTCCAAATTTCTGTTAACTCAATAAGTCTACAGGCAATGACTTCAGCAACTGGTGAAAAATATATCTGCCCTTAACTACATCCTAATAGTATTTGTGATGCTCAGTTAATATTGGCTGTTTAAGATCTTTAAGCTAAATTTCCTCTATAAATCAGTCTGCAAAACGTGGAGTAGTTATCATGGATAGTTCACTTAATATAAGAAGTCTCAGCCATAATGTCATCTTTTTGCAAATTTCTGTAATGTAACCTGAATAAACTCTGCAAAATAAATAAATGAAAGGAAAACAATCCCTGAAACCCTTGTTCTAACTAACTTATACAATGATTTTCATGAAAGAGTCTGTGTATTTGTGTGTCTGGTACAAAGCAGTTGGAAACTAACGTGGTTTTCTCTTTGAAATTGGAACTCACTTCCACAAAGCAACCTGAGCTGCACACAACTTGCCAAATGGCTCCTTTTTAATACAGGGAATAAATTCCATTACTGTTATAATGAGGTAATGAGAGAAAACATCAATACATAATAAGTTACCCACAAAAAATACACAGGTTTAGTGTGCAATAAAATGCACGGTCTTTGCTGTCCTTTTAAAAGTAACCTCAACCTACTTTATCCATACCTTCAGCAAAATATCCACATGCACTGCTGCCCTGCTGCCTAGGATAATCTTGGCAATTTCTAGAAGCCAACAAAAGTAGGATTTCACATTTATTAGATGGCAGAAGTTCATGATCCGGAATGCAATTGCAAAAACTAAATCTGAAATTCAAGGTAAACAAAGCATTTTCAAGTAAACCATTGAGCCACTACAGCTTTTCCATGGATTCTGCTAAAAATGACATTAATGCTCCCTGCTTAATTTAGCAAGGAAAAAAAGAAAAAAAACAACAACCCTGGACTATAAATATAAACAAAAAGATCTCTGCTGATATTTTTTTTTCATGTGTCAATAATTCTGTAAAGCTCCAGAGCACCGAGGCAAGAGGACAGAGTGAAAAGGCAGCAATGAAACGATTCCCTGGCCACGCCTGCCTCCCAGCACTCAGCAGCACTATTAGCACTCTCCATTCCACCCAGGAGCAATAAACTCACGGTTTTTGGAATGCCAGAACAATATAAAAATAAACATGATGCCAGAACAATATAAAAATAGATGATGAGGCACAAGCGAGGCGGGTTTAGCAGTGTCCTGCAGTAATTGCACAGGCAGCTCATTACAGCCAGGCAGTCCCCTGGGCCTCCCCTGGCCCAGGAACAGCAGCAGCTGCATGAGGACATCAGGTCAGCACCATCATTAGCCCCAAAATTGTGTGTCCATCCCTCCTGTGGCAGCCAGGCCTTCACACTCCATCAGCCTGCCCAGCACCGGGTCAGACGTGACCATGGACCTCACCCAGGAGCTCCATCAGCACTGACCCACAGCCCTGCAGCCCCCACACGGGCACAATTCCAGCTTTTTCATGGATTTGGGCTGTGCCTGGGGCAGGGGACACCCCAGGCTGTGTCAGGGACAGGAGCTGGGCACTGGCACTGCCACAGCTGAGACATCTCCCAGCTCTGCCCAGCTCTGCCCAGCTCATGGGGATGCCTTGGGGTGGGTACCTGGAACTGAGGGTAGGCTCTGATTAAGAATCTAAGATTGAGACAGTAAAAGCAGGTTTTTATGAAAGGCCTTCAACAGATACACCTTGGGCAGTCAGAGCCTCCCAGGGGCTACACCCAAGGTGGGCAGTGGTCACGAGTTTTTCACACAGTTAAAAATTTGGTCTATTTACACAAAAGGAGTTTATCCTCCAGTTACAGCTCCAGGTAATGAAGCCATTCATCCCCAGATTGCCCCCCCACTCAATTCTCTGCTGTTTGCATTTTTCAGGGCCTGAGACAGTGAGGTGTCCTTGAGTTTCAGGCATGGAGAGGAATTGTTTTGTCTGAATAAAACAGGAGAACAGCAGCTGACAGGCCATGGAATTTCGGTATTAAGCAGTACTAAAGCAGTACAGGATCTGAAAAATATAAAAGCTGAATCCTAAGGCAGCATCAGGAAGATGATGCTGCCAGCAGCCACCACCAACAGGAGTAGCAGGACACCCTACCCCCCCTAAAATCTCCTCTGTTGTTTGTTAACCACTCAGATAACTCAAACAGGACAGGATGTCTCACTGGGAGCTGTTTTGGTGCCATGGGGTCAGCACTGGGCTGGCATCTCCTCAGTGCCAATAAACATCATAGTTTGAAGGGACATGTGACAAGGTAAGCTGGATTTCTGCTGACAGCCAAACTTTACAACCATAAAAGCCACACCAAACTTTCACAAAGTAGAAATCTTCCATGTGTTTTCCTGGAAATGGGTGGGTTCTCCCATGCCTACTCCATGGTTACTACCCTGGGGTTAAGTGAGGGAATCTGTACATTATCATTGTTTTGGTGGTAAGTTACATTCAGCTCCTAATCAATACCATTTCTTTTGCCAGCTTTAATATAAGTACCTTGATATCATGCACTGTTTTATGATATTATAATGAACTATATATTTTTTTTTTAGTTTTATGCAGTGTAGGAAGTAATTCTGATTAAGATCTTCCATCTGTTATCTTTTGTCTGTTCATTTGTCTTAATAAATAATTCATTTTTATACAAATATATCTGATTTGCCATCATTAGAGCTTGTGGGACAAAGAAATTGAATTTTACCTCCATAACTGCCTTAAATTTAAACTGTTGCCAAACCTGAGGCTAAGGAGGGATTCACCCTCATTTAAAGACCTTTCTGGGAAGGAGTTTAAATGCACAAAGGGATTTTCTCTGCCTCAGTACCTGTGACAGCTCAGAGTGTGTGAGGAGCAGCAGGGCAGCTCCTGCAGGAGCTGGGCTCCAGACTGGCCACTGTGGTGGCCCAGGGGGCTCCAGTCCCCAACAGCCACCCCAGGGCCACTGGCCACGGGCAACTGTGACCTGCCAGCCCTCCCACCTGCCCTGAGCACAGAGATCCCTCCCAGATAAACCCTGGTATGTGGGATTGATTTTCTGAAGCCTGAGAACTGCTGGCTTTCCCAAGGGAAGTTTTTCAGCAGTTTTCTCCTTTCTCAGGCAGCTTTGTGTGAATAACTTTTCCTCCCATAACATTTCTGGGTATTCAATATTCCTTTCCCATAACGACCTCTCTCCCAGGTGCTGTTTGTGTTACTGAACCAATGGACAGAGGTGTCCATCCTATGCACCAATAATGTGCCTTTATAGCACAGCATAGTATAAAAAGAGTAAAAGGAATTGCAATAAAGCCTTCTGATGTCTTCTACCTGCTGGAGTCAAGTATCTTTATTTTGTGTCTGATTGCAACACTGCTAAGAACACAACATCCCCCGAGAGCAGCAGCTGCACCATTGCACACTGCTGGTTTCCAGAGGGTGTTTGGAGCTGGGGTGGCTTTGAGGGACAGCAATGGGGAGCAGGACGTGAAGTGACAGGACAGGCACAGCTCTGTTGCCCCCAGTGCCAGGGGCTGAAGGTCTGGCCTGGCACAAACACAGATCCCCATTGCCCAGGAGCACACATTCCTCCTCCATCTGTGCCCCAAGGCCAGCAGGCACAGAAATGGAGACAGAGCTCAGCCTTCCCCTGGGCTCTGATGAAACTGCAGCCTGTGAACTCAGCCAAGCTCCTCTCAGGCCTGGTGCTCACTCCCACCTTCCCCACCCCAGGGATGATTCCTGGTGCCCACAGCCCCTGGGCAAAGCAAGCCCCCCCTGCGTGGTCCTGGTGGGTTTTGGTCACCTGTCACAGGTGACACGGAAAGAACCACACGAGGACACACAGGTGTGCAGAGCAGGAGAAAAGGGGGTGAGTTTATTTACTAAACTCAATTTTATACATTTCTTATGGAGCTTGTGGATTGGAGGATGGAATTCCACCTCTCAACCCACATTGGTCAAGCCAACTGGATGTTGCTGTTCATCACACTCAACTCACGGAGTTGGAATTTGGGAGAGCAGCCGCAGCAGAGAGAAATCTCCACCCTTTTTTATTACTTCCTATTAAATACTTTTTGAAAGGTGACCATGGATTGGAGGGTGGTGTTCCCACCTCTCAACCACACTGGTCAAAGGAACTGTCACACAACCTCTCCTCTCCTTGGAGAAGAATGTGAAAACAAAGGTAATATTTATAAACACCATCTCCTTGTTTACATCAGAGCATGGGAACGTGAAAGACTTCAACTTTAATATGAATGCTCAGCAAACTAGGAGAATCTCATGGTGACAATTGTTAATCAACTTTCTCTTCTCACCTAGAAATACGTAAACAGTGAAAGACAGCAAAACCTGGCCATTGTTCATAGTACAAACTGTGAGAAAGTAAAATTTCTGACTCTAATACAAAGAACATTACAGAAGGCTTAGAAAATCCTTCAAAACCAGGGTGACAGTCACCAAAGCAACACCCCCTCCATCAATGTCCAGGACTAACCAAGTCTGAGCATATGCTGCTGCTCCTCAAATTGCTTCCACCAGCGCTGGTTCTGCCTGGTTTGTTTTGGGGAAATTAATGATGATACAGCAAGGTCGTGGTACCTGTGCTGCAGCGAGCAGATGTTGGGACATCAGTGCCACCAGCCCGTGGTGGCTGCTCCTGGCTGTCACTGCTCCAGCTGAGCAGAGCCAGCCACCCTGAGCAGCCCAGGCTCAGGAATCCAGTCTAAAAGGCAAAAAGAGGAAGAGGAGGAGAGGTTCGGAGAGGTTTGGAGAGGCTCGGAGAGGTTCGGAGAGGTTCGGAGAGGAGATGTTTGGAGAGGAGAGGTTCGGAGAGGAGAGGAGAGGAGAGGAGAGGAGAG